>OX940871.1:7762576-8362576 GCA_954871525.1 Parietaria judaica
GGGGGAAATAGATTCTTCTTTGAATTTGTTGAAATAAAAGGTATTAGAAAGTGATGTTGTATCTGAACCTTCACTCTTAAGTTTGTCTTGCTCCTTTTCTTTATTTGAATGCTAATGTCACTTTTTCTTTTTTTCTTCCTGGTCACTGGATGATCGGTTCCTAATGTTGAAGGAGATAACTCGTCACTCTGTTATTTCTGCTTTGTGCAATATCTCATGTAGTTCGTAGATGTATAATTACTTTCGGGTTCGTAGTTGTTCCTGTTCTTTATTTTCTTTTTTTCGCTTCTTGCTCACTGGATGATCCGCTCTTTTCATCAGAAAAATGTCCTGCTGGTTTTTATTCCGGCTGCTTCATCCATGTTCTAAATAATTAAAGCTCATTGAAATGGAAACAAGATTGAATGAGATAACTGCTCAATGCTCCGTTTGTTTTGTGCAATTATTTTCCGGGTTTTACGCTTTAGCCTAGTATACTTCTGCGAAAAGAACTACTTATAAAATATGGATAATAAGTACTTCAAATTAAGCTCCCATCTATTGAACTTGTGTAATTTTACGTTATTTTTTTATTAAAAAAAAACACTTTTGATAAAGTTGAGAAGAAATGGATAACCGCAATATACTGTTCCCGAAAGAAGCGGGCAATGTAAGAGAAGAGTATGTCGATGTAAAATCCGTTCTTTAGGCTTCGATTTGAAATGCGCACAAGATTTGAAAGTTGTAACTGCTCAATTCTATGTTTGTTTTGTGCAGTCATTTTCCGGGTTTTGTGGCTATCTCTTCTGATACGGTCTCGTGAGTTCAAGCTTTGTGTCGTTTAATTAGCGCCATTTATTTTTGTTGATGATTTAATTATATTGTTTAGGATATTTGAATTGAGTTGTTTTAATTATGTCGTTTGAATTGTTTAATTATGTCATTTTATTTTACTTAATCAGTGTTTATTAAGTTTAGAGGTTTTATTAATCGGGCATGGTCCGGCCGATTAGGTTGTAATCACAATTCTATTTAAGAGAGCTTCTATTAATGAAAAAGTCAACCAATAAACATTCAAAAATTTAATCTCTCAGGGATCGGGTTGGTGAGTGTTGACCGATATTTCCCAAATTCCCGCTCCGAGTTTACCGATCTTGGGGCACGTATCATCTTCATCATAATTTGTCTCCCTTTACCTTTCTGGCTTTCATATGTTCTTCAGGTTTAGTCAAAATCAATTGTGGGAAAATGGCCCACTGGCTTTCATATTTTTGTTATAATTTAGTCAAAAGTTTGTTGAGTGCAACATCTGAATTAACCCTGTATTGGTTAAAGAAGAAACTTTTATTTGGATTCTTCAACGGAGAGATTAATTTTGCAAATTATTTTATATACCGGCTGATAATATCAAACAGAACATAATAAGACATTTTTCAAATTAGTTTAGTATATCTCATATAATTAGATCTTTAATTACTTATCCGGTGAAGAGTTTCGGTCCGCATAGCCTGATTTCAGACAATTTTTAAAGATAAGAAGTAAATTACTCTTACAAATAAATAGTTGAGAAATATATTTTAAATACCGAGCTTCAACACGAAGATAAAAAAAACCGAGATTAGACAGCAAGAAAAAAATCATAATCGACCCAAAAAAAAAATACTGAAAAACAATACATAATCCTGATTTTACCGCTGATTCTAGCATTGTTTCTTTTTTCCTGATCAAGAGAGGTAAATAATAAATAATAATCCGAAATATTAAGTTTATTAGCTCTGCAATTCCTTTAAATATATAATAATACACTCCAATAATTAAATAATTGTTCATAGTATAATGTCAAAGAAAAAACCATGTTTTTACTCGCCATCAGAGAAAGCAAACACCAGCAAAATTTTGAACAAAGCATACAGTAACTCTGAATCAGTCGTCGACTTCGGCCTTGATTTCCCGTTGCAGCTCCTCCTTATACTCCTCGAAAGTTCCCGGAAACGCCCTCACAGTTCCATCTTCGACAACCCAGATCTCGCTCTTCTCTTCGTCATCGCAAACCCGCGATATCAGCCTTGAATCGTGACTCACCAATACGACACCGCCAGTGAATTCCTCGAGTGCGTCGGCGAGCGCATCGATACTCTGCATATCCAGATGGTTCGTCGGCTCGTCTAAAAGCAAGATGTGCGGCTTTGACATGGAAATCGATGTGAAGACAACCCGGGATTTCTGCCCACCGGATAATTTGGCAATTGGTGTGAGATGATTGTGGCTCGGGAGACCGAATTTGCCTAACTTTGCTCTGACAGCCTCTTGCTTGCTGAGACCCTCTTGCTCAGGATGGAGCTGGAGAAGATACTGGACCGGAGTTTCATCCATCGTCAGGAGATCGACGAAATGTTGAGAATATCGACCGATGCGCAACTTCTGACTCCGGCGCACTTCGCCCTCACTCGGGACCAAGTCTCCGGCAAGGAGGTTTAGTAATGTCGATTTTCCGGCCCCATTCGGTCCAACAATGGCTACTCGGGTCCCCATATCGATACCCACATCGACATCTGAAAGCCGGAAATCTTCACGGTTAGGGTAACTGAAGCTGACCTCGATGAGTTGCATGAGCGGCGGCGTGAGCTCGGTGGGTTCAGGAAAATGGAATTCCACGCTGTAATCTCTCCACTTCGTCGGGGCTTCACTTGGGGTATCATCATCTTTTACCTTTCCTTTGTTTTTCGATGCTTCTTTGGCAGCCACGAATTTGGCCCGGTCCTTGACTTTCTCTTGCTGGGCCCGGGACCCACTCCTTTTGGCAGCTTTCATTTGCTTGTCGTAGATCTCGAACTTCTTGTTCACCTCTTTGCGGCGCTGTTCGTATCCGGATTCGAAATCATCAAAATTTCCTCGGTAGAAGTGGAGTTTCAGATCGTGTAGGTGAATAATCTCCGTGCAAACCGTGTTGAGGAAATCACGATCGTGGGAAACAACGACTAGGGTTTTCTTCCATCTACATAAGTACTCTTCGAGCCACAGAACCGCTCTCAAGTCAAGATGATTCGTGGGCTCGTCAAGTAATAAGAGAGTCGGCTGAACAAAGAGTGCTCTAGCCAACGAGATTCTCATTCTCCAACCGCCACTGAAGGATCGGGTGGCCCGGGCCTGCATATCCTTTGTGAAACCAAGCCCAGCAAGAATCTTCGAGGCTTGTGCTTCTGCAGCGTCGGAGCCTATTATCTGCAATCTCTCGTATAATTCAGCAAGTTTCTCACCTGCGTCGTTGTCATCAAAGTTTGAGACTTTTTCGTCCTCTTCAGCACAAGCTAAATTCTGTAATGTCGCAACTTCTTCCCGCAGTGTCACAAGCTCTTCGTTAGCAGAAACAACAGCTTCAAGAGCAGTTTTGCTATCACCGATAACTTCCTGTTCCACTAGAAGTACATCGATGTTCTTCGGAACCGGGATTTTTCTCCAAGCGAGAAGCTTTAGAAGGGTGGATTTGCCCATACCGTTCGGTCCAACCAAACCGTATCTTTTCCCGTGGGATATTTTCACCGAAGCGTTCTTAAGAAGTTCCTTGCCTCGAGCTGACACGGAAAAGTTTTCAATCGTTATATCCTTAACGTTAGCATCGAGATCGTTTTCCCCATCAAGAACAGAAGCTCGGCTCCCAATAACGACAGTGAAAGCATCATGGTCATCCCTTAGAGCCTCCTTCTTCGCCTGCACTGCCATGTGAGCAGCGAGAATTTCCTTCTTTTCGCGCTTCTTCAACTCTTTATCAGTGACCGACACCTCCAGTGCCTTCGGATCAGCCCTTTTCTGATGAAGCTGTTCTTCGTCTCCCGAAACATACTCTTCGTCTTCATCATCAGAGGGAGGGAGATCGATACCGTCAGTGTAAGATTGTTTTGGTGCTGCTTTCGGTTTCGCAGTGGACGAAGATGCTTTCTTCGGTTTTTCCGGTTTCTGATCCATGCTTGCAAGCATGGCAGAGACGGAAAGATTCTTCGCGGGTTTAGAACTGCCTGTTTTGGACTTTGCAGCTCCACCGGCATCCTCGTTTTTCTTCTTTCCCATGACGGAGTTAAATCTGTCCAACAGAACAATAAATATTGAACCACATTACTTAACGCACAAGAACAATGCTAAAAGTATCAAGTGTTAGAACACAAAAACAAAACACTCGTTTGTTAAATAAACCGCCCAAAAACATAGTCAACAAGCCAATCCTTGCACAAGATGGACATGGTTTCAACAGAAAATTATAATTGGGTGCATCATCAACCTCGAGATTTCTTTAATCCTAATGCTAATAGTTCCAATCCTGGCGGAGAACAGTATCGGTTCGGGGTTTCAAATCTGGCTTGGAATATATACATGAACATGGATTTCCGACAGAAACGAGAGTTCTTCAACCAAAATCGGTTCCGATTCCAGCGACGAAGAGAACCTTTTCCGGGTTTCGAATCCTGCTTGGATTTGATTCAGTCTCACAACATGGCCATGGGTTTTCATCAGCTGTGAGAGCTCTACAACACTGGATTTAGAATAAAGCTCGGAGTATTCTCATTCTCGCAAGGAATCAGATCTAGAAACAATAACTCCATTGATTGTGCTTCCTAATTACTCAAACTATCACTCAATTCTCTACACAGTCGGATTCTCGCCGCGATTGGGAGTTCGCTTAGCAGCACCAAAGCGAAGAAGAGAGAGAGAGAGAGAGAAGTGGAGAGCTTACCGCGGTGTCTCTGCGTAGCTCGCGGGAGAGGCCTCAGCTCAGAGTACGAATTCGATCGAGCAGGATGAGATCGTGTCGTCTTCAACCGTGGTACTCGCCGGAACGACGGCGCGTGGGTGGCTCCGGCGGCGAACGGCGAGGCGGAGAGAGAGAGAGAGAGAGATTGGGGGGATTTGATAAGAACCCTAGTATCGTTGTTACGAGGACATATAATTTCATTGAAAAGTAATCATTTTTGGATTTTCCCAAAAAATAAATTTAATATAAGTTGATAGAAATTATTAAACTGAAAATTTTATATTATTATTAATAATAATAATAATAATAATAATAATAATAATAATAATAATGTAAATTAATAGAGTAAACTAAAGCTCTTTTGAAAACCTAGTTTTTTAGTCTTTTAGTTTTTTTTTTTTTTTTTCAATACTTTGTGAGCATATTTGGATTGTGTTGTACGTGAATATGGAATCAATTAAATTGTTGGATAATATTGGATTCAATACTTTGTGAGCATGTTTGGATTTGTGTTGCATTCATTAATCAGTTCTATAAATATGTGATTACACCGCAAATTTTGACTGGTACTGTAGAGTCAAAATCCGGAGCCTTTGCGCGATAGGTTTTCGCAAAGTGAGAACTGGAAGTTTGCACGACGGTTTTGCAAAGTATACACTGCGTTTGTGAGGTATAACTTTACACTAATGTCACTGATTGCAGTGCAATTGAAGTTTTGTACTAGTAAATTGTGTCAAATTGGAGTCCGAACTAGATTTAAATAATGTGTGAAACTAAGATTTTTTTCAATTGAAATCACCCTTTTATTAGCGTTATTGAAAAACTGCTATTGTGTTCAAAAGTTAAATAGTTAAGTTTTAATTTCTTTCTAATTTAGATAGTTTGTAAATTTGTGTTTTGCTTGAGCGAGAATGACCCAATAGAGCTTCACTGTGAAAAATGGTGGCGTTAACTCTCTTCTGGTGTGCGGCTCCTAGTCCATGACGCTGAACATCAAATGCAATCTTGAATTCTTATTGACTGAGGCAGAAAGACATCCTAATTAGCCCTAGCTTGTAGAATGGAAATGCGATTTCGGTGGAGAAGTCGCAAGAGAAGCCGGAGAACATCTTCAATGGCGTGCTCTTACAATGTTGAAATTTAAAAATAAAACTAAAAGAGGTTGCAGCCGGTCACAAATTTTTGGCATGACTAAACGCCACCATGAAGTTTATAAGATTTTCTTCAATTTATAGCCTCAATTTTCTAAAATTGCTTCATTCTTTGTCCACGTGGGACTTTTACTTCTCTTAATTCAACAAATTTGTTCACTACTGGTTATGAATATATTCACTACTGTTTTTATTTTTTATTGTAGTGAAAAACAGTAGTGAATATATTCATAATAGTGTGTGAATATATTCATAACATAAATTCATAGTAACGAAAAACAAAAGTGAATATATTCATTCTTGTAGTGAATATTCTTCCTTGGAAAAACAAATCCAGTGTACTTTTTGCTCATTAATTATCCTCTTCTTTCCAAACATAAAAATAAAAATATCCTCAATTGAGTTTTATTAAATTTGTTTCTTTCTTCGGTAATGTTCCTACATTTAAACGACTTATAACCAAACTTGTTTGGCCCAGTGGTAAATCTGTTATAAGACTCTTCAAGACGTCCTGCGTTCTCCGATAGTGCCTACGGCCAATAGTGCCGGTTGTTCTTACCGTGAACATATATCTTGAAGTACGAGTACACGCAATCTTGGCCAATAAAGTCACCCATTAAAAAAAAAAGGCGACTTATTATATTTACATTTTGGTATATTGATTAAATTATAGTACATATATATATAACACAAAATCTATAAAAAAAAAATGTAAGAAGCTTGGTATAAGTAAAATATATGGGATTGTCTTTCTTTTGTAGTTTCAAAGCAGAAACAATTCTATACATCAAAACGACACTAAATAGCTTATATGAAGAAACAAAAACGACAATCGAAATACATATATATACACACACAATATATAACATGGACATATGCGTAAAACTACATAAATACCCTTCACGAAGCACAAAACGCTTCAAGAATCTCTCAAACCCACCACCTCTTTCACAAAATGGTCCCTTCTGATATGTACAATTTCTTGGATACCCGAAAATCTCGCCCGGAAAAACATGCCGCGTATACCGTCGTTTTAGCAAACGCGAAACCTGTTCCCCAACGAAGCGATTGGCTTCCTTGGGTTTTTTCTTTTTCCCGCTTCGAGCTATTAGTTTTATGTTCGGTTTTTCCAACCGGTCAGGTCGGTTTAAGCGGGCTCGCGGGGCCGGGTGGCCCAGAGCGAGCTCAAGGCCCATAAGCGTTGAAAATACTCACCCATCGCGAGCAGGCCTCGAGCGGCTTGGCGGGTCGTGAGGATCCGAGACATTTGTTGCAACGTTTCTTGCCGGAGATGGTCGGCCTGCGAAAAGAATGTCGTTGCTTTATTAGCCAAAAAAATAATGAGATATGCAGAAGAAAGAAACCACAGGTGAAACTTTCTACCGGTTGCCGGTTTAAATATCGGGATCTAGAATATACTCTTCTCAGCTTCAAAACATAAATTTAAGAATAAAAAATAAAAATAATTGATCGAAAATAAAAAATTCCAATTTGGTTTCACCGATCTTGGTTATTGGAAGAGAAAAAAAATAACAATAATTGCCAAATATTACAGGGGAGAAAAACTATGTCGATGATTGTGACAAGAACCGAGATAGAAAAGAACGACGAAACACGAACATTATATTGATTTTCCCTTAAAACAATCTTAACCCCGGTCTTTAATTCGAAAGTTAGATCAGGAGAACTCTCCCAACTATGTTCAATAGGACAATTCTCTGAATCTGTTGGCCCGGGTCCATCAGATTGGTTTGGGAATATTTGATAGCCACACAAACAAGTCAACCCTACAATTATGAACTTTGAATCAATTATGCATCTGCAATTTGAAAACCCTAAAATACAAAAAAAGAAGTCAATATGAGCATCCACGGAGAGAAACACAAGATGCTTGAAGAGTAGGTCCCACAAGGCTGTTCATGCACATGAAAACTTTTTGAGTTTTATGTGGAATGTGTGTGTTTGGAAACACTATCTCTACAAACTTAAACTATTTGGAAACTAGAGATAATGCGCAAGAAAAACAAACAAATAAAATTTAGTGGGTAACTTTCAATAATTGATACATATATATATATATATATTTATATATTGCAAGGGTACTAATGTGTATGATAAGAACGAGGAAGAGAACAAACACGATTATCACGATTAGATCTCTCTATAAAGGCGCAAGAGAAAATATGTCATCTGACTCGGGATCGGCACCTTGTATAGGGATTAAAAGACCTTGAACCCTATTTATAACAAACTACCCAAAATACCCCTAATAACGTAAAACATAAATAATGTAATAATTTAATTCAAAATAAATTAAACCGATCAATCTAGCGAATAGCAAACAAAAGGTTTTTTTTTTTTTAACGAAATAACAATACACAAAAGACATGGCTAAAGATTGATAAGGATTAATTGGTGGGAATAAAAATGTTGACATGCATCTAATACTATACACTGGTGAAGCGTTGACCTTGTGACCAGTGTATAAAGAAACGGATTTTCTCGAGAAAAAATCTCGGAGGGCTAGTAATACTTTAAGGTAGAAAATAGAAAAGAAAAAACTTTAGGGGAAGGTATTACCTGATTAAGAAAGCTCACTAGTGCTTCCAACTTCTCCATTGCGGTTCCTATCTGCGGGATATAACTGCCTTCACCGAGTTGACCCGCGGCTACACTCTCGGCTAGAGTTTGCTGAAGCCTTTCCATTCCTTGAGAAAGCGCGTCTTCGGCCTGCTGACACGACTGTCTAAGTTTATAGACTTCTAGAAGCTGAGAATCCGTCAATGGATCGAGATGGGGCCCGAGAATCTGTGATCGAAAAACAGTTTCTAAGAAGTCCAAATCCAGAATGGGATAATACACAAAAACCGTGCCATGTTGGTGAGTGAATTTACTCCATCCTTTATTTTTATAGCGAATCGGAGAAAACGGTTTCGCTATGGGTTCTAAAGATATGAAAAAATTTGTTTCAATTCTAGGTAGATAAGTTTAGATCGTCCTTTTCTTCTTGTTTTTCTACTTATTTTGATTTATTTGTTGGTAGAAAAACTTGAGACAGAGACTACCGATTCTTTGAGAGGAGAGAGAAAAAAAAAGGCACCTTAAGAAGTTCTGAAGGACGGAACCCTCCAATCCACAAGAAGAACCTTTCTGCTGAAGTCTTCCACATTCCCGACATCACGTAGAACACGTCGGCTTTCGCGGCGGTTGTTTTCATTCGGAAGAGCTCAAAGTAGTGGCTCATGCCGCTATCTACGAGCATTCGCAGCTCTACGTCGCTTATATGTGCGTGCAAAGCGGTTCTCAGCTCGCAAACTTGTCGGTTTTGTTCTTCAACCCAATTTCCGTATTCCATCTCAAATGCAGACATATCTGCTGTTCATGGAGCCATTGGTAATTTTAGGCAATATAACCCAAAAAAAAAAAAAAAAACTAGAGGATCTTTACTAAAATTATTAAATAAATACAGCTTCTCGACACCAGTGAAATTATGAATATTTCCCTTATTGAAACATGAAATCTAGACAATGTAAGTTGTGTCATGATGATCAATAAATAGGCTATCGAGTCGCTTGTTGCCATGAAATTAATGGAAAAGTCCTTGAGCTTTTTCACATGTTAATCAGGGAAAGTGTAATCTGTGTCGTTATGAATAGCCGAAGAACCGATTAGCTATAATACCTCGATCTCTAGTATTTTCCATCTATCATTAATAACAAAGTTAAAATAAAACATACGCATACATTCCTCAATCTCTAATAAACAAACACTTCAAATAATATATATATATATATATATCCCAACTCTCATATACGGAGCCTGCAAAATTATAAGCCAGATATATACCTGGGTTCACAGCTGTTCCAGGAAAACCTATCTGCGCCGGATCTACTCCGGCACCTGCATAGATGCCCTGCTATGAAGAACATCCATCACTAAGACAGTTTCACTAGGAAATCATAGAATATAAATATGCATTATCTCGTCATCAAGGGCTCATAAAAATCTGATTTATTTCCAAATCTGAAGCTAAGAAATGAATTTAATATATTTTTTTCTCATACTTGTTTTCTGGCCCTGTCAAGCTCTTGCTCCAGTTGCATCAGCTTCAATCGACTCGTTTCCAACTGTTGAACATACGCCTAAACAACCAAAAACCCACAATGAATTAGTTACCTCTCAAGTAAGTTAAAAAGAATTCACCCCGTAATCACATTATTTCCTTACCTTCTTCCTTAACCTACTCTTACGAGCCGCCTCCCGATTCTGCGCAAGTCGCCTCTTGACCTGAAATTGTATGCCATTAGCCTCTTGGAATCTAAGCAAAACTTTGAGCATCAACCTCATGAGGCACATCAATTTTACCTTATCCGTGGGCTTCGCCACTTCTTGGTAATACTTATCTGACGGCCCCAAAATTCCCGTCGACGTATCTTCTGACTGCAAAAACCGAAATTCAATCACACCCCACAAGAAATTGGCAAGGATAAAATACCGGAAAACCCTCATCAAGGTCTGAAAATCTCCAATTATAAGCACCTGAGTGTTCAATTTCGTATCTGCCTCGACGACCATTATCGAAGTTGAGGCGTTCATGTTGCCGCTATTCTTGAAGGTCTCACCCCACATGCTCATCTGGTGCATAGGCTCGTAAGCGCCCATTCTCCGCGTGCTGACAAACTGCGCCGACGCGGAGTTCATGCCCATTCAACTGATCATTACAGTAAAAGCTTGATCAGATTTCGGCATAAACGATACCAGTTTCAACATCAGAAATATCCGATTTCTCTTTAGTAACTCCGAGAATTGTACTCAGCACAAAAATTACGAAGGTTTTGGAGTCCAATCAAGTTTAGAAAATAGATAGTTAAAAATAAAGCAAAAACTAATAAGAAGAGAAACAATCATGAACTGGAAAAGAGAATCAGAAACAGATTAACCCACAAAGAATCAAATATGTTCGTCTACTTCGAGAAATGAAAATTGAAAAAACTGAAGCCAATATAAAACTTCTTCTCTTGATTCATAATATATGTCTATGACTTGTTCATCTACATATACACATATTACATACGTGTATAAGTTTATATGTGTATACACATAAAATCTCTGTTCTTCGTCAGTTTCATCAAGAACAGAAAATCAAAAAACGCCAAATCCGAGCTTGAACCACCAAACAAACACACAAAACGATTTAAGCAAAAGGATTATAGATTGAAGACCTCAGATTCCTCCCCTCCGCTGCCTCGAAGCTCCGAATCTATGGCATCCGAATCTGCAACGGAAAGAAAACATATAATCACGATCCGTACTTGTCAAATTCAGTTTCATCAAAGCACGGAACTACTTCAATTTCTGAGAAGAAGATAAAAACCACCAAAGATGACTCATATTCGTATCTGAACTGTGTATATACACACAATCATATACATACATACATACATACACATATATGTATATATATAAACTCAAAATAAAAACGCCAAATAATCCGAAGCTTCTTCAAGCACAACAACAAAAAACAAAAGGATTATAGATTGAAGACCTCAAATTCCTCCTCTGCAGTGCCTCGAAGCTCCGAAACTATGGCGCCCGAATCACATACATATACATATACATATGCTACTTGAAAGACAAGAAAAACGGAAGGATTAGAGATTGAAGACCTCGAAATCCTGGGCAAGTATGGCGTCCGAATCTGAGGAAGCCCTAAAAGTCTCTCTCTTGTTGTTGTGGTGAGAAGAATCGAATGAGAAGGAGGAAGGAGACAGCTTAAAAACGAGCACTGGGAGAAGAGTTTAATACTATTTTAATGGTGCCCATTAAATATTTAAATTAAATTTAAATAAAATACTCGTCCATTGTTTATGCCAATTTAATCGTATTCACATTTTCGCTGTTCATCATCCATCGCCTGTGTCTGTGAATGAATACTATGAAAACCAAACCATGAAGAGAGAGAGAGTCAAAGATTCATACACTTTGTTTTTTTTTTTAATTAGCTGTAAGCCGTTATTGTCTAAAATATTTAAGATATCTTATTATCCCCGTTTTCGGATTTATAACTTTATATATATATGGTTTGAATGAAGGATTGCCACTAATTCTTATAATTTTATAGAAAAATTGTTGATGAGGTTTAAGAAAATAATGTACTTAACTTTGTTTTTTATGGAGAAATTAGTAAATCAAATCATTGGTTTTTCATTGATAAATTTAGATTTTGTTTGAATTGTGAAAAATTACGCTACTAATATTTGTTCGAATATAAATAGTGAAGGGCAAGGCGGCGAACACCGGTGATTATAAGCTAGGAGCGACGGAGGAGAAGAAAAAATAATCCAGAGAGAGATTTGGATTAGTAAGAGTAATTCTTATTTTCAATGAATAATTTATAATTTATATAAGGGTAATTTTGGCAAGTAGCACATTTAGAGTATGTTTTAGATGTTTTAAAAAATTAAAGGGTACATTTTGTGAAAAATAAAATTAGATTGTTTAAGATAGCAAAATTCTCGTTCATACAGTACGAAAATTAAGAATAAGGAATAAAAATTAGATATTAGAAATTATGATATAAATAAATAAATGAGAATAATGGATTTGAAGTTGAGGCGTAGTAATCGTCACCTTTCCACTAGCTCCGTCTAATGTGCGCACCAGGTGGATTGGGTTCGATTGAAAGCCCACTCCAGGGTTAACCTGCGCACTCCTTGGTGTGACGTCATATACCGGTCGGATTTTTGCCGGGAGATGGCGGGAGATGACATATTCTACTCGCACGTGAGCGCGTGAGATTCTTTTTTTTTTCCTTTTTTTTTTGGATAAATGTTGGCCATAGTTGACTGATATTGGGTCTTTAATAAAAGTTACTCCAGTTTAAGGGTTTTTTTTTTCTTGAATTCTTATTTTAGAATTTAGATTCATCAAAATTATTTTTTTATAAAAACGTTTCAAACAATTATGTTATTAATTGGTGGAATTTAATCTTGGAAATAAAAGTGTTTCAAAATTAATCTTTCAATGGAAAAAAAATGATAATATTCGACTCGCAACGAAATATGAAGAAGAGAGATAATGTATTGATATTGATGGCTTTTAAAACAAAAAGTATTATGCAATACTATATCTACTCAAGACTTGACCCTTATTTTTCACAGGCCAATACGAACATTTTTTTTCTCTCAATCACTTACTTTTGAGAAACTTTTCAAAATGACATTTATAGTAAGCTTGTTGTTGGTAAAAAATATATATATATATATATAATAGAGGTTTTTTTAATGAGTTAACAAAAAAATGCATCTCTAATAATATAAGAGGTAACAATTAATTCTCTTAATGCTTTTAATGATCTCGAGAACATGCGAGGATATTATCTTACTGTGTAATTTCATACCTACACTTAACAACTCGTATGCAAGGCGAGACTGCACAACTTACTACTTTTTGTGTCCGGGCTTAATGAGTTGAAGATTGTCACATAGAATCAAGATAATTTCTTTTACTTCATCATCCATGTCTTTTGATTTTTTTTTTTTTTAACAATGACATATTTACATAATTAAAGTATTTATTTAAAACCTAACTATCATATACACTAAAATATTAATCAAATAAACATATATATAACTATTAGCATTTATAGTCTTATGATCTTATCTTACTAATTGTTAATAAATGATAAATATACAACAAATTAATTTAGAGATAATGTACGGTGAATATAACTAAAATTACTCCAAATATTTGGGCATATTCTCAAACTTTCATTACATTGATTAAATACCCAAAGTTGCAAAACTCGTAAAATTTATTGGTTTTATCTCATATTTCTCCAAATTTTAAGCTATATACATGTGTTGTATACTTCTAAAATTTTATTATTAAACATATAAAATTTTAAAATGTAAAAAAAAAAACTATTAATTTGAATTGTACACATATAAAGAAATAAGAAATCCAATATTAATGAAAATATATAAGTATAATGAAGATACAAATTTCACCTCAAGTATTTAACCATTGAAAATTTGTGTCTTCAAATAGTGTTAGTTACTTTGGCCCCATTATCCCTTAATTTTATTAAAAATATAAATAAAAACAAATTGAAAGAGAAAGCGCGTGTTGATTCCATCATGCGCGTGGGATTCTTATTGGTTGGCAATGTTTTATTTAGTGGGAATAGTAACGGCTATTTGGAGATCCAAAATTCCATTTCCACGTCTTGTCCACTTTTATTCAATCACCAATTTATTCATTTATTATTCTTCCATAAATTGCCCAAAAAAAGCATTTCCACTTGAGGCCTAACTCAGAATTTAGAATCTTCAAAGTTCAAAGTGTTATAACTTATAACACGAATATAATATATAAGGATATTTATAAAAATAAGTATACAATTTTATATCAAGTGTGTAATATATTTGTTCTTTTTACGATAATAGTATCCAAAACATCACAAAACTATATTGAAGTTCAATTTTATCTATATTGAAATAATCGTATGCTAAAATAGGAACATGCATACGTCTCAAGTTTAATAAAATGCTAAATAATTGATGTGTTGAGAGTTTAATTGTAGACATACGTGTATCTCTTGTATATCAAAGCATTAACGGGATATGAATAGAATCGGTCTTCGATATTATTTGTAGCCTTTAAAATACTATTAATCTATTATCGCTAGAAAAAGAAAATTGAGAATTTATCGATGTACTTTAAAGTACTTAAACTTATGCAACAATATCTATATGTTTTATTCATATTGGTATGTTTTAATTACATGCACACGTTAGGTGTATGTGAATAGGTTGCTTTAGATAGTTTTTAAGGTTTTATTTAAAGAATGTCCTCCAAAATTACAAGCTAAGTCTTGACTTTATATTCTTTGTCTTTTGATTAAAACAATGACGTGTTTTTAATGAAAGTAGACACGTAGCCAAAGTGGGGTGTTTGGGAGATATTAAGCTAAGAAAATAAATATTTGATGATTAAATATGTGAATAATTTCGATTTCCTTGGATAATTTTAATATCTTGAAATCTTACATTAATGTCGCATATTATTAATGTATATAGTTATTTAGTCCTTTCTTTATAATTTTTTTGAATCTCATTAATTTGAAGAGGAATAACGCTTTAAGGGGGAAAGTACACTAAAAAATAGGACTTAATAAATTGATGTTTGTACGAGAACATTTATTGCAAAAGCTATTAACTCCAAGTCATATTTTAATTATCGTCCAAGTTTTAAAGAAAATTAAAAAAATTTAAAAATATAGGACTAGGAATTATATATTTTTTAATATTCAAAAGTAATAACCATTATAAATTAAAGATATCTTAATCAATCTTAGCTCTATTGGTATAAATGCACTAATTTCTTCCTTCATTGTAGCCATTTTGATCACACTATTAACTGAAAATACATACACAGTAAGAAACTACGGGTGCACCAAAGAGTGCATGTGTTTATGCTCACTTCAAACAAAAAAAATATCAATCATGATTTAATTCGATTCTTCTCATTCCCTCTCTCTTCTTGACTCGATAAATTTATTATACAATCCTTCGAAAAGTAATATTTTTTTATTTATATGTATAATAGTCATTTTAATATAGTTGCTAATGATTTTTGTTAATTTACGTATTTGAAAAAAAAATCAATTGAAATATACTATCTGCGTTGCCTAAATGTGAAGGTACTGTGCGCGCACACACAAATATATATATATATATATATATATATCAACATTCTATTCTAAATAAAGCAAATTATTCACTGAAAATACATATAAATCTATAGACATATATATATATATAGATATATATATATATATATAATATCAATTATACTCTAAACATAAAGATTCATTTTATTCTATATAAAGATTCATTTTCCATTCATCAAATATAACTAAATAAATGAAGAATATCACTTTCTACTTTAAAGCTATACAATGTGGATATATACATGTGTGTGTGATGTGTAAATACCAAGATTTGTGTATCGCATCTGATTTTTATTTTTATTTTTGTCACGCTAGCATGAGAATATTAAATTGTTTAGTTAGTTTGGACAATTTCCATTGCAAACTGTGTATGCTATGTGACGTTATATTTATAAATATTAAATGAGAAAATTAAATATAAAAAAGACACCAAAAACAAGGCTCGCCGACGAATTCCACAAGCATAAGTCAACCAAAAATAATAATAGTCGTTTTATTAAATAAATACTTGGAGCTTATTACAAAGCATTATTACTTTATTAGTATATGATTATCAAATATCATGCTCTTCGAAATAATTTATATGAAGAAGACATAACAATATAAAGACGTTTAAGAGAACCCTTCTAATTTATTTAATTACTAGATCTCTAAACAAAATAAGAAAATGGCTGACATATTAAAGATGTTCTGAGAATAATTATTATCCCATGAAGTTAATTATTGTAAAATATAATTCTTCTTATTTATTGTCTCTAATAATTTTTAGAATAGTAAAAGTCAAACACAATTTCATTATGGTGGAATATATAGATATATAAAATTTAGAAACATATATAATTTTTATACAAGAAAATGATTAAGAAATTGATAATCTAAATGAGTATTAACATTTGTCTTATAGGTAAATTTAAGGTTAAAGTCCTTGTACTTACCTGCATTTTACAAATAAATATTTAAACTCATCATTTTTTCTAACAGTTAAAAACTTAACGTTAGCATCTTTTTTCACAAATAGTTATAGTTGATTATCAAATACTACGTAGCGTCCAGTTGACTGCCATGTGGAACTTTCACGTCAATGGACTTAAGAATACAGTGATGTGTCAATGACATGTGGTAGTTAATTAAACTTCACGTGACACAATAAACTATAATTATTTGCAAAAAAATATTAACGTTAAGGACTTCAGTCACCAAAAAGAAATAACAATTTAAAGATCTATTTGTAAGAAATGGGCGAGTTCGAAGAATTTGGTCACTAATTCCCTTTTTTATGTAAAATAAATTTATATTCAAACTAATTCTGTAATACCAAGTTACCAACCAAACCTCTTATATATATAACAAAAGCATGCCATTCAATGTTATTTACGTGAAACCTAAGAAATACTTCTTTATAATAATAAACTAACCTTTTATTTTAACAGTAGATCAACTTTATAACTTACTAGGCTAAAACTCAATTAGCAAGTTGGCTTTCAATTTTCATTAAGCTTGATAATTGATCTCTCTTAGTGGTATTACATACGTACACAAAAAGAAGAAGTATTTTTATAAAATAAAATAAAAATAATTAGCCCTATCTTTTTGTTTGTCACCACTTAAGTACAACAACCAAAAGGGCACTAAACCCTAATTAAGGACCAAATACACAAAGATATGTACAAGTTTCCCTTTACAAGGTGGTTAGATCATAAGATCAGATCGTATTTAATTAATTAATTAATTAAACATGCTATGCTTAAACTTTTTGTTGATTAATTAGTTAATTAATTGCGTATTGGCTCTTCGAACCCCTCAGAGACCAAACTGACCTCAACCTTCTACACTTTGAGCAGACAGTTATTTACGAGTTAATAATTTAATTGGATAATTAAAAAGTCTTGTAATAATAATATTAATTATTCTCTTTCTTTGTTTGCGTGATATGGTTTTCTTTTGCTTTGTTTTTGTTTACTTTTTAACGTAATCAATTGGTTTAAAAGGTCGTTTAGTACTTTAATCTTAGATTAATTTTATCGAAAAAAAATATTACATAATCTAGTCTCATGAATATCTGCATCTGCATGCTCCTATTCTAAAATATTATACATATATATATATATATATATATATATATATATATAATTACATATATCGTTGGGCAAGATTCAATGCCCACAAACTAACCGCAAATTCAATTTAAGGGTATACCGCAAGCACAACGTACGGGCAAACCGATAAAGTTTTTGTAAATTTTTTAAAAATCATAACCGATGGGTAGACCGCAAAATCGAAGGTAAACCACAAATATTTTTGTAACAATATAGTTTTTATAAATATTAGTGAGATGTATATTTTTTTTTAATAACCAAAGTTAATTAAAATTTGTAAAGTTTTGACATTTATATAAGTTTTTATGCAGTTTTAACGGTTAATGTACAATTTTTTTAGAATTATTGTGCGGTTTTGTTTTACTAGCGGTTAATCAGTGATTTTTTATGATTTTTTATTATTATAAAATGACAACCAATTGTGTCAGTTTCAAATCGCACATCTCCAACTTGTTGTCTACACACGACGTGCCCCGGTCTCTAAAACTATGCTGTTGGCTTTTACAATGTCTTTATTTAGGATGAATTTTAAATTCGCCGCATCTCAATAGCTTCAAAGCATTTTAGAGATGCTCGGAACACCAAAAAGAAATCGTTTCGAAGTTTGATTAAAATGTAACGCTATACTTTATTTATACATATATATATATATATATATATATATTCCTTGATATATTGATAATAATTTGCCTTAACGTTATACTTTTGTAAGCATATTAAGAAACTAACCATATTTAAGATAAAAATAAAAAGCAAGTAAAAAGTTTAAGTCAATTAATGGCAAATTGCATTATTTATATGGCAAGTTAGGCAAGGATTTAAATAATATAAAATGCGTGACCGAAGCATATAATAATAGTAAAGATTCTTTTTTTAATGTCACGAATCTAAGATGCAAAATTATTGGTCTCCTCACTCATGAATGACCACTTTTTTTGTCATCTCACTCATAATTTGCCACGTCGCTCAATTTTGATATCTAAATAAATTCATCGGTTATATATATTTTTTTATTATTATTATGGATAAATCCGTGAGTATATCGGTGAAAGTTACCGTTGAAACCCTTGGTTTGAAATTGAATTACTTATTAATTAAATTAATCACGTAGTTATGCTACCGGTTTATCGGATAATTGATTTTGCCAGCACAAAACCCGCAAATAACTGCTCCGTTTTATAAAGCACATGAGTAAACTCATAATTGGCCGAATTTTTGTTAACGCATGTATCCAAAACTTAAGGTAGCTTATATCTAAAAATGAAAATAAAAGATATCAGATTTTTTCCCGTAACTTCCCAAACCATTCCGCTTTTGCTTTTTCTTACCAAATTTAAAATAAATAAAAATGCTAATTTCTTGAGTTATTGCTATTGTACTTTTTAAAAGAACAATAATACGGTTAATTTGCTAGCAATTTTTGATAAATCATCCTGTTGCAGTTTTAAAAGTGAAAATATATAGTTTTCGGCAAGGTTTTAAATACCGCTTGCCGATGTCGTTTCGTATTTTTCATTTTACAGATATATCGCTTGTCGATGAGTATGTAGATGGGTATGTCGATGGGTATGCCGATGGGTATATCGTTTCGCATATCCTCAAAAAAAAAATTCGATGGGCATGCCGATGGATATTCGGAAAATTTAATACCTTGATTTTTGGGTACTAATTATAAACATCGATGTTCACCCTTAATTAATTTGACTTTTGAGCATACAAATGCTAGCCTCGGAAGATGTAAACAAATCGACTACGTCCAATTGAATTGCAATAATATTAATCATGACATATTTTATATTGAATTCAGAGACTTTCCAATATATTGCCTCTTCGGCTCTTCCATTCAGTCTTATATATATATATATATAAATATATATTTATATAGTCACATATATATATGCGTGGATTATCCACTTTAGGGAGAAATGGAAACTGCTAAAAAGTTAAATTAATTTATTAAGAAAAAACATAAATCTCCATTAACCCTAGATAGAGATAAGCTTCAATAATATATATAATTAGGTCATGGTGGCAAGTATGTGTATGAAGTTATAAAATTTATTATATATATATATAATTATATGATGGAATTAGTGGGGTGGCCTCTAAATTGTTGGATGATTCCTTAGTGATGTTCACTTTTTTATCAATAATTTAATAATATTCTAATGTGTATATATGTGCTTGTTTGAATGAATGAAGCACAAAAACGTCACACAAAGAATTAAATTTAATCATTTAATCATTTAATTATTTAATAGTTTATATGGATATTTGTGGTTTAAATGTCAAGTATATAAGTGCTATTCCAAAGTGGCTTGCCACCAACGATGGTTTGAAAGCTCACTAAATACCAATACACTATTACATTTTAGATTCTCACATCAAATTGTTTCTTTTGGTTCTTTGTTTTTGGTTTTTTTCTTGAAAAATACTCAATTGTCAATTTCGTTTGGAATCAAGTAGTTCTTTTATTCGAATGATAAAATGTATATGTTTACACTAAATCAATCAATTTGAATCATGAAGTATATTTATAAGAAGAGTATTAGTCAATTGAATATATATATAAAAAAAACTTTAATGTATCCATGGCTGCAATGGCATGTCTATTATTTATATTTCTAAAAGAGCTCAGAATGCGTAAATTAGAGAAAAATAATAAAATTTAAGGGTAAAAAATATATATTTTTTTATTAATTTTTTGGGAGACTACATACTACTTTTGGGCTCAACATAAATCGCTCGATTCAAACATTGTGCAGTTTCGAAAAGACTATTTATATATAATTAGACTTTTATTTCAGGCAAAACACTAAGTATATTTCGATTATTATTTTTCTTTCAAATACGTAAATAACACAAAGAATGTGAATATACACTTCTTCTCAGTAGCTCCGCCTATGAGTGTCGAGGTTTAATTTTGTGTATATTCTTAGTGTTATAAACTCGCGTTGAGTGTAGCACAATCGGTTATTCTAAACTCTTGTAATACACAAGTGTTATGTTTCCAAGCTTGTTTAACTACTTATTAAAGGTGTGATCATTTTATTTATTTCATTCAAGATTCTTAAATAGTGACGTTTTGTAGGTGTGGTAATTGTAGTAATTAATAAACATTGTAAAAAAAAAGTGAGTATAACATGAGCACGGCCGCGGTACCTGAGATTTTTGGGGCTCAAGACTAGGAATACTTTTGGAGTCCCTAAGTAAATTGTAAAATTACATTTCAATGCAAAAGTAATAACTACTCTTTCAAATATGATGTTTATCGTTTTTAGAGACAAAATACTAGTAAAATATAATTTAAAGTAATTTACCATAATTTGAGATTTTTGGGGTCCTTAACTTAAATATGTTTTTTTTTTAATTTTACTGTACGTACGAGCTTACTCCGCCACCCCTAAAGCATGGCCCCGATCATGAGCAAAAGAAAGTGACCAAAAGAAGGAAATTAACCGGACGGGCAATAAAATCAGACTCCGTACCTCTTTGAAGACGATGGCGAACCGAAACTTCTAAGACATTATATTTTCAGAAATTTAAAGACGAAATTATCAAATAAGATAACTCATTTTAAATCAATTCCGTAACATCAATATTGAATCGATTTATAATTTAGAGTGTTTTTAGATAACAATTTAAGGCTAATCCCGATAACTATTTATAAAATTTGAATGTTCGACCTGCTCAACGCTTGCTTAAATTACATGCACGTCAATAGACATTTATACACGCACACATATATGTATACATATATATATATATATATATATATATAAAAGTTTGTTGCTGCTGAATACTTCACAATTAATATGCATGTATATTCACAACAAGTTGCATATGCTTTACGTAAGTGTTTCTTTTATCCTTAATAATTATTTTGTTTCTTTCTCTATTTTCCTCTTTTTTTATTATCTAAAACAAAAGGGTCTGAGTTGGAGACAACTCAAAGCAAAGACGACTTATATGTTGGAATATATGTCTATATATATGTGTGTATGTGTGTATATATGATAGATCAGTTAGACTATGTAGGTATATGTTTTATATTTTTAAATTAGTTATCTCTAAGTTTTTCAATCATCGATCACATAAGAAGCATTACTTTTTGGGATAATTAGTTCAATATTAATTATTTATAAATGTATTATAACATCGAGTTACTGTATATAAATGTATTATAACATCGAGTTACTGTATAATTAGTCCAAAATAAATGTATTATAACATCGAGTTACTGTATAATATATATGAGTTAACTCATATTTGTATTCTTTATTAACGAATAAAAATATGTAATGAAATTAGTACAACAAGTCAATTCTTTTGTTTTTAGTATGTAATACTTTTTTTTTTATTTGTAGAATCACATCTGTTGGCCAAAGGGAAAATATCCTAGAAAGTATATCATACGATATCTCTTAACCCTTTAAGATTACTTACTTCCTTGGGTGAGAAATTGAACTCTAACACGGTAGAGCCGGACCCGGGTCGATGGCAATCCCAATAGATTAATACGGGCAAGGTTGAGTTTAAAAACGAAAAACTTATAGATAAAAATAATATAAAAATAACATTCAAATGTTGGCGGGGAAACTATTGCCTTCTTTTGAGCGGTCCGCCCATGAAAACGGTAATCGTAATACTATTCAAGAACCCTTAATAATAAAAACACAGTCCTTGTATTAACTTGGGGAAGCAATATGTTTTATTTTACTAGTTAAGTCAAGTCTTATTTTATGATTAATCCTTATAGTGTATGAAAATAACATATTTGCTTGAATATGTATGATAATACGAACCTACGTATGTATGTATCGTTGGGTTTTTGATGATATTCTCACCACGAAAGCGAAAATTCCTAATCTTAGGGCATTAATGCTACAAAACTCTAGGAATTTTATGGTATAATTGTGCATAACAAATACACCAATGTCGTAAACCTTTTTTTTTTTTAATAATCTCGTCTTACGTGTCTTTATTAATTTTTTTTTTCACGTGTATAACTCAACTAACACTTTTTTTTCTTTCAAATTTTGATATTCTTAGTGTTATATATATATATATATATATCCACATAAAACATACACTTAATGTTAATATTTAATCCCAATTGAAAATGAAATTTTTACGACATTGAGAATTTATTCCGCACAATTGAAAACTTTGAATTATGCGACACGAACTTAAATAAACTTGGGTATTTTTGTTGCAATTATCCCCATTTTATTGAACAAATTAGTTTGTAATTTCAATTACTCAGTAATATACTATACCCAAAATACTGATTTCCAAAAGTAAATACTAATCAAGCAAGGAAAGGCACATTATATACAATATAAAACAGCAATAAATAGATATGGATTGATCTTCTTATCTACTAGAGTACTGTAAAGCCAAACAATCTTTCTGACATTTTTAATTTTAAATTCATTATTTGAAGCTTTTTATGAAATTGGTTACACGACACTCTATTATTAAATTTAAACCATCTAGGAATTCATTGGTTTATTCAACAACCTTTTACAGCCTCTTCTTTTGTGTCACAACACCGATAATGCTAGTAACTTTGAAGAATCATAAACTTTAATTCTAAATTCCCATTTACTATTTTTCATATTATATTCATATATATATATATATAATGTCTACCCTATAATGATATTGAGAAAGTACAGCTCAAAGGTACATGGAGGATCTATATTACTATATTCGAAGTGCATGCCACATAAAGGAAAAAGCATGTAGTACTGTATGAAAAATAAAATAAAATATTATTTTCTCTTTTTATTATACAAATGGATCATATGTACATATATGTGACATATTGGCTTACTTTATAATCTGATAGAACGAAAGAAAAAATAAATTTGCAAATAAGTGAAAAAAAATTAAAAAAGATTATGCAAAATATCCATTTTGTACAAGTTTTTATATAAAAAAAAACTACTCACTCTACTTTATAAAATAGATAGTTTTAAGTAGTTTTTAAAATATTTTTAAAGAAATTGTACGAAATGCCTAATTTTGTGTAAAACCTTTTAAGAAATGTCCATTTGTGAGAGTAAAAAATACATACAATGAGTATTTTTTTGAAAAATTTGACACAAAGGACATTTTATTCATTTACCAATTTTTTTTATTGAATTAGACAACACATTTCATTTACTAGTTTGTTATCTAACGGTTTGCTCCACACATTAACGATATTCTTAACGATATCAAACTACCCATTCTAACTTTATGTAAGTTGATATCGTCAATGAGCTCTAATAAACTTACTTGTTATTAAGATTACGGGTTAGCATTTACTTGATTTAGTACCTTTTTCTTTTCAAATCCAATTTTCTTTACAAGCACGGAGAATAACGCAAAATTCAGATACACGAGTCAAAAGTTACGGTCCTTTAAAGATTAGCGCAAACTCTTCTTAAAATGCTCTAAAAATACCAAGACATGCTCTGATCGGAAGAGACAAGTTCGAATGAATAAAATTTGATTCTGACTTCTTATAGTTCACCGTTGATAGTGGAACAATATCCAAAAAGCGATTTAGTACTATTTATTAGAGGCTTTATATATATATATATATTGTTTTAATTGAAGTAAATATATGATGGCCCTATATAATTATATATTTGCCTAATCCCTAGAGTTAGGCTAGATTTGGCAAGGCCGTGTACAAAAAGGTTTTCACTGTTAAACGATTTTTTTTTATTAAAAAAATAAAAAGCAATTATAGTTTAAGTAAAATACTGTGAAAGTAAATATTCCTAAAAAAAAAAATTACAAAAATTGGGACGGTTCATTAAAGTTTTCTAACGTAATTGAACGAAACTATTATTTTAGTAAACTAAGGTACTTCTCCTACTACAAATATAACATTTGTAATTGACTATAATTCGAATACTTTATAATTATTATTTATTTTTAAAATCATATCCACGTTTGTATGAGTCTATTTCCCAACATTTATTATTTTACACTGTCCACTTTATACCATTATTTTTTTTTTCTTCCTTCAAACACATCCCATAAGTGAAGTAATTGTATCGAACATGAATAATTTAGGGACTTAGTTTGATATTTAATCACTTTTTGGCAAGGGTGAAAATTTTGTAAACGTTTTCCGGTTTTTTCCCGGACCGTTTTTAAAAAAAATTGGGAAATTTAGCTTAAAACCGGGAACCGGTACTTCACGGTTCCCGGTTTGCGGAACTGGTACCTAAAAAATATTTTCCGGGTTTTGGTACCGGTTCCGGTTTTAAACTACATGTCATTTTTAAATTTTTAATATGTCGTTTTTAGTGTAACATATATATTATTATTGTTGCCTTTTATACATATGTATAGTTTTAAATTACTAACTTATCAAAAACTACATGTCATTTTTAAGTCAAACACTTTTAGAACCGGAAAATTTAGAGTAGGAACCAGCAAACTTTAGAAATGGAACCGTAACCAAGAAATTTGAATCGGAATCGTTACCGGAACCGGGAAATTTTTGAATCGGGAACCGTTACAAAAAAATAAATTCCCCATTTTTCAGAACAGGGACGAAAAAAAGTTAATTTCTCGGTTCCCGGTTCCGGTTTCACCCCTACTTTTTTTGTATTGTTTTTATTTTTCTATATCTATTTCCACGTAGGTATCACTTTTATTTCATATTCTTAATTCATGTTGTATTTTTACATCTATCTTTTGTAGTTGTCGTTTTTATGTTATGTACAGTTGAACGTCGTTTTCTGATAGTCTGTCAGTTATTTATTCATGTCGTTTTTATATCTCAGTCGTATCCGGTCATTTTTATTTTTAGGTTCAACTATTTTGTTTTCCTTCTTTTATGTCGTTTTCCTTAGTATCATGTTCCCGGTTGCTTCAAATATCAACGAAGATTATATTTGAAAGAAAGTCGATATGTTTTTTTTTAGTCACATTCCTTTTTTTTTTTTACATAGAAATGTTGAATTTTTTTTAGAGAAGCACATCAATGACAAATAAATTTCATGTCGAATAATTTTATATCCTTCTTTTATTCATTGTCGTTTTATCAGTTTACTTACCAGCTAATATCGTTTTTATTGATTTGTCGCTTTATGTCTTTGTCGTTTTTTATTTTCTATTTTGGCTTTTATTTATTTACAGTTGGCATCATATTTTATACGTGTTAGCAAGGTACAAAATTTCGCGAATTTCCATGCAAAATTCCATCGAATTTCGTTTTTCGAGGAATCGCGGTTCGAAAACTCTTTCCTTTCTCTGTCATTTTACCAAGGTACAAAATTTCGTCAATATGTGGAGTTCCCTATTCTCAACACGATCTTCGATTTAGACCAGCACAACTACGAATCTCATATTCAGACGTACGTAGCTAACTACGCTTCCATGATGTCGTTGTACGATTACTGTTTTTACCAGACTGTGCAACCACACATTTTCCAGTAGCCACCTTCATCGAGCTTCTTTTGAGTTTTTATTATTATGTTATGTTTGTACTCCCGTGACTTTACTATGAGTGTATTATACTTCTTATGAGTGTCTACTCTACTACTTGCTCTATGGTGTCATATTTAATACGGTTATTTGTCATATTAATTAAATAGGTCATTTAGAAATTATAATTTAGAACCGTATAAAAATATGGTTGGAAACATGGTATAAATATTTTTTACAGAATTTCCGTCGAAAACCCCATCGGCATGCCCATGCAAAAAGTGCGGTATATGCGGCATGCGGTATTTCTTTTTTTTTACGATTTTTCCATCGGCATATCCATCGGCAAGCGATATATCCGTAAAACGAAAAATGCGAAACGAAATAGGCAAGCGACATTTTAAACCTTGCGTGTTAGACAAGCTAGACTTTTGAATATGTCATTTCAATTTGATTCATATCATGACTATTTCTAGAATAAAATATGTATTATAAAAATTAAAATGTTTTGTTAATGTGTACCTTATCTATACTTCATATTAAAAAAAAAATCATCTTCTTATTTTTCATATTGTTTCTCATAAGATATTTTAAATTTCCTTAAAAGCAATATTTATTATTATATATATATATAAATGTTATTATATTATTGTTATAACATTTTCCATACCAAATTTTTTACCTCTTTAATTTATTATTCTTATCAACTTTATAATGCCAATTTTGTTAACAACTTTTCACCTATTTATCATAAACACGAATTGACATGTTTTTTTAATCATATTTAATGCTATTTTTACATCATATTTATAGTATTTTTTTTTCTATTTAGCATTTCTTTAAATAAATACACCTTTATTGTGGGCTGAAATTGCGGTAGAACATGATTATAAATAGTTTATAAAATATTTGAAAATTAGTGGCCCCATTAATCCAGAAGAGCTGATTCTATTAATTAAATTATTAAATCACAATCATGCCGTTATTCAAGCCATTGAAATTAAATTATAATCACCGAAAGATTATATAAGTCTTCAAACAACAAATATTGAAGACTTGACGGTCAAGAAAACTCACATGCTTTTCAATTAGTAGTAGTACTAGAAGATTTTAGAGTATTAGCAGACCTCAACTTTCATACTTGGTACTCACGTTACCCTCAATTTTTAGTTTGCGACAATTATGACCCTAAACTTTTTTTTTGTGCATATATTTCACCCTTATTTTTTAAATATAAATTGTAAGAAATGTCCATTACGTGTCAAAGGTTTAAGAAAAATGCCCATGTGTGAGAGTAAAAAATACACAGTGGACATTTTTCTTAAACCTTTGATACAAAATGAGCATTTTTTAAAATAACTCTTTTTTAAATGACGGAAAATGATAGCTTTTGTACAACAAATAACTTATTTAATTATATTTTCGTTAATTATTTACAATTCAAAATCAATTACTAATTTAGTATAGTTAATTAAGATAGAAGTCCCATAAAATAAAATATCAAAATTGATTAAAAAAAATCACGTGTACGCTACAAATTAAAAGTGCCCGCCATTTTTATGTCTAGGGAGTCAATATCTTAGCTTATGAAAGAATAAGGGATGTTTTTGCCATAAACTAAAGTTTACGAGAAACAATGTACCAAAAAACAAAACTAGGGGTCATTTATGCCAATTTCTCAAAGCTTTGAATTGCTTTTACAATTACCAAAAAGTCGGCAGTCCAAATTACAAAGTACACAGAAATATCATGAATCATCTACTAAGCCCCACGTATGAAAAACCACCAACCTAAAACCACCACCTCATTTCAATATAATACAATTTCCATAATCCATCCATACATTGATTAGGAATATTTATCGCATAAGTACCTTGTTTTATGTCAAATGAACCGGATCCCCAATCTCTTTCGTTAACAACACTGATTCATTAAATGCCGCAAAACGGTTTCGAGGTCAAATTTTGTCAATGTCTCACTAACATATGCTAAGCTGTAGGCACTCCCAGGTCTCTAGATTAGTAAAAATAATAAAAAATTGATGTTTTCGGAGTTCAATCAGACATAAACATGTCTCTCGTGCAGAGCCGGCCCTGAATTTGTCGGAACCCTATGCGAAGATTGATTTTGGGGCCCTGTCGTAATTATAAAAATAAATATCAAGCTCACTATGACTACACTACACAACACAACACATCATGACCCAGTTTTATATCAAGCCCACTTTTAATATGATTTTTTTTAATATGAATTGTGTCTATTATATATCCTCACAACAGTAAAACGTGAGCACAATACACACAACATTTTTTTCTTCCATTGTGGGGCCCTTAATTTACAAATTTATTATAATCTTGGGCTACCATATATACGCTAAGAGCTTGCACTGCTCTCGTGTAACATAACTTAACGAGACATGAAAAATATTATAACTCAGATATCATTTTGTATAAAGAAAAAAAAAGAGAATATTCCTAATCATTAATAGAGATCAGATGAAATTGAACGAAATAATTATTTTACTGAAGTCAAGTACTTTTTTCATTATAAAAAAAAAGGTGAGTACCCATGTTGCATTTATTTTTAAATATAACTTAAGTACTTTGACCGTTATTTATACATAATATTGTAGAGAATGTACCTACTTGTCATTCTTATCCAAACCCCATTACTGTCCCCTATAAAAAGGCACCAAAGTCACCTTCATCTCCATCACCATTGTTGAAAGAAAGCTTGAAAGATGACAGACATTGCGATCCTGGTGGCCGAGGAGTTCGAGAGAAGGGTGAGACAAGGGAGTCACAAGCAAGCTGATCTCAAGATCATCTCTTTAATGGCGGATTCTCTGAAGAAGATTGTCGGAGAAGAAGATGAAGTGATGGCCCACAAGTTGTCGAAATGGGTGAAAGTGAAAGAGCCCCAAACTCAGATGGGTCTTGCAGCTTCAAGGGGCTTCTTCTCTGCTTAGAAGATCCTCTTTCTTTCTTTTTATTTTTAATATCATGTAAATAAATACTTCTTCTATTTATACAAAGTGATTTTTTTAAGCACTTTATATAAGTGATTTGATCTAATGGTTTATGAATATATATATATATATATTATTTGCTTGTCAAATAGGATAAAATTAAATTAGTTAAGTTAATTTTACCGCCGGTGAAAGTCTAAAATATTTTGCGCTAGTGATCACAACCGTAAACCGCCTATATATTAAAATCTAAAATCAAATAAATTAAAATATGTCAGTTAGCCGTTTGTTAGTAAAAATTAATCAGTAACTTTATTTGTCGCTAAATTATAATTTTTTTTTTTTTAATAAAATTTTGCTAATATATTGAAATCTTAAGTCCAATATATTAGAATATATTGGTCAATCATTTGTGTGTAAAATTTGATCGATAATTTTTTATATCCTTAAATTAGGACTATTAACTTTCTATCGACCTCGATATTCAAAACCTTAGCTCAAATTAATGTAACAATTTAAAGGCTGGAAATTTGAAAAGGAAAGAAAAACTATGAAAGAGGTCGGAAATATTTTTGTGGGGGCAAAAAGTCTTCCCCGAGCAGTGGATATTCTCTTTGATTCCTCTGGTTTCGGTTTGAATGGATAAGATTGGGATCTTTAAGAACACATATATAAATGATCATAATGTGTATGTAACTATTTATCATATATATATATATATATGTTTGTGTGAAAATAAATATTCGATTAAATTAATCCATTGACCGGTGATCTAAGTGTGGTTGGCAAATGACAATGTGCACATATTCTTTTATATTCCTTTCTCTTATGTATAAACTATATATTATAAAACATGGGATTTTTTTATTTATTATTTTTTTATTTTGGAAAATAGAACATGGGATTTGTGAATGACTCAAAGGTGGCTAATTTCACATTCGGCGCTAAAGTTTGAAGGTGGAGGCATCAGGCAACCTAAGACCCAAGTGTCGTCGCCTCCTTACTATTCAACGCACGTGAAGCTCACGTGTTACCGTCAAATGGTTGGATCAAGGTATTAAATTTTTCGAATATCCATCGGCATGTCCATCGAAAATCTTCTTTCGAGGATATGCGAAACGATATATCAATCGGCATACCCAATTACCCATCGACATACACATTGACAAACGATATATCCATAAAATGAAAAGTGCGAAATGACATCGGCAAGCGGTATTTAAAACCTTGGATTGGATAACGACTTGGGATTTTAGATTTTAGATTTTATCAGTTATAAATAAATGGAAGTATGAATGTGATGAGATTACTTAAGTCTTGTATTCACAGCGAATCGTAAAAAAAGAAATGCCACATATCTTGTCTAAGAAAACTAGGAAAATATTTGGAAAAAAGCTTTGTCTTTTTCATCACCAAAGGCAAAGCTAGTGAGAGATGTTGAAAATCAAAGAAGGGTCGAATTATACAATTAAATTATTATTTAGATAGGGAGAGATCGATAAGAAATTTTAGTAAGTAGTATGTCACATTTCTAAAAGATTCTCTCAATAAAATACTAAATATTATATTGAAAAAAAAGAAAGAAAAAAACCAAATATCTGGATCCTAAGGATTGATACAAATTACTTTAAAGTCTATATTAGGTGCTTTTGCTATGAAGTATAATTAATGATTATGTTTAGAGAACATTCTCTAATACAAAACTTTAAATAATGAAATTGTTAGAAACTTATTTAAAAAAATCATAATCCAATAAAAAAATAATATAAATAATTCATGACATATTACTAAAATAAAAATAACACTGTCATAATTTTACTTAAAAAATAAAATAAATTATACTAAAGTTGGACCGGGAATACACCCATATGTAGTTTTTTTTTTCCTCCTCAACCACATTCCAATTTTTTTAAATCTTGTTTTGTGGGACAAGCCCGCTCCGAAACCGAGCTCTGGGACAAAAAATTACTCCTACCGTAAATATGATCATTTTTTGTGTGGCAAGCCTAATTAAATAAAAAAAAATGAAAGATAATTAAACTCACATTTCGCCGAAGGATCTCTTGAAGACCCCGCGGTTCGGAGAACATAGGATCATACCCTAATTTACCTAACCTCTATCGAAGACGACAAGATCGGATTTGTGAAAGTAAAGCCAAAGACGGACTCAACTAACAACGAGATCACGATTACGACCATAGTAAAAAAGCTTTAGAAAATTCGCGGGCTATTGAAACGTCGCTGGAGAGAGTCGCTCCTGGCGTTCTTGACGTCGTGGTTTGAAGAGGGACAACGCCGTGGAGGAGGTGCGCGCGGATTTGGTCGGCAAATTTTGGCGGTCGTGATGGCGTGCAAGGGAGAGACCCTGATTCAGATCTACGACGAACTTCGGCGGTCGTGGTCGTTGTTTGCGTTGTAAACATGTTCAACAGGTTCATAAAATTTCGTAGATATTTTTACAATTGTTGTACTAGTATATACATATTTTACAGGTTAATGAAATTTCGTAAGTATTTACAGTTTAAATATACGTTTGGTATTGGTATATACCAAATTCAAGTTGATATTTACGATTCACACAAGCAGTCCCGTTATACAATTTTGGTAATTAAATTTACAGTTTGATAATAGTATATACATATACTAAATTCATATTTGACATTTACGATTTGTACATATACAATTTTGGTAATTAAATTCATATTGATATAGATATACAATTTTGGTAATTAAATTTACAGTTTGATAATAGTATATGTATATACTAAATTCATATTGATATTTACAATTTGAACAAAATGTCCCCGTATCAAGTATTAATATATACATATACAATTTTGGTAATTAAATTTACAGTTTTATATTGGGATATACATATACAGATATACTAAATTCGTGTTGATATTTACGATTTGCACAAGCACTCCCCACATTAAGTATTGGTATATACATATACAATTTTGGTAAATAAATTTACAGTTTGATATTGGTTTGTATATACAGTTTGATATTCGTTAGCATACTGATTAATAGGGAGAAAAAAATAAAAAATAATTAAGGAATGATTAAGATTAATACGTTATTCTATTTAGCTACATTTAAGGAAAAAATTATTTTGATTTATTAATTAATTTGAATTATTAATTAATTTTAAACACAATTTAAATGCTAAATATTAATTAATTAATTTGAAGGGTATATTGGTCCATATTTTAATTGATGGGTTGTTTGGATTACTATAAATAGAAATGAGTATTTTTTCGAAACCTTGAGTCACAAATGGGCATTTGGCTCATTTACCCTAGATGCTAAACTATAGAAACACAAATAAGAATCAAGATTAATCACACTGTTGAACAAAATAATATGGAAAACATGATTACATTCAAGAGTTAGAAGCATAAAAAAATTCAAAATAACTTGCCTCGTTGTTGGTGTCAGAGTAGTCGCACACATAGGCTTTGAGCATCGGAGGGAAAATGCACATCAGACTCCGTAGCCAGAGAACATCAATAGGAGTATACGTTGAGCGTCCGAGGTGCCGCTGTTGAGAAAACTTAAAGACTCGTGGTCAGGCAGATATATTCAGAATATACGAATTGCTTAATACATTAGCCAAAACACAAAGCAATTATATCAAGAGTAAGAACATGATCCAAAGTGAAGATATGTACTTCGGAATTCTACGATAATACACACCATAAATAACAACAACAACGAAAAAACATAACAAATATAGAATTGCTACAACCCATAGAATTGCTACAATCCATAACACATACCATTGTTAAGTGAAGATGATGCTTGTGAAGTTCATCAGGAAAATGAGTCTCAGCCTGAATGCCACTATAAATAGAAGATTACTAATTGTTTAAAGCGACTAAAGTACCAAATGTTTAATAAATTTGTAATCATGTGCCCAAACTTTTTTTTGGTAACTAAAATTTATTGTTAACCTTATCAACATCGCCACGTCATCCAGCCACATGTCACTGGTTTTCTAATTTTAATTTATAAATGATTTTTTTATTAAAAACATATTTCTATTTATTTTACGGCAGTAGGTCCCACTGTACTCGCTCTCTTCTCCCTCTATTCATCTTCGATATTTATTTTCTTTATCTTTCCATATATAATGAAGCCTTCTCGCTTGCTGCCAACTCAAAACCAGCACCTCTGTCCGATCCGGAGCAGCCCATCGGCCATGATCGACTCGCCCAGCACAAGATGCTTATGCCGCAGTCTGGACTCTGGACAACATTTGAATCTCCGTGCATCCCGAACTCGATCAGCCCCTGCTGAGACCTTGGGTTCTCAGGACGCCCCGGTAGACTTTCCTAAAACCCCCAACACCAACAACGAGCTTCTCGTCGAAGCTCTTCGTGGATATCCGCGGCGCCGAGTGAGTCTGCTATCGAGGCAGAGCTTTGACGGAGGTAGGAGCTGAGAGGCACGAACTTCGCATCAGCCATTTCTTTTGTCGTGGCGTACACCCAATTCAGCAGAGACGTCGTTCATGAACTTCATTGAATTCGGATTCTCCACAACAGATCTTAAATCATGATGTGGGTTCTTAATGGGATTTCATGAATGGCATGGCGATGGAATCAAAGAAGCGAAGATGATCAGTGGGAAACTTCATCTCAGTGGGGTGAGTCCGTGAGGAAGAAGATGAAGAAGGTTCGTAGAGAGAGACAGAGAGAGTTTGGGTTTTGTCTTAGGAAGATGATGCCGATCAAATATTGATTTATTCAAGTTTATTTATTATTTATTGTTTTATTTTAATTAGAAAAATAATAGGGTTAGTTTCTATTTTTTTGGAATCAGTTTAAACCCTAAGTCTTTTATAAGGTTGGTTCACGTTTTGTTATATTCAGTCATTATTGATAAAATTTTCAAGTTTTGGTTTGAGAGAAGTCGAGTTTTTACTCGCAGAGACGCGTTCTTGTGTTCTTTCATAGTCGCTCTACATCAGTTGGTATCAGAGCGACTCGTTACTGTGCAGAGGCACCGAAGAAGCGAGCCGTTCACGAAGCTTTCGTAGAGGATATGGTGAGACGAGAAGAGGTCGACGGATTGCGCGCTCAGGTAGAATTGCTGACTCGTCAGATGGCTGCACTAGTGCATAATCAAACGGAGCAACGACGCCGTGACGAGTCCGACGTCGAGGACGACCAAGCCAACCTGTTCGGGCAGAATTTTGGACGTGCGGCGGTCCCGGAAGATGCGCGAAGGTTAGCGGCGTTCGAGGTGGCTATCCCGGAGTACGACGAATCGACGTACGATGAGGTGGAGCACGGAGATGCCGTGTACGACGAATCGGTTTACGGCGAGACGGAGTAAGACAAACCCGTGTACGATGAGTATGACGAAGTCGTTTACGACGAGGCGGAGTACGCCGAAATCGTGCATGACGAGGCCGTGGACGACGACAACGTGTGCACCGATGAAGAAGATTCTGCGTATGATGAGGTCGGGTTTGAGGAAGCCGACGATGACGAGAAGTGATTCGAGAGTGACACGACTATATTTCGTGTTGTTCATATGTCGTGTTTGACCGCAACGGTGAAGATAGATATTTGCGGAGCCCGAGCGACCTTTTGACCGCAACGGTGAAGATAAATAAAATCCAAAGAGATGCCCGAGGAAGAAGAACGACGTGACAAGGTCCACGTGAAGCCAATAACCAAGCGTGCGAAGGAGCCACCCGACAAGCCGTCCAACATAACGATAGCGACGCCCAATTCCGACGAACCACCCGAGTCCACTACCATCCCGCCCCAAGAAATTCGATGACGAATTTTCTCAACGCCGAGAGAATGACGTCGATCAAATATTGATTTATTCAAGTTTATTTATTATTTATTTTTTTCTTTTATTTTAATTAGAAAGATAATAGGGTTAGTTCCTATTTTCTTGGAATCAGTTTAAACCCTAAGCCTTTTATAAGGTTGGTTCACGTTTTGTTATATTCAGACATTATTGACAAAAATTTCAAGCTTTGCTTTGAGAGAAGTCGAGTTTTTACTCGCAGACGCGCGTTCTTGTGTTCTTTCATAGTCGCTCTACATCAGAAGAAGATGGGTTTCATGAATTTATGTTTGGTTTATTTTTTTTTTCTTTGATTTATTCTCACAGATTTCACCTTAAATTGCATTGGTTATTCTTTTTTTTTTTTTTTTTTTTTGAGAAGTGATGTGGCTCAACTTGGATGACGTGGTTGGGTTGGAAGGCCAATGTCGCAGCATTTGACATGCCACATAGGACATGTGTAACGGAGAGATTTAAAATTAACGGAGGGGACTAAATTTCTTAACAGAACAAACATTAGTTACTTTAGCCACCAATTTTTTTTTTGGGGACATAATTATAATTTTTTTAAACATTGAGTACTTTAACCGCATTTTACCCTTGTTTAAATATAACAAAGCCTCACTTAAAACATGAAATTAGATATAATAACATGTATTAAAAATCCATGAAAAGTAACCTCTTGACCGTAAAAGTTGAAGCACCGGAGAAAGGCGAAGGGGTGCTTAAATCGAATGATTACTGATTCCGATCCTTAAAAAAAGAGGAAAACAAAAAAGAAGCCGCGTACCTGGAGGAGATGAACTACCGCTGGACGACTATTCCGAGACATCCGACGAAATGTAAGAAGAAGAGGAGACGGTGAAGATTTGGGTGAGAAGGCTATAAAAGAATGATACAAAAAAACGATTTGTATTCTCAACGCAGTAACTAACGTACACGAATGTAACATTAACGAGCATAAACTGAACCACATATTGCTTGATTTTGGTTGTGCCTGTCATGGTTGTAGATTTTGGGTTCTCAATTACTGGGAATTGGGACGTCTTAGTTCCCGGTTTAATACTGGAACGGGTACCAAAACTGAGATAAAAACTAGAAACCGTAAACAGAATTTTCAACCCTACTTCAAATTATTTGATTATAAGAGGAAACTAAACAAAAAATCAAGCTATATTTTTAGTGCTGAAATAGTCCGTCGAAACACGTAATAAGCAAGTTCGGTCTCTTTATTAAGGTTATAGAGCGACGATTCCCACGTCGTATACTAATAAAGGATTCACAATAATAATAATAACTTTTGTGTAATTTTATATAGGTTAATATGAAATTAATGCTTTTTAAATTTTATCTAAAGTGTAAATTGTTAAGTCGTCTTCCTTTTCGATTGATATATCTAATGTCGTTCTATTCATTATAGGTCATTTTTTGTAGGTTGTTGTGGTGTAACATGACGTCATCTATCCATTATATGGAATCGGAGCAAGTGTGTACCGATTTCCTGAGCCGTAATCTCCTCGATCGATTTCCAGGTTTGATGCTCAGATTTGTAATTTTGGGTGATATGCAGAGCAGAGCTTGGCAATGAAATAACAATATTTTGTGGCAGATTTGTCCGTGAACGATATGGAATCATCGGAGCAAGTGTGTATCGTTCTGAGTCCTTTTAGCGCCACCTACGAGTAGTATATCTACACTGTCTATCTCGCCAGGGATCGACATTCTTATCATTTGGCCCTTCGAATACCGCCTCTAAACACGCCGAGCTGCATGGCCTTCGCCTTCAAAGACGGTACCCTCTACATGTTCGGCGGCCTGACGGGTTATGACGAAAAAGTAAAGTGGGACACTCGCTCATTCTCCTTGAAATTACCGCCTCATGGGTCTTGCCACCGTGATTTGCGCTCTCCAGAGACGGATGCGCGGGAGATATCCAAGATGGCGTTTTCCAAAAAGTTCCCTCATGCGGTTCCGATCAAGGATCGAATCTGTGTGTTTTCTTCCATCCTCACCCCTCGCGGGAACGAATTCGAGCTCTACGATCCCGAGCTCGACAAATGGTCGACTTTGCCGGACCCGCCCCTCGATTTCACTAAACTTCCGGTTAAGCCGAATGAGAGTGACAAGAGGGTGGATGAGGTTGATCTGGGTCACTACCGTGCTGACGGCAGCAATCCCTTTTGGTCACGCCTCGCGGTAGAATATTTGTCGAGGGAAAGATGAACGAGCGGGTGAGACTCTTTCCGCCGCCCATAAACGAAGAAGGAGAAACTATGATGGTCGAAGACTGTGCGATCAGCGCGTTGCCGAAGAAGAATTCTGAGAAGTTGAGGCTCTGCCAGGCCAAAGTGGGGGGCTTCGTTGTGTCGGATTTCTACGAGGACGCTGTTCTTTCCGTCGAGTTGGTCACCATTGACGATCAAGCGAAGCACACCGTCCTTAAGTTGCTCGAGTTTAACTTGGATACCACCATATATTCTCGTGGTAGCTTCATCTACGGTATTTTTCCAATGCAAGTCCTTCTATATTTAGTTTATTTATTTCTATCTTGCGTTTGGGACAAAGAATACTGATTTTTATTTTTTTACAGGTCAACGCCATCTTTGAATGTCAACAAAAAGAACAAGAAGAAGAAAAAGAAGAAAACAAACAAAAAACACCATCTTTGGAGATAGTCATGTCACTGTAGACCACCAGTGTGATTCTCCCTTCCGGTAGTATTTGGTTAAGTGTGCGAGGTATGTCGACAAGGTGTTTTGCGCTACGGACTTCAAACACCGAACTCTATGCTTGTCGTGGTTTTTTATATTTCATTACAGTATGTTCAAACTATTATTTCTCTTCGATTTCATTTCTAGAGTTGAGAAACTTGGGACTATAGTTCTTTTTTTAAGTTAAATATATGTCATTATTATGTGTTTCACTCATACTGTTCATTATTATAATCTTCAAGCAGAAATACATCATACAAGGCTTTGCTAAATTCAATAGTTATTTACGATACAAGGCTTAGACTTTTTGAGCAATATCAGAAATAATTTATCGGAAGAGGATAACGAAAATGCTTCTCAAATTTAGTATATATATAGGGAAACTTCAATAAATATGCCCGGTAAAGCATGTTTGAAATATTTTAGACCCAGCTTTAATAAGTTACAAAAATATATCAAAAAGTAAGTTAACCCAATTCTTTCCCCTCACTTTCTCTTTCTCTCTTCCTCTCTTTCCCTCAGCTCTCAGACCCACGCACCATATTTTCTCTCAAATTTTCCCATAAAAAGTCACGATTTTTTGCCTTTCCCTCTCTCCTTTGATGGCATCGACGACGCCGCCGCCATGGGAGGACGGCGAGTGGGAGCTCTGCACCGACGGCGGCTTCATCTTCAAGCGCCGCAAGAGGCGCACGCACCAGTTTGAAAATCAAGTTTTCGTATAAGATTTGGTCGTCGGCTGTCAAAAAGACCGCAAAGTCTCGATTTTCCACTGATAAGCTCGAAAATTGTATAAAATTTGGTCATCGGCTGTCGAAAAGACCGAAAAGTCTCTAAATATTAATTTTTTTAATTGACCGGAAAGTATGAAATTTTTACACTAAAAATAGCGAAAATCGACTGGTAAAAAAGTTATCGATTTTCGCGATTTTCGTCGAAAAGTTCATAAAACGATAACTGGTGTGACTGACTATTTACCGATAACTACCGGTAAGACCGAAAATCGTCGAAAATCGACGAAAAGTCGAACATTGGGAGCAATCTAAGATCCAAGTGTCGTCGCCTCCTTACTATTCAATGCACGTGAAGCTCACGTGTTACCGTCAAATGATTGGATAACGACTTGGGATTTTAGATTTTATCAGTTATAAATAAATGGAAGTATGAATGTGATGACTGATGAGATTACTTAAGTCTTGTATTCACAGCAAATCGTAAAAACAGAAATGCCAAATATCAAAACTAGGAAGATACAGTATTTGGAGAAAAACTATCTTTTTTTCATCACCAAAGCTAGCGAGAGATGTTGAAAATCAAAGAAGGATCGAATTGTACAATTAACTTATTATTTAGATATGGAGAGATCAGAGATCGATAAGAAATGTTTGTAGTATGTCACATTTATAAAAGACTCTCTCAATAAAATACTAAATATTATATTGAAAAGAAAGAAAGAAAAAAATCAAATATCTGGATCCTAAGGATTGATACAAATTACTTTAAAGTCTAAATTATAATTAATGATTATGTTTATAATACAAAACTTTAAATAATGAAATTGTTAGAAACTTATTAAAAAAAAATCATAATCCAATTAAAAAATAATATAAATAATTTATAAAATACTACTAAAATAAAAATAACACTGTCATAACTTTACTTAAAAAAAAAGGAATATTAGGGAAATGCCCATAGTAAAACAAACCTTTTAAATGATTGCCCATAGTTTCATAAAAAGAGATTTTGCCCATATATAATAATTTAGTTCCCAAAATAACCTTGATATTTCATTTGTAAATTTTAAACGTATAAAATCAGGTATTTACTATTATGAATAGTTGACCAATTATTACTCCCGTACGGTTCCAACGTTGATTTAATTCAAATTTACAAACTTTGAATTTTTCCACTATTTTCTCTAATATTCTCACACCTGGTCTTCCAGATTCTTTTTCACTCTCTCTCTCTCAATTTTCACATCTTATCTGATTCTCTCACTCTTGCCATCTATCGGCTTCAATCCATCTCTCTTCTCTTCAATCCATCTCGCCTCTCTTGGTTGCAGATTCTAGTCGAAAAAACCGAAACCCAGGTAATTAGGAAATATCGCTTTAATCCATCTCACTTCTCTGAACTGAATCACCTTAGCCATAATATTTTTTGGTTTGGTATTTTTACGGTTCTGGAATTTTGAACAAAACATGCATGTGAAATCACAAGTCAATATATTAGATATAAAACATGCTTGTGAAATTTTAAACAAAACATGCATGCGGTATTTTGGTGTTTGAAATTGAGGGATTCATTTCATTTTCATTGTAGATTGTTTGTGTATAGTTTGAGATGTAAACCATTTAAGTGATTGATTTGTAATCCTTGAAATTAGTATCATTACTTATCATTTTGTGTATTTCATTATAATTACTTGTAATTTAGGGATGAAATTGTCACCGATTAAAAGTCTTGGAAAGGCGTCATCAAGTCGTACTCGTAGAAATTCAACTAAGCCCAAAGAACTTCCATCCAAAATTCAAGAATCTGGATTTAAGGTATTTTTTTTCATATCTTTGACTCGATGTAATTACATTTACCATTACGTAATTACAATGATGCATTTGTTGTAACATTCAAACTTATTTCATTCTTTTTCCAATTATGTAGATTAAATCAAAGCGGCTTAAAAAACTTGGAAAAGAGTCATCAAGTCGAACTCACAGAAAATCAACTACACATAAGGTGACGCCTTCACAAAATCAAGCATCTGAATTTACGGTATGTGTTCATATATTTGATTTTATGTATTGAAATTATAAATACGTATTTGTAATTAGATATTTACTTGTGTAGCTGTGCATCAATTATTCAATTTTAAACTGTATTACGATATCGTAATTACAAGTACGATACCATATTTATAGTATCGTACTAAGTTAGAAAATAATTAGAATGTAATTATAATGAGTAATTAATTTTTGTGGTACATTAGCCATTACGGTTTCACAATTTTGGTGTAAATTTAGGATTCAGAATTTTTAGTACATATATTGATTTTAAGTTACAGAGTCATTTATTGACTCAATCTCTTTGAAAGAATTTATTTTTATTTTTGCAGTTTCTTGTTCCTGTTGGACTAAGGCGTCATGGTTTAAAGTTAAATACATATCAACGGATTGAGACGATTGAACTCATAAAGAAAAAGTTGGTAGGAAGAGATAAATGTTGGGCGGGATTCAAAAATGGGCCTTTCGGCCATTTTCTCGACTTCAAGCAACGAGGGACTCCGGCGCGTTTGTTTCATAACCTTATTCTTCACATGATCCCGGGGAATGGTGACAATTTGTCTTTTATGTTCAATGACCAAATCGTTGATTTTGGTCTAAAGGAATTCGAATTAGTTACTGGCTTAAACTGTGAAAAGCTTCCAGCAGTCGACAAAAAGAAGACTCTTGAACCCAACAACATCAGGGCTAAGTTTTTTGGCAATTCTTCGAAGATTAGCCTTTCTGATTTCGATCATGTATTTGACAATGTCGAATGCATGAAAGACGATGAGTTGCTGAAGTTAGCCAATTTATATTTCTTCGAGTCGTTCCTTGACAGCAAACAGAAGGGGACACCCATTCACAATCATAATGTCGATTTAGCTAACGATTTGGGTGCTTTTAACAGCTTTCCGTGGGGTAGAATTTCGTACACTACTACGGTGACTTCTATGTTGCTTGCTGCCAAAAGTCTCGAAGGGCCAAAGCGCGTTATTGGTTACAACCTTTGTGGTACGCCATTAGCAATTTTAGCATACATAGCTGAAGCCATACCTCAACTTTCGGAAGCAAAACTAGTTGAGAAGTTGGATATTCCTTTGCCCCAACCAATTTTAAATTGGAAGTTCATTAATCGTTCACATGATCTCAATGTTGCTGCTATTTTCGATGATGTTAAGGTACTTTCCTAGTTTAATCTACATTATAATTTTTATGTCAAATACTTTATCATGAACATAATTTTGTTAACTTAATCTCTCATGTTACTTGGTCATATTATAGCTAGAGGTTCTTCCACCATATATATCTCGACGTCGCCCTTCAGTTTCAATTGATCAAATGCGCAATGAGCTTGACACAATGCAGCAAAATCAATCTGTAATGGCGACTGAGATTGATTCGTTAAAGACTCAATTACAAATTGTCCAGTCGCGTCTAGATGCAATTACAGGCCCGGTTGAAACTCCCACTGATGCTCATCTACATGTAGAATCACTTGATTCTGATCAGGTAACATTTTCTAATAATTAATATTTACATTTACGTCAATATAATTGAAAATTATATTACAGTTACATAACTGTAAGTATTGGTTGCAATGTACTAAAGATCCGTAAGTAATATTACGGATAAAGTTACATAGGTGTAATTATAACTCTATTTCAGGGGAATAACATACTCGTTCAAGACGACATTTATGCTCCTCAATTCAGCGTGGTCTTACCCAAGCTTTTGAAGAAGACCCTAATCTCTTTGATGCAACCTTTGAAAGTGTTGTTGGACAGGTACGTTGTATATTATTATTTTTTAAAATATATTGATACTATAGAATTAATATTTAGCGTATAATATTGTTTAAAATTTTAATGTTAGGACTCAAGCATACCTCTTGACATAAATCGTGATGATCCTAATTTCAGTCTTGGTATTACCCAAGCTTTTGAAGAGGTACCACTTGTAATCTATTTTCAAAATATCCTGTATATCCACAATTGTAATTTTACTTACAGTACAGTAATACTAGTAACAAGCATCCACAAGTAATTATATTTACAATATGTTGAAATATTAAATATGCTTAAACTTACAATTACGTGATGGTAATTATATTTACAATATGTTGAAATATTAAATATGCTAAAGATGCTAAGTAACTTTACCGGGATTTTTTTCTCGGAATGCTTCCGCATACTTAGGTAGCATCGCGTACGACTCCTCAGCATTTCCTTGCATTGAGTTTAAGCATAATTCTTTGGCCCTCCATGCCGTATAATAGCTCACTCTTACTCCGTGTTCCTTCAATATTTTCTTTTGGATTTGCTTCGGTGCGACACATTCAACGTCATCTTTCTCCTCAAATGCGACCTTCAAACATTCGGATACAACTGCAGACTTAGCTTGTGGATGCTTGTTACTAGTCACTGTCCGTACACATGAATGCATGTTTTTGTAAGATTTGACTTTCCATATTGTTGTATCTTTTTTTTTGCAGCGAATAAGCTTTCAATTTCCACGTACATCCGTCTTCGAGACACTTGACATATACCCGAGATCGATCTGATTTAGTCACCCTGAAATATCGATTCCTTCTGACTGCGACCATCGACAATATGTATTGCAAATGTTTTTTTGATCTGAAATGATGACCTTCTTTAACGTCAAACAATAATGGGAAATGCTCAGCTCCAACATTGTCGACAAACATGTTTGACGAAATATCATTAACATCTTCAATTGTGAATGGATCATATTCAATCCTACATAGTTGCCCTGTATAACAAAAATAATATACGAATATGTTATTAAAATACTTTAGCGAACATCAATTACCAATATGTAATTATAATATATTATTGTTATTTTTAGGAAACAAAAATATATCATAGTAGTAGTTTTGAATTGTACCAAAAAATTATTAATGTGTCAAAAACGAAATATTTGAATACCTTGGTTTATCAAATTCTGTGTACTTGATGTTCTCCATGTTTCATGCGGCGTGGACATTATTAATCCTGCACAAAATTTAAATTTTAACTACAAACTTATCAATATAGTACATACTTACAGAATCGTAATGACAATTCTGGTTAATTACATTAAGAATTTACAAAATCATAATTATAACTCCGGTTTTACATTACAAACTTACAAGTTCGTAATCATAATTCTGATTTATTACATTACATACTTACAGATTCGTAATTAGATATCTTGATAATTAAAATATATACGTACAGATTCATAATTATATATCGGGTATATAAAATTAAATCCCTACGATATAGTGTTTATAGTTACCAATTCGTGGTTTAAATTAATCTTTATAGTTACGAAGTGATGTTTAACTACAAATAATAGGAAATTTTTTCAACAATTTTGTAGTTATAATTACGAAGTCGAAGTTTAAACAACACTGTATCAGTTTTGATAGAAAAGACAAGCACCATAAAAAGCATAATAAGGTACGTTAATGGAAAGTTTCACCATTTCTTAACAACGTCTATGGTTGATCGATGCTCACAATCCATAATTACAAAACGCGGCAAATAACTCGATTTTATTAGATTGCCGTTTCATACTAACCTCGGTATAAGACGGTGACTTTGTCAATGGAAACAGAATTGAATCCGATCAAGCACGGAAGACGTCAAATCAAGGCTTCAATGGCCCGAATGAGCGATCGTATCAAACTATCAATGGTGTTCAAATGATCTGACAAATATGTTGAGGGCGATAGGATGAAATGGTGTTCTTGAGTTCGTGCTCCTCAGGTAGTGGAGTTGCAGTTTTAGTTTTTTTTTTAATGAATTTTTAAAATTATAATTTGGATATATAAATTAATGACAATTAAGTTAATGTGATGGTGTAATTTGAATCAGCGTATAATATGTAAACACATAACCACTTACCACTTTTTTGGCAATTAAGGTTGACTAATAAATTAAAATAAAGGAAAAAATTGAATTTAATGTAGCTGGCAATAAAACATAATTATAATTACGAATTTCTTCCTATTAAATAGGCTCAATTATCTATTAATTAAAAAAAGCTACGAAAATATTAATTAAAAATAAAAAGCTACGGAAATAAATAATGGGGGTATTTTTGTCAGTAAACCACTAAATGGGCAATTTTTAATCGTGGTAAATTTCTTAGGCATTTTTTAAAAAGGTTTGTACTCACATGGGCATTTCCCTAATAAGTTATACTAAAGTTGGACCGGGAATACATTCATATGTAGTTTTTTTTTTCTCCTCAACCACTTTCCATTTTTTTTAAATCTTGTTTTGTGGGACAAGACCGCTCCGAAACCGAGCTCCGGGACAAAAAATTACTCCTAAGAGAATATGATCTTTTTTTTTTTGTGGCAAGCCTGATTAAATAAAAAAATGAAAGATAATTAAACTTACATTTCGCCGAAGGATCTCTTGAAGACCCCGCGGTTCGGAGAAAATAGGATCATCTTTCAACCCTAATTTACCTAACCTCTATCGGAGACGACAAGATCGGGTTTGTGAAAGTAAAGCCAAAGACGGACCCAACTAACAACGAGATCACGATTACAACCATAGTAAAAAAGTTTTTAATTTATTCAACAGACCCTAACTACAAATTATGGGTCACACACTCCACTGATATACACGAAAGTTAGCTATTTCAAGAGACTCTAGTCCCGGATTTTTCCGCATCGATCATATGAGATTTCGGTTATTTTTACAGAGCACCATAGAATTCCATTCCGAAAATGGATATTCCAAAACTAGACGGGGAAAGGTAAACGCCACATTTACCCCTGATCGCGAGCCAATGGTATATCTACAGCATTCTGTTTGTTGTTATAGTGATACGATCCCGTTATGAGCTTATAAGAGACCGAGTGTCTTCAGCTGCTGAACGTGCTCAGGTGGGAGAGGAGGCGGAGACCAATCGGATTCTGTCATTTCTCCGTCGACATCTTCGACGACGTATTCCTAGAAACGGGAAAAAAAGTTAATACTCGATTAAAAAGCCGACATAAAGTATGTATCAAATTATAGTAACTAACTTTTGTGAGCATTCGTTTCGCGAGGATATGATAATGCCTTTGCCAGATTCTTTGCCCCACCATCGTAGCTACCAAGACGCTATAGAATATTCCAATTACGGTAAACAAGCCGAGCACGATCAACGCCATTATGAAGAGTAACGGTAATCCTGCTTCGCCAGCACCTCCTATGCAGCCACATTCACCGGCCATGCTAGCGCAGCTCTCAAAGCACGTGGTACAGTCGGTCCACATACAAAGCGTGCCAGGTAAATGACAGTCCGCACAAACTCTGCATAGAGTCAGCAAATAATCTATGAATATGGATCACGAATAGACAAAAAAAACCCCGCAAAAATGAATTACTTTTTATGCAGATATAAGAAATAATACAGCTAATAATATTATGAGCCAAAAGTCTGACAGAAAAAAGAAAAAGAAGAAAAAGAAAAGCACAAGTAAATCAGAGTTATACCCAGGATGACAGCAACAGAGACATAATTCACGGCAAGGCTGCGCCAAGTCATTGCGCACTCTCCGATCATAACAAGTAATGAAGCATCCAGATAACCCGAGCAAAGCAAAAAACAAAAGCGCCCCTGCACTCAATCGGATCACAGTTTAATAACCGAAACCAACCAACTGTAAGCATGTACAATTGCTATAGAACAGATCAATCGTTATTCGTATTTAGTTGTAATACCTATTACCTAGTTAAATTAGTTAGCCAATTCGCTTATTTCCAAGAGTTTTAGTTGTTAATGATAGAAGGAAGATATTTTATCACTCTCGAAAATCACACCAAAGACTAAATAATAATGCAAGAAGAGCCTTTCAAAAAAAGAATGCAAGAAGAGATAGCTAATACCCTAAGTTTCCACAGAAAAATATATAAAAAAAAAAAAAAAAGAAGATCAAGTGCTGAGGTAAAGGATGAGATTTTTACCGCATATATAATAGAACGTAACTTCACTATCAAAAGCCCATGCCCGGCGAAGCCAGGATTCCTGGTAAGCATCAATCAGATACACCAGATATGCAAGTGAAGCAATGACCTGGACAGGGCATAAACAAGGGGGTTCAAACAATTAGAAATTTCACAAAAAAACTTAATAATGAAGGTCGAGATAACGAGAAACTTACAAGCTGAACAGCGAAAAATATAAACATGATATCTCTTGTCACGAAGAATCGAAACTTAAGGGTTCTCCATTTCCGATCAGCAGCCACGTGGACTCTCAAATGGTAAGGAGCTTTGCAGGTTGTGCAATGAGCAAAGGCAAACCCTTCCTGCAGAAGTATAAAATGCACAATCAGACAAATTACTAAAGAGCACAAGTGTTTGAGATTCTTCGGTTCGTCATTATTTCAATACGATGTAACACTTCATAATCACAAACAGACCCATTTCTTTTAAATCTTTATAGAATTTCTTATACATACAAAAGCATTTGATCGCTTCAGTGTTGCAGTAGAACGTTCATTTTCCGGTAAAATCCAAGTACTCTTACAAGATATAAGTACAATGCAATACTAAAATCATACCCGAAAGAGTTTAAATGCTACCTATTCTCTTGAAAGAGGCGAGAATACATACAATATCTCATACGATCATTCGAGAAACGAAAGCGCAAATCGTAGATTGCGAACATACCCGCACGGCTCGCCAATGATCCAAGCATTCACGATGAACATACTTAGATGTTCCCTTGCACTTACAGGGAGCTATGAAGTCTCTACCTGAAAAACAAACGAACGAACTGCATTTCAAACACTACAGTGTCGCTTTAAAGCCGAGCTAGACAGCTTCACTCTACCGCAAAATCCGCAGCAAGTTCATCGTACTTCGACACTTCAATCACACTATCCTAAGTTCCTAACTCCTTGATCATCGTCGAAGGAGCGAATTTCGATAAGAGAAATTCGAGAAGATCGACGTACCGTCGGTTTCGAGGCAAATTCGGCACTGAATCTGCTCCTCGGGGCCTGCTTCGAGGTCGATCTCGCCGGGCTCCGCCATCGGAGAGGGCGCGACGAGCGGCGAAGCCTCCGAGCAATCCGCCATCGGGACCGAATCGCGCGGGATCGACGGAGATGGGAGGCGAATTCCGATGGAACGACAGCGGAAACGAGATTAGGCGTCGATCGGAACCCTAATCCGCCATGGATTCTCTGTCGAAGCTCGCGATTCGCGACGAAGCTGAGAATGAAATCATCGGTCTTCACTTGCATATGTACGAAGCCGAGTTTCGAAGCGGAAACGTGTCGATTCGATTCGATTCGATTCAGTACACCGCGAAACGCCGTTTCTTTGCCATCCTGAAAAACGCGTTTTGTCTTTAATTAATTGGGAAAATAGCAGCATACGTACTCAAAGTTTTTTAAAAGTTAACATTAAGTTTTCATCTTTTTTTTAGGTGAAATTGCCAAACTCTTATTTTGTGTCTCCCGTCATGTTTCATCGAAAAACGCACCACATGTCACATTTTTACCGTTGTTTACCATTACATGTCACATGTCACGTTATAATCGAAAACCCCTCAGATATACCTTTGTTTACCGTTGATAAATAGTTTAAATTTTTTATAATTAAAACTTGAATATTTAATGAGTTAAAAAATAGAACACGTGGTGCGATTCTGGACAAAAATATGAAGGTAAACACAAAATAAGAGTTTGGCAATTTTTCGCCTAAAAAAAGAGAACTTAATGTCAATATTTTGGGTACTTGTGCCACTATTTTTCCTATTTAATTCAGGCTTAAAATTTTTGACTTAGGATTTTGTATTTGTTCATTTTGCCTCGGTTTTAATTCCGGTTCCCAATTAAATACAAAAAATAGGGATTTTATGACCATATAAGGAAGAAATTATTGTATCGGTTTTTTCGGGACATAGACAAAAATATATCAAATTACGGGTTCACTCGAAATTCGGGACCGTTTTAGTCATTTGCACAACAAAAGGGCATTTTCGTCACTGATCACAGTCATAATGTTCGAGTTCAGTCCCTGACCTCTATTCATTTTCAATATATCCCCCATTCGCCATCTCCAACTCCAAGGTTCTGAGCAGAGACAGAGAGATATAGGCCCAGTTTGGTATTGCTGGGATGTGATCAGAATTGCTTTTCAAAAGTAATTCAGTGTAAAGTGCTGTCAGTTTAAATAATTTAGTGTTTGGTAAATTTTATGTATAAACAGTTACTGTTTTAAGAAGTTATAATTTATCGTTTGGTAAAGTTTTATTTTTTTTATTGCTTTTTAAATTTTTAAATGCTATAATAAACATATTATAACTTAATTTCCTAACTAGTTAATAAAAATAGACGAGGTTCAATGCAAAATTTTACCTAAAGAAATAATAATAGTAATAAATAAATAAATTAAACTATTTCAAAATAAAGATGATAAAAGTAAATCATTCAATAAAATTATCGTCCCATCAAACTTGCAGCAATTGAGTCTCTTATAGTTTTCATCTCCAAAGATCCTGGAATATCATGATTTTCTTCGTTGTCGTTGTCATGATCATCATAGATATTAGAATTTTCAAAATCTAGATCGAAATTGGCAGACCTCCTAATATAATTATGCAAAGTCATTGTTGCAATGATTATCTTGACTTGTTTTGCAAATGAGAAGCTAGGCATATCACGTAGTATTTTCCACTTTTTCTTCCAGACTCCAAATGTTCTTTCGATCACACTTCTAAGCGAAGAATGTGCATGGTTAAACACTTCTTGGTAACCATTTGGTTGTCCACTTAAACGAAACGTCGCAAGATGATATCTTTCGCCTTTATATGGTCCTAGAAATCCGTTCAGTAGTGGATATCCAGCATCAACCAAGTAATATTTACCTATTAAATGAAGATAATTTTTCAAAATATGTATGTAAATACGTTACTGTATAAGCTTATTAAAAAAGTTACTAAATGAATATGTATGTTGATGGGCTCAAACCTGTAGGTGGTTTCGGAAACTTAAGATTAGGATCACGCAAAGCAGTTAGGAATATTCTTGCATCATGAGCCGAACCTTCCCAGCCTGCATATGCGTAGATAAATTGCATATCAAAATTACACACTGCCATGATATTTTGAGTTGGGACTCCCTTTCTTCCAATAAACGGCACTTGATCTTCAGGAGATACAACAGCTTGAACATGGACGCCATCAATAGCCCCAATGCAATCCTTAAAATTTATAAAGTCATTACTCATTAGTCAAGTAAAATGATTTAATTAAAAATCGTAAGAAAACAGTTTTACCTTAAAATGTGGCATGTATCTATTGTCGTTGAGAATTTCTTTCGGAGTGGATCTGAATTCTGGATCTTCTGGTTTTATTATATTCGCACTCATATTGCATATACAACCTAAGACCATATTAAAATATCTGCTCACTGTTTCACCAGAATGTTGAAATCTTTCTCCGACTAATCGATTTGAGGCACCGTGGCTTAACGTAAACAAAAACATTGCCAAGATTTCATCAACACTCATTCTTCTTGAATCTTCCAGCCCATAGTTTCTCTTAAGTTCATTGCTTAATTTGATGAATACGGTGATGTCCATTCTAAACATATTATAACACCTATGCCCATGTCCTCTTAAGAGCTCCATCAACCATACATGTCCTGTTTGAGAAGCATTCATACACGGTGTCTTATATATATATGTCAAATAATATTGTTTAATAAGATGTGACGTGGTACATATAATAAGATCCGTGATACTTTCTTCTTCCTCATCAACATCCATCTTCTTGGTGTTTTATAAAAACACAGTCAAGCTGTTAAAAAAAATTCAAACATGGAAAAGTAATATTAGAACATGAACTTTGATTTAAAAGAAAAAGATAATCATTACAAACTTAAGAACAATAAAAAAGAAAAAACTCATGAAAGATTTTAAGAAATCTAACTATATTTCTAGATACTAAAAAAATAGACGATGCATCATGCTGTTTTTTGAGATTGCTCATACTTGAGCCATGTAAGTATCATGTTTGCATCTTCAAAAGACATTAATATCTCTCTTTTATCTTTGTTTAGGACTAACGTAGTCGTAAATAAATGTAAGTCACTTCCCCTCTCCAATCCAGGTAATGAGTTAACAACTTTCATCACACTAACTATGTTTGAATCAGGCTGAAAACTTGCAGCTGTTGATGATGAACTTCTTTTCTCGACAACATCACATAAACGCTCAATTTGTGCTGACAATTTTGCCGCACCTCCAACTTTCTCATTTTTTATTCCTCTTTTCCTTTTCTTTGAACCATATTCAAACGGTGTAGAATTTAATTTTTTCTTGGAATCATGTGACTCGGTATCACTTTCAAGTGGTATAACTTCTCCAGTTCCTTTTTCGAGTTCAATCGGAATAGTTCCAGAGGAAGGTGTCCAAGCATGATCACCAGAAGCCGTGGTATTCATGAACATCGTATCTAACTTCTCCATCAACTCTGGTTGAAGACCTTCTTTGCGAAATTTTGCCGCGTTAGGATGAACCTGTATAACGAAAAATATCTTTACTTAATCATAAATACGTGCAAAAATATATATATAAAGATTATAAATATTAAATGGTTATTACCTCTAATTTTTTGTCCCACCATTCGTCACTTGCATCGATCGTTCTCTTCTGAATATTCCAACCAAGGCCAGTTTCTTTGCCGATGAGTTGTTTCCATAATTTCCAATCATTCTTGAGAGCATCCCATTTATTTTTTAGTTGCACTTTATCATAAATCTTTCCCGTGCTTACTCTAAAATTTTTCACTAAATTATCCCATCCAACCTTTGTAAAATGAGTTCCAGGTCGTTGTCCACCTTCTACTTCTTTAATGCACAACTCACAAAAAAAATTCACTCCCTGCATATCCCAAATAGCCTTGATCTTTGAGACACTACCCTTATTTTCTACTGAACTTTCAATACTCAATTATAATTATGCATTAGTTAGGGTTAAACAACAAATACATTAACGAAGACAAATATATATATATATATATATATAAAAGAATTTGATACCAATATGGAACACTAGATGTATAATTAATGCATTGTTAGCCTAGATATCTAACAAGTTCGTTCAAAAATGACTTATTTGTAATTATCTAATTAAGCTCTGAAACTTTATGACACTTCATTTTCATTTGGAGGTTAGTTTCGAATAACTTGTAACGAATGAAAAGGTAAATTCTTCGACCATTGATGATTACCTTGCAGTTGTTGATTAAAGTATCATAGTCATTATTTTCCGAACTCTTCGTAGGATATCTCTTAGTGGGGAGAAGATCCTCATGAATTCATGAGGAAGAATCTTCCATCAGATCTTGTAAGGCTCAGGTTAGAGCTGAAACTGCCGACTTGGAGGAGGGCGTCGCGATGCCTCGCGACGGGAAGGAGGACTTCGCGATCGTCGCGACGGGAAGGGTGAAAATCGCGATGATTCGCGATGGGGATGCGTAGTGGCGACGAGTCTCTCTCTCTCTCCCTCTCTCTCTCTCTCTCTCTCTCTCTCTCACTCTCAGTCTGTGTCTCTCTCTCTCTCACTTGCTCAACGTCGCGACGATCGCGACACACGGAACCACCACGGCCCGTCGCGACGCCAGGGTTGGCGATTTTCGGCGATTTCGTCGCGACCCGTCGCGACGTCGTCAGTTTCACGTCTAGCTCAGGTAAATGATATTCATTTTGTTTCGGGGTGGAGAGAGGATCTTTTTACAGCGAGGAAAAGTGCCATAAACTTACTTGCCGTTTTGTCAATGCCGAAGATCTCCTCCGTGATTATTTTTCCAGAAAGATATCTTGCTACATATGCCTCGATTCTGCTATTTATAATATTTAATGTATACAGGGGCCTCCAATGCCAAATCTCAGCAATGACGGTTTAGTTTCATCAAAAGAGCGAAAAGAACAAGGCTAAAAACCAACGTTGCTCTATAATTTTTCCGCAAAACCTTAATAAAGAGACCGAATTTGCTTATTACGTCCGTAGACAGACTATTTCAGCACTAACACCGATCACAATGAGCCAATGTTGTTTAATTATGAATCACACATCCAACTCTTATAACTATACTAGTGGAAAAGCACTGCGCTTCGCACGGTGGATAAATAATGTCGAACAAAATGATTAATTTAATCTGTCATTTTAATAGAAAAATATACATGAAAATACTTGCTCGACTTCCTTCTCAATGTGAACTTTTTAATGAAAAATATCATATTTTTTAAAAATATTGGCTAATATAATTATACTTACCACCTAATTTTCCATATATTAAAAAAAAAAAAAAGACAGTCCAAAACTCCAAATTTCATAAGAAAAATTGTTAAGTAAGGTAAATACAACCAATACCACTACGTTGGTAATGCCAGTGTTTAAATAAAGCTTAAACTCTAAACTCTAAAGTCTAAAGATATTAAATCGTCATTTATAATTAACATATTAATTAATTATATTTTATTAATGCAAAATAATTTGTGATATTTATATTAAAATAATATAATATTAACATAATATGTATATATGCTAAAAAGAGTATTTGAAAGAATGCAAGCTCTAACTTTTTTCTGTCATTGTGTGCAACATTCTTGAAACAAAAAAAATGATTTGTGATATTCTATAAAGAAAAAGAAGAAAAAGAAAAACTTGGTCTGCGACATGTTAAAAACAATTTAATCGGTTTACAATCTTAAGAAAACAAAAACCAAAGTATGTTTCTTCATTAGCCAATACAATAAAATCAAAGTATGGCATCCAACACATGTATTCGCCTAACTGTAACTGCCCATATCAATTACGCTATGTGATAAATAATTGATATATAAATTTTAATGGTGTTCTTAATCTACAACTCATTCTAAAATCGAGATAAAAAAATCACCTTAACCAATGATCAATACAAAACCAACAAAAAAATAAAAGAAAAAAAAGGGAAAAACCCGATCAGCAAAAACAAAAATAAACGAACATTACTTGATTACAATAAAGCGTAAAATGGATAGGTTGTATAAATGGCCACGGTGCTTGATGGGATGAATAATAAGATCACTAACCATGTCACATACTTCTAATTCTCCGTTGCTTTTCCATGAACATCGATATCTGCTCAAAACAAATTAAACACGTTAGAATCTACTCAAATTTCAAAGCGGAAAAGATAAAATCTAATGAAAATAAAATAAAAAAATATTGACAAAATAATACGAATACATAAGAACATTAGAGAGATAATATTGAAAATAGAGAATGAAAATAAACATTGCTTCGTCTTACAAAAGCCTTTATGACTATTTATAGGCTAGCAGACAATAATAAATATAATTATATTAATATAGACATTAAGAAGAGAAAACCAAAAGTTTTAGAAATAATTGTATGGAATTGAAACCATCAAAGGTCATTCAATAATAGAATATTATTATATTAAATATATAAAGTGTGTAAAAATTGCATGCATAGTATAGCTAAAAGTGTAGTACAAAATAATATATAAAATCAACTACGATTAAAAAATTTATAGATTTGTAGTTATAAAAATTACATATTTTTTCAACTACCATTAAAAGTGTAGTACAAAAATAGCATGCATACATTTACATTTGTATATATTAAAAAAAAACATGTTTTTTCAATTGCTTGATTTTATTGTGCCACGTAACTTGTGAGTTTTTTTTTTTTTTATATAGTATATAGATTCTAAATTCTTTGAAATTGAAATTTCAATACGTTCACCACAACTTGCCATGTAATGAATAAAACGCTTAATGTCTAAAGAAAATATTTTTAAAAATACAAAATAATAGGATTTTCCAATCCCTTCTAATTGTACGTTTAAAAATAAAAATGCATGAATGTTTGCAATTACACCAATAAAATTTATAACATTTCATTTATTGTTTGATGTAGTGGATGAATCATGAATAAATTTTGAATAAAAATAAATCTAAAATAGTAAAATTTTAGAATGGTAGGATTCTCCATTTCCAAGCTATAGAGAGCATCAATTTATTGTGGGTAGATTTTCCTTATATATATATATATATATATATATATATATATATATAGATTATATACATGAGATTAGCCTTTGAACTATTTTTTTAGTATTGAGATTTAGCTCGGTATCAATTGATAAATATTTATATGGAGATCGACAACCTTCCTATGCGTTACATGGCGACCCCAGTTACCGGTCCCGTTTTCCGTTTTAAAACAACGTCATATTTATCGGTTTAAAATACCAGTTTTTCAGCAGTCTCGAACCCAGTTACCGGTCCCCAAAAATAACGGTTTCAACAAAACCTGAGAAATAGTAACATTAGGAGTTTTTCAGTTCCCAGAAAACGGAACCGCGAGGAAAAACCCGTCAATTTTCAATCAAAGTTTCTACGCAGTACATACTCAGAAAAATGTTCAACCTAAAAAGCCAAGAACTTTTCAACAGCTTCAAAGTTCTAGAACGAAAACTAACCTAAATCTAAGCTCATCGTGGTTATCCTTTCACGTCAACCTACAAAATAAAATTCATAAATTTAATTAATTATTTTTTCATATTATATTATCATGTTTATGTACTAAAAGAAGTTCAAGTATATTAATATTGGAATTTCCAAAACAAATAAGTTTAACTAGATATATATTTTTATATATATAAAAAATAACTTACCAGTATACATCCGACCTCAGGGCCGGCCCAACCCTTTTCGGGACCTTGGGCGAATCATTAATATGAGACTTTTTTTGAGAGCCAGCAATACAATATTTCAGGAGCTGTTGGTTTACAGTATTGCAGGAGCTATACGATATATCAAAACTTATACAACACATTAATAGACTACTCTAAAAAGGGCCTTGGGCGACCGCTCAGCTCGTCCATAAAAAGCGAAATGCAACACCTGAATTATTTTTGTCGCAGATTGTTCGAGAGGAAATGTTAATTAAAGCAAAATACGTGCACAATGTAGCGAGCGGTGAAGGTGATTTAATTTCGCTTCCTAGCTATGGTATAACAGTCGATGGTGAATCTGCTGATGAATCAGCTTTATGGCTGGGACATCCAAACTTACTAAGGGCGTTGTTCGAATGTAACAATGGGTTCGTGTATGAGGCTGCTGGAGATAGTTTATAGGATTGACTGGAAACGATGAGTCTAACCATTCTAGTACTGCAAACCTTAGATATCCCCAGTCTAATGGTACGACCTCGGATTTTTCCCCGTAACTGCAAGAAGACTTTTCTCCATATTCCGAACATATACGTTAAGATTATAAAAGAAATTGTGAATGTGATTCACTAGACCCACAATCAAGGTAGGTGCTTCGAGTTACTACGTCCAGATTACTTCCGGGTGAAGAATGGCTCAATCAAATTATGGAGATTGAGTTACATAAAAAAGGAAAAGTCAGCAACCTGGTTCTATTATGGACAGTTCAGTTGTATCTTGGATATGATCCTTGCAAAAGATCATAAACGTAGAGTGCCAGAAGATAGGAAAAGTTTCAGGAAAGAACTGCGCAATAAACCAGATGGGAACTTTCTACGTCACCACATTGCGCTCAGGTCCTCCTATGAAAAAAATATTTTTATACGAGACATAAAGGACAAAACGACACGTCAAACGGACTTTTAAGACATCAGAGTCAAGAGGCAGCGTGAGTTCGTGTTGGGGGACCTAAATTCGATACAGAGCCAATGTGTATGCTTTATAGGCCTTCAAAGGGTGTTGAGAATAATAGAACGTTGTTAGCATTCATGCGGAACTTCGTTGTTCACGTAGGCGATAAGTTGTTTTTATACGAGGTAAAATTTATGGTTTTTTACTTACTTAGTTGTAAAAATTAATTAAAATTTCAGGCTTATGCTACTGTAGGTGAAAAGCCCCAAAGGTGAACTTTAATCATTCAAAGATGAACTTGTGGTTGCAATACTTTTGGAGAAGTTTTCTGAAATCATAGTCAAAATCCATAATCAACTATACATTACCAGGTCGGATGTATACTGGTAAGTTATTTATTCATATATAAATATATATATATATATATCTAGCAGTATCTCTGTAAAACTGTCTTTGTTTTGGAAATTCCAATATCAATATACTTTAACTTCTTTGAGTACCTAAACATGATAAAAATAATTAATTAAATTTATGAATTTTATTTTGTAGGTTGACGTGAAAGGATAACCACGATGAGCTTAGATTTAGGTTAAGTTTTTGTTCTTGAACATTGAAGCTGTTGAAAAGTTCTTGGCGTTTTAGGTTGAACATTTTTTTGAGTGTGTACTGCGTAGAAACTTTGATTGGAAATTGACGGGTTTTTCCTCGCGGTTCCGTTTTTTTGGGAACTGAAAAACTCCTAATGCTACTATTTCTCGGGTTTTGTTGAAACCGATTTTCGGGGACCGGTAACTAGGGTCGAGACTGCTGAAAAACTGGTATTTTAAACCGATAAATATGACGTTGTTTTAAAACGGAAAATGGGACCGGTAACTAGGGTCACCGTGTAAAGCATAGGAAGATTATCGATCTGCATATAAGTATTTATCAATCGATATTGAGTTGAATCTTAATACTAAAAAAATAGTTCAAAGGCTAATCTCATGTATATAATGATAATGTAGTTATAAGAGTTGGATGTGTGATTTATAATTAAACAACATTGGCTCATTGTGGCTGGTGTTAGTGCTGAAATAGTCTATCTAAAGACGTAATAAGCAAATTCAGTCTCTTTATTAAGGTTTTGCCGAATAATGGCTAGTGAATATCATTTACCTGAGCCTTAAGTTGCTTACAAGATCTGATGGAAGATTCTTCCTCAGGATCTTCTCCCCCCGAAGAGTTTGGAAAATTATTACTATGATACTTTGATCTACAGCTGCAAGGTAATCATCAATGGTCGAAGAATTTACAATTTCATTCATTGCAGAATCCAGAAGCAACGACAAATTATTCGAAATTAAATATACTTGTTCTTGAACTTTGAAGCTCCAAATGAAAATGAGGTGTCATAAAGTTTCAGAGCTTAATTAGAATAATTATAAATAAGTTATTTTTGAACGAGTGTTGTTAGATATCTAGGCTAAAGCTGAAAGTAGAATTCGCAACAGTTACTGTTGATGCAGAAAAATGAATTACACACTGTAGCGGCCCAATAGCTCGTATTGGACGGGGCTCGATGACGTTTGTAGACTTTTGTGAATTTTGGGCTTGGACTTCTGGCACTTCAAAGTCACTCGGATCCTTTTTCTGACACGGAACCTGATTCAGGCCCGCACACTACCTGATCACAGGTTCACGCACCACACTAATCACGTCACCACGTGGAACAGATCGAGAAATTGACTTTAAGATGAACCCTCGTGGATAACACCTATGGACTGCGTCATTAATTCAGATCCGGGTCCTGCGTTCTATCCATAAAGTCAGTATATCTGCGAGAGATATAAAGGCCAAAGGATAGAACGAGCACCACGCCGATCCGAACCTAGACAGGGGAAGTCGTATTTCATGCCAGAATTTTCTCCAGAGCTTCCGCTCCAATCGAATTCCTCACCCTCGGAACCTGACAAAACGGAACAACACCCGAGATCAGGGCAAAACGAGGGTTTTACCCCCCGATCCACCTCCGACGCTCAACATTAGTGAGGTATATTAGTAAGGGTTATTATGAGAGAGTTTAGAGAGAATTTGGAGATTTTTTTCGGGTAGAAAATGACTTGCCTTCGAATAAATCCCGAGCTCCCTATTTATAGAAAATACCCGGGGACTATTTTGCTATTATCTCCTCATCCGGAAGGCCCCTGAGGTAATTTTATATAGTTTTTCGCATCCTAGGGACATGGCCGATCGAATGCCGCAAAAATCACGGCCATCTGACGTCAGACGCGCCCTCACGCGCGGCCGGAAGGCGGCTGGGTTGCCTGGCGCGTGAGTTCCACGCCCGCTGACGTCAGCCTCTCCCTTCCCATGCGAGCGGGACACGTGTCGCCTCGCTGGTGGAGCGACTTGGCTCCAGCGGATGAGTGACACGTGTCCCCCCCTTGGTGGGCCCTGCCACGTGGTGGGACCCTCCCTAGTTGTCCCGGAGGGTCCCGGACTCGTCCCGAGTCCGTTTTTCACAAATTTTATATCAATTTTGGGTATTTTGATATTTTTAGATCATCGGGACACTTTATTTTACTAAAACGGGACTCCGAAGAGGATTTTGGCTTTGGGGCTGATTTATTTTAATTAAATATAAATCATTTTAATTAAAACAAATGATTTTCTCTCAATTAAACTGTAAAATCATTAATCTCGTAATGACCCGTAACAGTTACTATATATCTCTAATACATCGGAACCTTTTTTTTCTTCTTCTTCTTTGTTTTGTAATAAGTTGTTACAAATGAGCACTTCGAAAGAGGAGCAGAAAGAATAGTTACTTACAGCAAAATAAATGCATTGATTTGTCGGCTTATTGAGTATAAGTAAAGAGGTCGAATTTTTTCGAATAAGCCGACGAGATAATCCTTTTTTTCAAAGACATGCGAAACTAAAAATAATAATAACAATGATAGCTTCATCCATTTGTGTGCTAATTTGCAGGGCGATTACTCATTACGATAGTCTATTTTCTTATGTATATCTTCACAGTGGTGGTACAGTTTCCGGACTCACTTTGGGGTCAGAAATGAGTTCTTTGAAGGCAAAAGTATATCCTCACTCACACGACTTTTCACTTTTATCAATATATTTTATTCTCTGCCTTGTGAATACCGTTTTCACTATGTCCGATAGGTTCATGCATTCTCGGTCTGCAACGACCCTGATTATTTTTATGATTATGTCCAAGGTCTACTTGATGGTCTTGAGGCAGGTGTTGCTGCACGTCGATATTCAAAACGTGAGCTGTATACTATTGTTTTGTTTGGACCCGTTTCTAGTACTATTTACTAAAAGCTATGGTGTGTTGGAATTATTTGAACCATATGTTTTGTCAGGCAAAACGTCTCGGCTATGCCATTAACACCTCCGATGAGATAAAATGCGTTAAGGATATCGCAGCACCCACTGGTGTTATTCTCGACCCTGTTTACAGGGTGGAATTTCTGAATTATTGTTCGGTTTCCGTATAATGCTTTTGGATAATGTTAGGCCTTGTGATCACTTATAATGTATTTGAGGTTAGGGTTTGTGATCATAATAAGTTAAATTTCTCCCATCAGGAGAGTATAATTGGCGCTTTTCTTCAGTATCTGGCCAGTCGCCGTTTGCGTAATTTGTGTGTATTACCGGTTTGGTTCTTATCGGATAATTGGTGACTTGCGAGTGATATTTTTGGTTGTAGTGGGAAGGCGATTTATGGATTTTTGAAGGACGTGAGCGAGAACCCGAAGAAGTGGGAGGGCAGGAAGCTAGATTCTTTTCATACACACTGGCGGGTTGCTTGCCTTGTACGAAAAGGTGGATCAGATGGCTTCCTTGGTGGGAAAAAGTGCGCCGAATGGACGTGGAAGAATCCGTTGCAAGGAAAGAAGGCACCGAAAAAGAAAACAATTAGGATTTTAAAAAGATATAATGGATGAAATCGATTCTCTTACTCGACTAGCTTTTAAAGTTTCATGTCATTTTGTTATTCAATTCAGATCTCATCTCATATTACATATTCATATTATAAGTGAACTGGAACCACAGTCCATGTCGTTTATTCTATTCTAGGGAGTCGTTTCCGACGAGGTTTCGTGTTGTTTTCTGCACAGGTTTTCGACTTTGTTAGTCTTTTGAATATTCATGACCACAATCAGTTAAAAACTTCGCTTGTTTGTCCAAACTATCATAGTCGAGGTATTATTTGATTCACGACGATCGACCAAACTATCGTAGTCTTGCATATTATTATCTCTTAGGTCTTGAAAAGTTTGAAACATAAAAGGAAATAAATGTTGTCGTTTTTCAGAGCTGGATCGATCGGTATTCAACGAGACAGTTACGGTCAATCGGTTTCATCGATCCGAAAGGCTTGGAATATCTTGTATGATGTAGATCGAATCGCACAAGAACGAAAAATCTTCTCAAGAACACACAATGGTTCGAATTTTCTCTGTATTTTAAATACTGGAAAATGAAAACAATGGCTGCACCATAGCCTTGAAGTCGTGTCCAAAAACCAAAAGGGAAATAAAAAATAAATATGGCAGCAAATTTTCGACATCATTCTCCCCCGGGTCAAAAGAATTCGCCCTCGAATTCGGTGGTGCATCGTCGTCGGAGTTATCGCCGGTGTAGAGGCGGAGATGTTTGACGTTAAAAACGTCGTGAGTGCGAACTTGGCTTGGGAGGCGAAGACGGTAGGCGTTGGTGTTGATTTTCTCAACGATTTCTACCGGACCAATGGTTTTCTTGCGAGTTTGGTGAACTCGTGTGCGGGAACACGATCCTTGGTGAGGGTCGCCCAAACATAATCGCTCACGTCAAACTCGACTTCGCGGTGCTTTTTATCCGCCGCGTGTTTGTACTTGATTGAAACCTCCTTGAGTTTTTCGGTCGTGGTGCCTTGGACGTTTTGGAGCTGTGCAATGAAGTCTTCGGCATCTGCGTGTGTGGGCAGCAAGTCGGGTACAGCCGCGAGGTCGAGCGGGCAGCGAGGAACGGTTCCATAAACAACATAAAATGGGCTAAGACCGGTGCTTCGATTCACGGCGTGATTATGGGCAAACTCCGCTTGACACAATTTGAGGTCCCATCCTTTTATATTGTCGCCTACAAGACAACAAAGTAAGTAACCAAGGGAACGGTTCACTACCTCGGTTTCGCCGTCGGTTTGGGGATGGTAAGCACTACTAAAATCGAGGCGTGTATCGGCGAGACGCCAAAGACTCCACCAAAAGTGGCTCAAAAAGAGCGTATTGCGGTCGGAGACGATGGAGGTCAGGAGGCCGTGAAGACGGTTTACTTCACAAAAGTAAAATAAGACGACATTGCTAGCGTCGGAAGTTTTCTTACACGGGATAAGATGTACCATTTTTGAGAAACGGTCGACCACCACGAAGATCGAGTCATGTCCCCGTTGAGTGCAAGGTAGGCCGAGTACGAAATACATACTAACGTCACTCCACGCCTTCGAAGGAATTGGAAGCGGTAGATAAAGCCCGGCATTTGTTGCTTTTCCTTTAGCGGTGTTGCACGTGCGGCACCTCTCGACGAAACGCGTGACTTCGCGTCGCATGGTCGGCCAAAAATACGAAGCGGCAACGAGAGTATACGTGCGATCACGGCCCACATGACCCTCATTATGAAGGTCGCAAACAATCATGAGATGTAGACTACACACGGGGATGTACAATTTACCGGCGCGAAAAAGAAAGCCGTCCGACCAAGCGAACTCGAGCTCAGATTGTGCGCCAAGGGGCTGTCCAAACTGTGCAGTGGGAAACATGTCCAGGGGCTGTTTGAACTGGGCAAAAAAAGGGGTCAGTTTTGTACAGTTTGGGCAGTCGTTCAAACCCCGGGATGGTGACTCGGACTTGTGTCATCAAGGTGTGGCGGCGGCTCGAGGAATCAGCGACGCGGTTAAGCACTCCGGCTTTGTGCTTAATAGTAAACGTGAATTGTTGGAGGAAGTTGCGTGGCATGCCGTCACTTTATCTTGTGTTCCAAGGTACTTGAGGACGTTGTGATCGAAGAATAGAACGAATTCCTTGTGGAATAAATAGTGGCGCCTATAGGGAATGGCGCGAACAATTGCGTAGAACTCAATGTCGTACGTATTGTAGCGTATCTTTGGGCCGGAAAGCTTTTCGCTAAAGTAAGCGTCCGAACGGTTTCCTTGGCTCAAGGCCGCGCCGATGCCGACCTTGGAAGCATCGCAATGAAGGATAAAAGGTTGCTCAAAATCCGGAAGCATGAGTATCGGTGCGGTATTCAATTTCTCCTTGATTAAGTCGAAGGCGGTTTCGGCAGCCGTGCTCCAATTAAAGAGCCCTGTTTTTATACACTCGTTGATGGGTGCCATAATCGAACTAAAGTGAGGAATGAAGCGGCGGTAAAAAGCGGCTAAGCCGTGGAAGCTTCGCACGTCCGTCACGATGGTGGGTCGTGGCCAAGTTTGGACGGCGAGGACTTTGGAGGAATCGACGGCGAGACTGTCGGCGGAGACGACGTAACCCAAGAAAGTCACACGGTCAGTGGCGAATGAGCACTTATGGATGGCGGCGTAGAAGGCGTGGCTGCGAAACACAAGTAATACTTCGCGAAGATGATGTAAATGGTCATTGTGGTTAGCGCTAAAAATCAATACGCCATAGAAATAAACAACCACAAATTTACCGATAAAAGGACGTAGAGCTTGGTTCATCACGCACATAAAAGTGCTCGGCGCATTAGGAAGACCGAAAGGCATGACGAGCCACTCATAAAGGCCCTCGCGTGTCTTGAACGCCGTTTTCCACTCGTCCCTCGGTCGTATACGTATTTGATGATAGCCGCTCTTAAGGTTGAGTTTACTAAAAACTTTGGCACCGCTAAGTTTATCGAGGGGGTCATCAAGGCGAGGAATCGAGAAGCGGTATCGAACCGTTATCTTTTTAATTGCGTAGCCATCAATGCACATGCGCCTCGTTCCATCTTTCTTAGGAGTGAGGAGAGCCGGGCACGGGCTGATACTTTCCCGAACATGCCTTTTTGCAAGAAGCTCTTCCACTTGTCGGCGTAACACTTTGTCTTCGACCGGGCTCAATACGGTAGTGGGCTTGGTTTGGGAGTTGTGCGTTGGGTACAAAATCGATTTGATGTTGTCACGGAGGGGAGGGAGCGATATGGGCACTGCCTCGGGAAAAATGTCCGGAAACTCGGCCAAAACTGCTTGGACAGTGGCTGGAATTTCCAGTGGTGTGGTGGAGGGATTCAGCGGTGAGGGGTTGTTCAAAGCATGCCCAAAGAGGGCATAAACGATACCGGATTCGGCCGCAGCGGCTTCAAAGTTGACGCGGTTTAAAAGACTCGTACAAGGTTGCTTCGAGGGGGAAGTTGTTGGGTTGGACGGAACTAACACAATTTTTTTCCCGCCGAATAAGAAAGTGTACGTGTTCTTAACGCCATCGTGAATCGTGTGACGGTCAAATTGCCACGGTCGACCGAGGAGTAAATGACATGCATCCATCGCGACAATATCGCACATAATATCGTCTCGGTAAGTTTGGCCAATAGAAAAATATACCCGCACCTGTTTGGAGACGGTCTCATCGGTGCCGGATTGTAACCATGCGAGCCTGGATGGTGTTGGATGTGGCTCTGTTTTGAGTCTGAGTCAATGACAAAACTGCATACTTTGTCTTGAATCGTGCACGACGAGTGGAAGATGTGTGTCCGAAGCCAAGAATATTCGCGGCTAGGAGGTGTGAGGAAACTTCGCCTAATGACAAGAGCATGACCAATGTCACCGGTCACTTCTTCGACATCGTTTTTGTCATCGATCTCCTCGTCATAGATCGTGTCGCCACATATTTCTGTAGTGGGTTCGTCGAGGTACAAACCCGGGAGATTAGTTGGACAATTGGCGCGGCGATGGCCTTGTTCGCCGCACGCAAAACAGCGTGTTTGGGCGCGATTTTGAACTGGAAAACCAGCAGGATTTGGAACTGCAGGATTTGGCAGTGGCTTGTTGCGAATTTCTGGAGGGGGGTGGGTGCATTTCTGGAGCGGTGTTTGGGGCTGAGCGGGAGCTCGTACCGCCGTGTGACGTGGCAGGGGGTGAGTATGACGTGGAAGGGCTGTATCGGGATGGACAAGCTCCTTGTTGGAACTCTATGGTGGTGGCTCGTTGATGGGCTTCGGGGATGGCGTTGCGTGTGACAAGTAAGCGGAACGCCGCGGTATAGTCGGCACCTTGCCGAAGGTTTTGGAGTTTGATATAAAGCGTACGTTTGTAATTATACGGTAGGAATTCTACATGCATTCAGTTTAATCCAAGAATCGATTTTTGATTTACCGATTCGTGCTCACTGCGATTTGAGCTATGTCCACCACGCCGCAGTGCGGCCGCGAAACCGAGTAGCGACGAGTGACGCTCGCCTCTCCTCCGGTACCTCTTTGAACTCGAGTATCTCTTCGGTTGCGACCAGCCAATCGAGAAACTCTTCGGCGTGCAAACCTCCATGAAACTCGGGGATTTCAACCTAGAACGACGCTTCTCATCGGGAAAACTCCGGGGCCGCCTCACTTCGACGCATCTCGTAACCGTAGCCTCCATGGTTTTGCGCGAATGTATTCTCGCGTTCATCCTCGGTTTCGGATTCGTCTCGATCTTGTCTTAACTCGGTTATGGAGTGCTCCATCGCACTCATTTGGCGAGTTAGCAATTTAATCTGAGAACACACCCGTCGAAGTCTTCTCGGCGCACGAATTCTTCTACGGGAGCGACAGGAACGGCTCGTTTTCTTGGTGGCGCCATCTGCGCAAAAACGAGTCGACTCTTATACCAACTGATGTAGACTCGGATTATAGGAAAAACGGAACAACACTCTTGATCAAAATTGACCGATTTTCATTCATAATCATTCGGGCCATTACAGCCACTAACGTGTTTATTATATAGGAAAAATGACTAATTCAATATCCTAAAATAACCTAACAAATCAAATAAAATAAATGACATAATAAATACTAAATAAAAGTAATTATTAAGATAAATCACAAGTCAATACACGCATGAACTTGTGCATGATTTAAGGAAGATCTGTTACTTCCTACATCTGCATAATTCACACCATTTATAACTGCTCTGATGGTGCTTTTGTAAGTACTTCTCTGCTTGGGGCAACTAAGGCTGGAACCGGGAATTCTGTGACGGGTTTTTTTCCCATTCGTTCAGTTCAAGTGCCCGGATTTGGAATATATTTATTAATTAATAATAATATAATTTTTATGTGAAAAATCAGGACAAAAACAGGGATGTGATAGTGGCATTCCCTGACGTTTTTTTTTTTTTGAAGAACATTCCCTGACGTTGAGCCATTATTGATAAAAGAAAAAGTAAAAGAAGTGAGTGAATCTTATGAAGAGCCTCACTTGTGGTACTCAACTTCTCAAGTCATACATGCACTTGAGCTTTTCCTTGAAGCCGGAGAACAACTATATGAGAGCAACACTTATAGGTAATTAATCACGTAAGTCCGTGTCCGTTTTTAGATTTTTATTTATTTATTTTCTTGAAACCGTTTTTTATGTATTACAACGTCAAATTTAAAGAAATGAAAACAAAAATGGAAAAGAGAATCGTTACAACTCTATGGAATCATGATTGTGTACCGTAACCGGGCTTTAAGCCTTTTATCAGGCCGGCCCCAATTATAGTTAGTTATTTATACGTATAAAATAATACAATCTTTTACAATGAATAGAAAATCGAAAAAATAAATTCAAATTAAATGATAATAATAATAATAATCTAAATTTAAAATATACATGATTTAAAGTTAAAAGAAGATATTATAAGCTAAATCTATATTAAATTAAGTAATTTGAGCATTCCAAAGCCGGCATGTTCCCGATTTCTTGAGAAAAACACTCGTTTCCGGGGCAAAAACCGGACATGGGTGTCAAAATCTTCAATCTTCACATCATTTTCTTACATTTGTGTCGTTTCTGCTCCAAAGGTATGATCTTGTGGATTTAGCAAGACAAGCCTTGGCAAAATATGGAAACGAATTGTTTTTGGAGATCATCCATGCCTATAAATATAATATCCGTAAAGTGATCATCCTTAGGCGGATATTTTTGGAGTTGGTCGGAGATATCGACACGCTTTTAGCGTGCGACGACGGGTTTCTTCTCGGGCCTTGGTTGGAGAGCGCAAAGCAACTCGCCCAAAACGAAGAACAAGAGAAACATGCCATAAAAGTTGTTATATTTTTTACAATAAGGATACGTAATTATGGTACGACTGTATATACATTGTCGTTTTCTCAATTTCCAAAGAATTAAAAAAAGAGCAGATAAACTATTTTTTTTTTTTTTGTGTAGGAAACAAATATCGGAGTGGGCTATTAAGAGACTACTATGGTCCACGAGCTACAATATAGTTGAAATACTTGGTGAAAAGCTTGGAGTATCGGTTGAGAGAAAAAAAATTCAATCGGTGCGATATTTGTCAAAATTTCACTAGGTACAAAAGCCTAAAGCCTACTTAAATCTTTAAAAATTTGATCGACCTCAACTATTTAATCATAAACCCGTTTCTACTAGATTTTCAAAAGCCTTATAATTTAAAAACAATGTACTTAAATTATAAATTAAAAAATATTCAATGTACTGAAATTTTTATTAAAAAAAATTGCTTCGAGAAGCCCCCGGGGTGAAATGATATAGTTTTTTTGACTCCCCGCACCGCGGTTAGCCTATCGCCTCCAGCCACGTGGCCAACTGAGGCTCAAAGCGCCTTCACGCACGCTTACAGCGCAGCAAACGCGTGGAGAGATGATGTGGCGCGCGTGCGTTTTGCCTGGTCCACGTGGCGCACATGACGTGCCCCCTGGAGGGGGGGGGGGGGGGGGGGCTAAGTTTGATATTTTTAGGAGTTTTTAGGCACCTCGTTTTACGAAAAGGGCCTCCAGAAAACGTTTTGGGTTCAAATTGATTTATTTAATAAAAAATAATTGACTAAATAAAGTTTTTTCATTAAATAACCTTTATAAAAATACACCATAACAATAACTATTCAAAAATTTAATATTATAATTAATAATTAGGGTTAATATGATAAAAAAAAGATGATTAGAGGGTAGACATGAATTCTATAAAGCTATGGGCACAATTCTCTAAAAGATTTAATACTTTTTGAATATGTCATGGAATTTCTTCAAAATAAAAGTTGAAGAAAGATGTTTGAGAAACAAACAACATGTACAAAATATAACGAACAAGTATTTTAAACACGGAGATTTAAGTCATATAATTCAACATCTTAAATACGTTTGGGAAGCAACTAATAATTATAACGAAGCAATCAAGTTACATATATCTCTGTAAATTTTCAATGATAAAAGGGCTTTTTGAACTTTGGTTTATCTGTTAATGAACACATAAGCAAGTGTTTAGAAACGGTTGCCGAATGTTCTGGGGATAGGATAGGATAGTACTAAAAAACTTTGCTTTTTATTCCTTTTTAACCCTTGTAAGTTTTATAATTCTAAAATTATTCATATTTAAGTAATTGTTTTTAGAATTATAGTTTTTGAAGTTTCAAAAATATAACTACTCGTATTATTTTTTTAGAATGACAAAAATATTACAGAAAAAGTTATCAATTTGCGATTTTGATGTGGATATCTCTCGATTTGAGTATTTAATTAATTCAATATTTTGTCTAAAACCGTAATAGCGATATTTTGTCAAATTGTAGAAATACTATTAACAAATTTTTAAATATTTATTTAGAAGTGGTGAAATGTTTTATTCTAGCTCTTGATTATTATGCCCCCTCCCCGTTAAAAAAAAAACCGGCATATTGGCTTAAAGTCCTAAACTGAAAAGCTTTCAATTCTTGTAAAAGACTATATATATATATATATGCTCATTTTAATTAATAAAAATACTGCAAATCTACAACTTACCCTCTTTTATGGCATCTAATAATATATACCCATTCAAAATAATAATAATTTATATTAAATATATATACATATTATTAATTATATGCTCTTTTTTGGTTTCCGATAAAAATCAAATAGTTGGAAGCTGGTGATGACCATTTTTGTCATTTCCACAGCCAAGGGCATTTCAGTCTCAACCTAACAGCCCCCGCTCTTGATTTTGGCTCGTCCTAGCCTGAAAACGGCCTTTTTAGCCAAAACCCAAGGATTCCCCCTGAGCTTTAAAAGCTTTCAATTCCCAGTCTAATACGCAATATAATGCCCAATTCAATTAATAAAAAGATACTGCAGAATCTAATAATTTTTTATTTTTTTTAAGAGCAAAATCTACAAAAACACCCGTATTTTGGCATCGAATATTTTAATATATACATATATTTATTATAGAAAACCCACAAACTGCCCCAAAAGTATCAAAGGTTTATGAAAAATGCCCATAATTTTAAAAAACTATTTTATACCCATTAATGAAATATTTTTGACTATTCTATCCCTAAAAGTAAATACAGTTATATTTTCGTTTTATTTTTTTATTTTTTTTATTTCAAAACTATTTTGGTTGATTTTGTTCTATGTTATTATATTAGTGTAAAAATTGTAACTGTAGTATTGTATATTAATTTACGATATTAGTGTTACGTGTAATAATGTAACTGTGTAGTTGTAAATAAATTTACGAAAATCCACTAATATAATTGTTCATTTATTATCTACCCGTCAATGAAACAAGATAGGAAATATGTTTACAACTACACATTCTATATTTGGCTGTAATGGTATTTGAGAACATGATTCTTGATAATGGTTATTTGTACATAATATTGATACACAGTGAAAAAATTTTAACCATAAAATGGCGATATATTTCAAATAATTTCAAATTTCATTTATTTAATTGTTATAAAGCCTGAATTGTAGGTTTTTTTTTTTATTTAAATTTTATTATGGTCGATAAATATGCAGTTATATCTATGTACTACTTTTAAGGATAATAACTGATTTTGTTTTGAAAAAAACGTGTGCTACATAATTCTTTCTGAATTTAATTATTAATAAAAAAAACACGTCATTCATAACCGTTTCTCAAAAATTAACGCCAAAAAAATTTGAGGGTATTTTTGTCTTCAATTTATTTTGTTGGTGGTTTTTTCTACCTAAAATAGTAATGGGCATTTTTTTGAAACGTAGTGTTACTTTTGAGCATTTTTTTCATTTATCCTATTTATTATTATATACTCATTTTTTGTTTCCTTTGAAAAATTGGAAGCTGATCTTGAGTAATGATCATTTTTGCATTTCCACAGTCAAGGGAATTTTCGCCACAACATTCGCCTTTCCCTCTTTATTACCACGAGGGGATTACCCGTGCTTCGCGCGGTTGTGAATATAACACTGATAAACTTGGTTAAAAATATCAATAAATTTTAATCTAACGATCCAATGTACTTCATTCTATAGAATAAGGTACATTTTTGAGCAGGTAAGGCCGTTTATTAATAAATACAATAGCAAAATAAATTTACTAATTACATTTTAATTAAGTTAAATTAATTTATGATAGAATATGTGACACTAAAAAAAGTTGATATTTCAAACAATGTCCTCCTAATTAATATGTTATTAATTTTTTTAGAAACATGACCAAAAAGTTATTTAAATAGTAGTTTTTTTGAAATCTTATTTTATACTTTCTCTTGGCATTTTAAAAAGACATAAAATTCCTATTTTTTTTAATGAAAATAACAAACATGTTCTTATTTTTCCGTTTACCATCATGTTATTAGAAATATATGGTATTATGTGTCTTTACGTAAATTCTTTATATATATTTGTTGATGTGGTTTCGCACGCCAACGGTCGAGTGTATTGCGAATGGGATTTCGATTCGAATATGCTAAGATTCTCTTGGATCTTGACCTCCACGTCGTCAACACTATCAACGATGACACACAAAATTGGAGAATGAAATAAACAAATAAAACACCAGAGTTTTTTAGAGAGGTTCGTCCCAATGCGGTAGTTGACAACGTCTTCTGTACGTTTATTGCTTTAGAAGGATTGATCGATCGAAACCACAAGCCAATTCCTGATCGATCAAAAATGAAAGAAAAACACTCTAAAGATATAGACTCTCAAGACTCTTTTCTCTCAAATGCGGATGCTTGCGTGCGTGTAGAGGGGCTGCCTTCTTGCTTTTATAGACGTCTGCTTCTGCCCGTTGGAGGTGGTCGTTGGTAGTGGCTTCGAGTCCGGAGCTTGACTTGCTGCCGAGCTGACACGTGGGCCACGTCTTGCGAGATTGTCGTAGTAGTGGACCTTGACTGGTCATCGTGGAGTTTGAATTCAGGTCGTGGCGGTTTTTCTGGTCGGTCTTCGGAGGTTTGAATTGAAGTGGCTGACCAGATATGCTCGTGCTTGAACGTAGAGCTCTTTTCTGCTCGGGGGGTTTTATTCGGCTTCTGCTCGGATCCCTTTTGAGACAATCAGTTCGGGAGGAGCTTTGGGTGTTGGTTTTAACCAAGTGTTTGAAGTGAGATTTTGAGTTCTGTTTGGATTCTTCCTTTGGAACTATGCTCGGACTTCTTTCGAGCATATTCTGCTCGGGCAAATATTTTGCCTTCTGGGCTTTTAGTTCTGCTCGGGCCCAGACACGATCAAGTGACCAGTGGGCTTTTGGGCTTTGCTTTTCACAGGCCCAATTTCGTTTGAATATTTTAGTATATTCAAAACTTAGGTAAAACAATTTAATCTTTAAATTTGATTAATGACCTTACAATTCCAATTTATGGAACGAACTTGCACATCAACAATATTCAACTTTACAATATATGGTATAATTTTTTTTAATTATACCTTATTATATTTCTGTCAGTTATTATTCATTTTTTTAAAATCATTGCATTGTCTCCTTACTGTATAATGTTATTTTCTCAATATTGATAGAATTGCAAAGAAACTACAAATCAAACAAACTAAAAAATATACATTTCACTTATTACTTCATGAGAAAGTGAACTTTAAAATAAGAAATTTCCAACACTTCATAGATAGACCATTGTTAATTTCAATATTACACAGATAGAAGAAGAAAAAAATATAAGATTTTTCTTCTATAATTTGTAAGCAAAATAAAATAATACTGTGTCAAAAGAATGTGAGCTCTTCGTAAGATCTTGTAGCACCAATAATCACACACAATAAATATTCTAGATACAAATACATGAAAACAAAACATCTAAAATCTAAATTCTCCCGCTCTCAATTTTTGTTCTCTAAAAAGAAAAATACAGTTAAATTAAGCGTGATGGAACTTGTCAATAATAATACTTGAGAAAATCTTAAAGAAATTATATAATGTAAAACCATCAAAATTTTACATGTTATCAAGAAGATTAGCCCAAGAGAATTAGCTTTTCTTCTTTTGCAAAAGTGGTTGAAATATGGTCTGAATATCCAAAAAAAAATAGTAGTTACCTGCGGTCACGAATTATAATATTATAAAAAATAATAGTTACATGCGGTTATGAATTGTAAATCGTAAAAAAAATAATATCAGGAGATCTTGAGATAACAGAAAATGTAATTATAGACGACTACGAATACTGTATACACTTTGGGCTTTACCACTTCCGGCGTCATTCGACCTCTGACCTCTCCGGCACGTTCCAGCAAGTTGTGGATCATACATGCGTACACCATCAAGTTGGATCATACCTCCACCATTATAAGCTTAAAGCAATGGGAAAACGCAGACATTTAAAATATATATATATATATATATATATATATATATAAAGAGAGCTTATTTGAGGGTTTTTCTTATGAAACTCTATGATTAATGAAGTTGAATGGACAACGTGAAGTAATATTGAAGAACTATTATAGCCACAAAGTTAATACAATATAAATTATGAATACTTAATTTGAAAGCCTGATAGAATTCTCGTCGTCACACTTGAAAGAAATGATGTTACAAAGCCTTTAAGCGTTATTAATTACTAATATCAGTGTTAATGATATAAGAAACTAACCTTAAAATCAATCAAGAAATTTCTGCAATAAAATAAATGCATAATCATGCCTTGTCATGATTCATCAAAAATATTACCCAAAATTGATATTAAAGGTTGCCAAGCTTAACGATTTTTATTGTTTTAAACGTATAAAAGTGTGAAAAAATTAGAATTCATATTTTTTTGCGTTTGGTAGTGCCAAGTAATCATCACTCTAGATGGATAAATACCTGCAAAATAATTAAGAGTCGAGCGAACTAAGCCTATGAGTACTTCATGTCCTTTTTCTTGGTTGTTATGACTCCTATTTTACCTCAACAGTGGAATTATTACCCTGAGAGGCCATCATAAGAGCTATTTTGGGTTCGGTTCTTTCTAGCATTGCATTAAGCTCTTCTGCCTATAATTTGAGATTGCAAATTGCTTAATAGATTAGCCAAAACACAAAGCAATTATATAAGATGCGTAAGGGTAAGAACATGATCCAAAGTGAAGATATATTCTTTGGAGTTCTACACTAATACACACCATAAATAACAACAAAAAGCATAACAAATATACAATTGCTATAATCCATATAAGCATAACCAAATTAAATTGAAATGTTCCGGTAACATACCATTGTTGAGTAAAGATAATGAATATGACTCACAGCCTGCATGCCACAATAAATAGAACAAAATGTATTAAAAATCGCTGAAAACACGAAACAAATTATATATAATAACATGTATTAAAAATCCATGATAAATATACAATGATAAAATTAGAGTGAAACAATCTAAGCATTGTAGCCGAGACACCAAGATTTCCCTTTTACTTTAGAAAAATAAAAAAATCATCCACTGAGGACTATTCTCACACAGTTTCAATGCAACCATGAAATCAAGTATCACTTTTTACAAAGTCGGAGATTCAGGGTTCAGAGGAAGACGGAGATGAAGAGTGGACAAAAATATTGAAAGATGAAACACATGAACTTAAAAAGAAAAAATCCAAATACATAATATCCATGCCAATCTCTTGAGAGTAAAAATTGAAGCACCGGCGAAAGGCGAAGTACTGAATTGTGGATGATCCTTACCGGAGAGTGAATGGATGCTTGAATAGAATGATAACTGATTCTGATCCGGAAAACAAAAACAAAAAAGCCGCATACCTGGAGGAGATGGACTACCGTTGGACGACTATTCCGAGAAAAGAAAGAGGTAAGAAGAAGAAGAAGAGGAGGAGACGGTGAAGATTTGGGTGAGAAGAATGATACAAAAACGATTTGTGTACTCAACGTAAATCTATGTAATTAACGTACGTGAGTGTAACATTAATGAGCATGAACTGAACCAACATTGTTAAGTAACTGTCATTGCATTAAGTGGCCACTGATCTGATACGTGATTTTTCATTAGAAAAAAAATCAAAATTCTCTAAAAATTTAGAATCTATATTGCTTGATTTTGGTTGTGCTTGTTGGGATTTATGCCCACAAAGGAGACATGAAGGACCTTTTAGCAAATAATTAAGTTATTAATAAAGTACTCGATGTACTAATACGATTATGTTCTTTTGCTGAGAATTAAATAAAGATTAAATATTCATTCTTATTTATTTAAGTTTGTGTTTATGCATATATGTCTACGCCCTGAAACTATCATCAACGAAAGAAGAGCTAAATACAGACTTAACAAGATACTTCTTCTTGGTAAGTTTAAACTAAACAGTTCTCAATCTTAGGATCGATGGGGCAATCGTATCCGATTAATGATTGTTCGAATAAACTACTGATATCGGATCTTGTGATATTGAGAGGTGTAACTCTGGAGTTTATTCTTGATGTCTTAATGAAGAAATTCAACTAGACCTGTGACACTTTGAAGTTCGAGGTAAAACCGTTTCATTACTCGAAGCTTCAAAATCACAAACGAGGGGTATTTTCGTAATTACCTAAATCCTGAAGTGGGTACATAATTTCTTGTGACACTTGACTATTCAATGGGCAAGATCCAAATGATGGATCAAAGACCCGACGGTTGGTGTCATAATACTGTCTCGTTGAATTATGTGATTCATAGATATGGAATTTGTGTTATAAGAATGCTACGACATTAGTATAACATCATGCTTTGTTCTTTGAAGTGTGAATGAACAAACCGGGACTGGTACTCATTGAATAATATATTCTCTGGATAAAACATGTGATATGTTGTGACATCTCACTTTATGTTTTTCTCATTCACAAACAACAAAGGAGTTGATGAAATAATAACTAAGGGTAAAACGGTAATTTTACATTCCTCTTAGTTAATGATACACACAAAGGGTAATATGGTAAATACACCGTGGACCGTGTGAAGAATAGTTGTATCACATCAAACGGAAATAAGAACGTATATGAACACTTAGAGACTGTCATTATTGGTCCTTTAGTGGAATCGATCAATATTAAGAATTAAAAGTTCGGGAAAAGTTTGTGACTTTTGTGTCCGAGCTTTATTCTAAAGCTTCGTTCATTTGGGTCCATGAGGTCTCAATGTTAGACTTTCGGACGAGATTTTGATGAACAAAATATGTATTAAAAATATGTAAAGTTGATTTATTGAAATCTTACTTTAAGTTCAATTATTGAATTGAAATATTTTTAAGTACAAAATTAGTTTGATATTTTTCTCTTATGTATAAATTGTGATTTATACTATGGTATTTATTTTCTCATGATTAAATAAACAAATAGTTATTTTATTTTCATCATCTTTATTAAATATAGCGATTTGTATATTTATATTGATAATTATACATGTATGCGATTTTAATATAATAAAAGATGGAGAAAATTAATTCCTTAATTCTCATTGACTAATTTAGAAAATAAGGATCAATGATATGTCATATTCTTATCCCATGGATTATGGTATGCGAATTATGAAGAAAATAATAATAATAATAATAATAATAATAATAAAAAAAGAAAATTCCAAATTAATACGTATGATTAATTTTGAATTTTTGCTTCCTTCATTAAACTATATGCGCATATAAGTAGGAGAAAATTTGGTCTAGGTTGAAAATTAAAAGCCCACGATTCTTATGGGTTTTTTAAATTAATGATGATTAAAGATAAACCGTAAGTGTGGGCTATATAAGCAAGCCAACGAATCATGATATATATATATATAAATATATATATATATATATATATATATATTAAAAGATAGTGATGAGATAAGTATAAAAGGGATTTGAATGAAATAATAGATTTAATTTTAAATCAATATTATATGGCTATAAATATGGGATACTGATCACATTATAAAACCTAGCTTCCATATTCTCCAATTCGGATGTTTTAGAAACAATGAGAGAAGAAATATTCTCTCTCAATTCGCATACAGAGTGCGCCGAATATTTGAGAGAAAATATTGAGGCAAAAGTTGTTCTTCTTTTACTTCTCTTGTTCATAAAGAGTCCACTCTCTTAATCTCACATAGAATCCGAAAACCATAGCATCGAATCCATCGTGGTTGTTGGATTGAAGACGAAGGGACGACTCGCGAAGATCGGCGACGAAAACCGTGAATAAATTCCGGATTTGTAAGTGTTCTTAACCCTATAACTGTTATATGATTTTCCGGAATTTTATCCAATCGTTGTTTACGTAATAAATTTATTTTGCATGCATGATAATCTTTTTTAATGTTATGGTTATTTTAATATGTCAAAAATCTATTTTCATATTAAAAAAAAAATTGAAATTCCGCCGTAACTCGTTACGTTCATTATTTATATTAAAAAGTTTAATATCGATCCAACAGTACCATGTCATGATAATGAGATTCTCCTTTTATATATATATATAGATTTCAACAACTCTCACACACACAGCCTAATAAGGGAATTACCCAAGGTTCAACTTACCGAATTTGCCGGTAAATCGCTTGCCGTTTTCGATGGATTTTTCGATAGCTTACCGATTAACCGACGAAAAACTTATAATACTGTAGCTTGTCGATTACCGACACTTTTCGATGATTATCGACAGATTATCGACACTTTTCGATACTTTTCGACGAAAAACTTATAAAATATATTTTTAGCTTATATTTACTAAGTTTATAATATTGATAAAACATTAAAATGCCAAAAATAAAATAATTTCATACTCAAACACAGATAAAAAAAATATAGTCTAACTCTCACATATGTATATATTCAAAATAAAATCATCAAAAAATACAAAATTGATTGAAAAGTACCATATTTTTGTTATTTTTCAAGATATTTGCCGATTTTCAACAAAAATCACTCACATATGTATATATTCAAAATAAAATCATCAAAAAATACAAAATTAATTGAAAAGTACCATATTTTTGTTATTTTTCAAGATATTTGCCGATTTTCAACAAAAATCATGTAAAAGTTCTGGTGTGGTCTTCTTACAGATAGCTACCGGCAAGACGGATAATCAAGGATTGTTGAAAATAATCGTGGAAAAGCCAAACCTTGGTATTACCATTTCAGCCTAACATTCTCTCACTCGGAGAATCCCCACTCGCCATCTCCAAGCTTATTCCATTTTATGGGCAATATGATGATTGAAACCTCTGCCTCGTCTACCATGTTGTATTGGAACATCGGGATTGTCTCTTGTAGAATGAAACCTCTGCCTCGTCTACCATGTTGTATTGGAACATCGGGATTGTCTCTTGTAGAATGAAACCTCTGCCTCGTCTACCATGTTGTATTGAAACATCGGGATTGTCTCTTTTGTAGAATGAAACCTCTGCCTCGTCTACCATGTTGTATTGGAACATCGCGATTGTCTCTTGTAGAATGAAACCTCTGCCTCGTCTACCATGTTGTATTGAAACATCGGGATTGTCTCTTTTGTAGAATGAAACCTCTGCCTCGTCTACCATGTTGTATTGGAACATCGCGATTGTCTCTTGTAGAATGAAACCTCTGCCTCGTCTACAATGTTGTATTGGAACATCGGGATTTTCTCTTGTAGAATGAAACCTCCGCCTCGTCTACCATGTTGTATTGGAACATCGGGATTGTCTCTTGTAGAATGAAACATATGCCTCGTCTACCATGTTGTATCGGAACATCGGGATTGTCTCTTGTAGAATAAAACATCTGCCTCGTCTACCATGTTGTATCGGAACATCGGGATTGTCTTTATGCTTTCAGACTGAAACTACCGATTGAGAGTCTAGACTTTAATGATGCTTACTCAGGGTTTTCTAGTAACCTTATTACTAGAGACGTGCATCATCGCGCGTTCTAGTGAGAGTCTGCATCATCGATGCACCGAACAAGTACGACAACCTTGCACTGGTAACATTTCCTTCAACATGCCATTTACATAAGTTTGTAAAAATCAACATAAAACATTGAAAAAAAATCATTTAAAATAAGAAAAAAATAATTAAAAGACAAGATTACCCGGATCTTGTTTTTATTATTTCTTTCGGGCCTTGGTCTTTTAAGTTTTTGGACATACCTATACTTATCCGGATTTTTTTTTAACTGAGAAAATAAAATAAGTCAGATTTGTTCGGCTCTCCTACATCCGCATAACAACTTATAATATTTAGTAGCGGTGAAATGGGTCAATAAGCCCCGGCTCTTTTGGTTCGTCCCGGTCGGAAAATGGGCCTTTTTGGTTTAGAACATAAAACCAGAATCCGCCCCGAGCCTGAAAAGCTTTCAATTCCCGCAATAAACCATATATATGCTCCTTAAAAAACATATATATGCTCGATTTAAAATTAAATAGAAAGACTGCCAAATCTACAACTGAACACCTCTTTTTTGGCATCGGATATTTATTTCTATATATGTATAATTATATGCCATTTTCGGATTCCTTTGAAAAATTAGAAGCCGGTGATTACCATTTTTGTCATTTTTATCATGTCATCCAATTTATATTTAAGGGTTATTAGCGGCTAATGTATCAAATGTTTTATTTCTTTCGGATTATGTACTCAATGTTTAGATTCCACGGCTAATGTACCTAAAGTTCAATCTGTTAGATTTTTGCCTGATTTTCCATCCAAGCCTGTTATGTTCGCCATGTCATTTTCACTTCATTTCCACGTCATTTTTGTCCGAAAAATGGTAAATGTAAATCGAAATCGATGGTTGTGATTAATTGTATATTTTCAAAACAATGGCTGAGACTAATTGGAGTTATAATAAAAAAAATCTAAAAGCTTCGAGTGATCTTTCCTTCTCGGAAAAAGATCGATTTCGGAATTGTAAATCTGATACCAATCATAGGGCCTTATTTTTAGTGTAGGGTATAGGCTGGAAACAAAATGCTTTGAATTATAATTTGAGAGGAAATCCGAGACAATGTATGTTTCGATGAGAATTCTTCAGCTTTTGTGCAATCGCCGTAATTTTTAGGGGTTAAGCGGCTTGGCTACTTCTCAGATCTGTATGTCCATCCATGAATTAAATCGTAAGCCGAAATTAAGAGCATTATATCGGCTTTATGATAACTTGTTTTCTTGTTCATGTTCAGGTTCACTTGTGGGAATTAACTCCTCAAGCTTAAAGCTATTGAACCTTTCTTCCAACGGCTTGTCCGGTAGCTTGCCCTCGGTGCTCAAAAGTTGCTTGATTATGGACTTGAGCAGAAATACGTTCGGTGGTGATTTATCGGCTCTGCAAAACTGGGAAGCTCCTTTAGAATATGTTGATTTGAGCTCAAACACGATATCAGGAAGCTTTCCGAATTTCACTTCACAGTTTGAGAGCTTAACGTATATTAGCTTAAGAAACAACTCGCTAGAGGGTACTTTGCCTTCGGTTTTGGAGGCCTGTCCTAAGCTTTCTGTCTTCGATCTCAGTTCAAATGGATTGGACGGGCCGATCCCAAGTACTTTCTTCAGTTCTCGGATGTTGATGACGCTAAATCTTTCACAGAATCATTTTTCAGGGCCCATTTCCTTTGGAGGGGGTCAAGTAAGTGAGTTACTATATCTACCTTCAAGCCCGTTATTTGAAAATCTCGATCTTTCCGGTAATTCTCTATCGAGTTCCTTGCCTTCGGACCTAGGTAACATGGTCAATCTCAAACTGCTGAATCTTGCAACGAATGGATTCACGGGACAGATTCCCGGGGAGTTGAGCAAGCTTAGCAAGTTGGAGTACCTCGATTTGTCCCACAACAAATTCAACGGCCAAATCCCGGATAATCTTCCGTCAGGATTGACAGAATTCTATGTCTCCAACAATCATCTATCAGGCACGGTTCCTGAAAACCTGAGAAGGTTCTCTATCGATTCATTTCGACCAGGAAACGAGTTGCTAAGCTTGCCGAAGGGTCTCCCAAAATCGAATTCTGTTCCAGGTCGGATCTCGGATCGAGGGGAAAGTCAAAGGTCAAAGAGTAACATCAGAGTAGCGATTATTCTTGCTTCAGTCGGAGCTGCTTGCATGATCGCTTTCGTCTTAATAGCGTACCACCGCTCTCAGATTAAAGAATTCCATTGGAGAAGTGGGTTTAGAGGTCAAAAGACGGAGCGGAATTTGAAATCAGCTAGTGCTACAAGGCCTTCATTTTTCAAATTCTCCTCGAACGCTCAACCTCCACCCTCTTCGTTGAGCTTTTCAAACGATCACTTGTTGACAACGTCAAAGTCGGGATCTTTTGCAACTGAAGTTCCAGATCATAGCTCAGCTCGGAAAGGGGCGTCTTCTTCTGCCATTGATATTCACCCTGCAACTTCAGGAAGGAAATCCTCTCCAGATTCTCCCTTTTCCTCTTCATCTCCTCGTCTTATTGATGTATCTGAACAGCCTGTAATGTTGGATGTGTATTCACCGGATAGATTGGCCGGTGACTTATCCTTCTTGGATTCATCAATGGCGTTCACTGCCGAGGAACTTTCAAGAGCCCCGGCTGAAGTTCTTGGCAGAAGCAGCCATGGAACTCTCTACAAAGCTACTTTACATACTGGGCACATGTTGACTGTGAAATGGTTGAGGGTCGGGTTGGTCAAACACAAGAAGGAATTCGCCAGAGAAGTCAAGAGGATCGGCTCTATAAGGCATCCGAACATTGTTCCGTTGAGGGCGTACTATTGGGGCCCGAGAGAACAGGAAAGGCTTCTTTTAGCTGATTATATCGACGGGGACAGTTTGGCTCTTCATCTTTACGGTAATAATCGAAACACTTTCATATTTGATTTTCTCCTTATTTTGTTGAATTTTATGCATCATGTAAATTTCGAAATAATTTTCTTTCATAATTTATTACTTTATTATGCTTATATCTTAAAATATGCTAGGCTTTTAAGGGTATTTAAGTTTTCATTAAGTGAATGAGAAGACAAGCCGGTAACCATTTATGAAAAACATAATCTCTCTAGAAAGAGGGAAGATTGAGTTTTGTCAAGGTTGGCGAAAGCTCCCGATTTGAGATTGAATTTTCGGTCGTATCGGTTTTTCTCTATTTTCCTTCCATTTTGGTTTGGTTTTGTCAGGACTCAGGATGATTACCGTTGGCTTACATATTCGCTTTTGGGTTGGTCTCGATATATGTTCCTATCGAATACCTTGATGTCATTTTTTGAATAGTCGATCTTAGGTCTGAATTTTATCGGGCTTCTAGAGCTTTTCCTTGCTTTTCCCGGCTATTTTCTGCACAGAAATTTTTCAATTTTTCAATTTTCTCTCAATAAATCGACAGTCTCACTATTAACTATTTCTATGTCATGTAGAGACTACACCTCGGAGACACTCCCCGCTATCGTTCAACCAGAGACTAAAAGTCGCCGTGGAAGTCGCTCGGTCTCTCCTCTTCCTCCACGACCAGGGCCTCCCCCACGGAAACCTTAAGCCAACGAACGTAGTCCTCGCCGGCCAGGACTTCGAGCCCCGCCTCACCGACTACGGCCTACATCGCTTGATGACACCGCGGGGCGTCGCCGAGCAGATCCTCAACATGGGCGCACTCGGGTACCGGGCACCGGAGCTCGCCAGCGCTGCCAAACCCGTTCCGTCCTTCAAGGCCGACGTGTACGCCTTCGGCGTGATTCTCATGGAGCTCCTGACCCGACGGTCGGCGGGGGACATCATCTCCGGTCAATCCGGGGCCGTCGACTTGACCGATTGGGTGCGTTTGTGCGATCAGGAAGGGAGAGGATTGGACTGCGTGGACCGAGACATCGCTGGCGGCGAAGAACCGACGCGGGCGATGGGCGAAGTGCTCGCGGTTTCGCTGAGGTGTATTCTGGCTGTAAATGAGAGGCCAAATATCAGACAGGTCTTCGACGATCTCTCCTCTTTGTTGGTTTGATGATTTTTTATTTTTAATTTGCAGGTGTCTGGGAATTGTTTTTGATGTGTTCCTTTGGCACTTGTCTTTATTTTATGTTTAATTTTGTCGCTATTTCTTGGAGTCCTGCTGATTTGGGCCTAATCGTTACATTTTTATTTTTTTATTTCATTGTAAAGGAACATCCAACCCCATTATTTGACACTTGTTAAGTTCCGTATTAAGTGGATCATTTTTTCGCCATTTTTATTTTTATTTTGACGCTTAAATTTATGAGCGGGATTTCCCAAAATCGTAAGGTTTAGAGAAACGACAAAAGAGGATCCGGTCTTCGGGATTCGTCTCTCGGAGAATGAAACCTCTGCCTCGTCTACCATGTTGTATTGGAACCCGGGATCGTCTTTATGCTTTAGTCGGAAATCACCGTCGAGACTGTTAGATCTTAATGATGCTTAATTAGGGTTTTCTAATAACCCTATTATTAGAGCATCTCTGAGTCCTGCATCACCGGACATTCTATTGGTGAGTAGTGGTCTGCGTTGATAAGTAATACAACCTTGCACCGGCAACATTTCCTACAACATGCCGTCGAGATTCTAGACATCTTCAAATGGTGGCGTTCACGCCAAAAAAGATTTCCCGATTTTATCTTTGATGGTTTGAAGTGTTCTCACAAATTTAGTCTCCAAGGTATCATTAGAGTCACCTTTCTTGGTGGCCGGACTAATATTCGTGTTGTCGCAAGTCAACAAAATCGACTATGAACGACAAAATTAAAAAAATAATGTATAAAGATGGAATCTTAGCACAAAAAGAGCAAGGTGATATGAAGTTATGAACTATGAAGACGAAATTCAAAAATGTTTTTGACGGTCTCAATTTTAACTTTAAATCCACTAAATGTTTAAAAAATATTCCAAATTATATGCTCAGCTCAAGTTGGTTTCCTATAGAAGAAATCAAATAATAGGAAGCACGTGATGGATGACCTTTTCTGTCATTTCCACAGCCAAGGGCATTTTCGTCAAAAATCACAGCCACAACATTCGATTCGATTCAGTCCCTCCCTGTATTACCATTTCAAACTAACAATCTCTCTCATTCGCCATTTCAACCTGACGCAATATGATGGTGATGATCTTCCGCAGAGCTGCTTCCTTCTCCCAAAGCCAAAGCCGAGGTATCAATCTCTCCACTCAAACTCAACCACCTTGTCTTGTCAGCGATGACTCTCTCTCTCTTCCTTTCATAAGATGCTCCGAGCTCGTCCTTTGCCTTCCCTCGTGCGTTTCTCTCAGTTGATGTCTCGAGTCATGAAAATGGAGAAATACTCTGTTGTTGTCTCGATGGATAGGGAGATGGGTCTGCTCGGAATCATGCCCGACGAGTATACCCTTACCATCTTGATTAATTGCCTCTTTCATTTAGAGTGTCCGGGGTTTAGTTTGTCCGTGCTCGGAAGGTTCATCAAACTCGGCTGTGAACCAACCACGGTGACCGTGACTACTCTCCTAAAAGGGATTCTCCGTGAAGGGAAGAGCGACGAGGCCAAAAAATTCTTTGAAAAGATGGTTGACGGAGGTTGTAATCCGAATATTGTTACTTACAACACACTGCTCAATGGTTTTTGCAAGATGGGCAACGTTAGTGAAGATGCCCAGTTGCTTAAAAACATGGAGAAAAGTAAAACATGCCAACCAAATGTGGTTTCTTATAACACGGTGGTTGACGGCCTTTGTAAGAACGGGTTAGTTCTTGACGCGCTTGATCTCGTTACAAAAATGAACAACAGAGGCATAACTATAGACATTTTCACTTACAACACGTTGATTCATGGACTCTGCACAAAAGGTGAACGCGAAGAAGCGATGCGTTTATTCGATGGGATGCTAAGCCGAAAGGTCCATCCCGAAGTCCGAACTTTTAGTGTGTTGGTTGATGCTCTATGCAAAGAGGGCATGGTTGACGACGCACAACATATGATGAATAGGATGATTTATCAAGGCATCAAACCTGACACGGTGACCTATAATTCACTTATGAATGGTTATTGCTTGAGAGGAGAAGTCGACATGGCTAGGGAACTATTCAATAAGATGATTAGCGAGCATTGCAGACCTGATTTGCAAAGTTACAACACTTTGATCAACGGGTATTGCAAGGTGAAGAGGATTTTTGAAGCTATCGAAATGTTTCACGATATTTCACGTGGGGGATTTAGACCAAATATTGTTAGTTACAACACCCTTATCGATGGCCTATTTAAAGCGGGAAAAATAAAGCATGCTCGAGATCTACTTTGCGACATGTTGCTATATGGGCCACATCCAAATGTCCAAACTTATACTATTGTGATCAACGGCATGTGCATCAACAAAAAATACGACGACGCGTTGGAATTGTATAAGGATTTACAAGAGAAAAAGTTTAAGATCGATGTCGTTACATATAGTATCCTCATTCAGGCAATGTTCAAGGATGAAAGTGTTTTAAAAGCAAAGGATCTCTTCTCGAAATTGTTGTCTGAAGGGCTTCAACCTAATGTGTTAACGTACACTGTGATGATCGATGGGTTTCTTTGTGGAGGACTCGTGACTGAAGCAATTAACATGCTAAGAGAGATGGAAGAACACGGTTGCCCACCAAATAGCTGCACTTATAATGTAATGATTCGAGGGTTTATTCGGAACAAAGAGACGCCGAGAGCATTGCAACTTGTAAAAGACATGCTTTCTAAAGATTTCTCGGCTGACGCTTCAAAGCTTGAGTTGTTTGTCCATTTAGTAGCTAAGGGGGAAATAGATTCTTCATTGAACTTGTGAAATAAATAAAAAAATTGTTTTGTTCTCGTTGTGGAGAAGTAAACTGTATTAGCTCAAGAAAGAAAGTGAAATTGTATTTGAACCTTTGCTTTTAGGTTTGTCTTGTTCCTTTTCTTTATTTGAATGACAATGCCACTTTTTTTTTTTTTTGTGTGTGTTTTCTGCTCACTGTATGATCTGTTCTTTCGTCATGTTTTTATCGGGAAAATGTCTTACTGGTCTTTACTCCAGCTGCTTCATCCATGTTCCTGTTGAAGGAGATAACTGCTCCTCTTTGTTGTGTCTGATGTGCAATCATTTCCGGGTTTTAAGCTTTTGTTGCTTTCTCTTCATCATAAGCCTTTCATATGTTTTTCAGAGTCAGTCAAAACCGAATCTGGAAAAATGTCTTGCTGGTTTTTTTTCTCATCTTCTTCATAGTAATGTACTGCTCATTTTCGTCAAATCTTTTTTGTCAAGAAAATGGCTTACTGGTTTTAATTCCATCTGCACTTGTGGCTATCTCTTCATTTTCCGGGTTTTAAGCTTTTGCGGCTATCTTTCCTGGAATCTGTGATCAGATTTTTCAATCTTTGACTTGTGATGTATCAAAGAAAACTGAGATCAGATTTTCAACTATTGAAGAAGTACAAAAAAAATTATTCGTTAGAAAATGTTTTTACAATCGAACCACCTACATCTAAATTAAGCTTTCCAACTACTGAACTTGTGTAATGTTATTTTAATTTTTTATTATATGAAATTAATAAATGCTTGATATATTTTAGAACAACAAATTCATCAAAATCACAATTTCACAACTAAATTAATATGAAACCTAAAGAACATCTTTGATTCAATCTACTACAAATATAAAAGAATATTATAAAATTAAAAGGATGCATACATATATAAGGGGTCCATACATACATATAAAAGAATACTACTACAACTAATACTTAAAATCTCTCAAGCTCCACTAAAATAATCAATAAAATACCTACAAAATACGAGTTTAGAGAATCTCAGTACTTATGCAAAGATTTGGGAGGTGGAAACTCCACCTCGCCTGCGATAATCGAAAAGCTTCACTGAAAAGTACCTATGTTTTCCAGCAATTATTGAGCGATAAATATAAAACGACAACGGTTATCAATGAATAATTGTCGAGAAGGGCCTTCCGAGCGATAATCGTGATAACTCGCACACTGCCTAGAATGACTCCTGCCTTATTGAGCCCCGACCATGGTCCATGTTGTTTTAACACCCATGATATTTTTACAATCTTATTTTGTATAATCTTGTAAAAAAACTTTATTCTTTATTAATTCGGGTCAGGTGGACATCTTGTAAAAAAAACTTATTGTCGTTGAATTCTACTAATTACGTTAACAAAATATTGTATGTACACAACAAGTATGGTAGGATTAAAATTTATGAAACATGCAAATAATAATTTGTCATGTTTGTTTGAATAAATTTTAAATATGTAACATGTGTATTTTATTTAGTTGCATTGCATCACCACCAATCTCTTCACGGATTTATTCTTCACTTTATTTTGCAAAAACATTCAAGATTTCTTTATGCACTTTTGGTGACGTATGTCGTATATAATGCGTTTTGTGGCGCATTCTTCAAAATTGCGGCAATTTGGTTGTCACCTTCGCCAATTAAACTTATCAATTCTAAAAAGTTTCAGCGATTCAATGACGTCTTTGACTCATCCATGACCTCTAAGAGCGCATGCTTTAAAAACGAGATACCTGTATAAACACCAAGTTAAAGGTTATTTTGTAATACTTATTGATGATTAATAAATACATCATTAGAACTTCAAAAAAAAATTATACCTAACTGTCTTGATTATAGTTGTAAACAAAGTGGATTATCAATTCTTAGTTGATCTTCAATTTTCTAATGTCTATTCACTATATGACATCCTTGATTCATAAGATCCGCGCAAGCTTTTAAACATTTCGATGGGTTGAATTTGTGGAATTTCCACTAACGGTTCCAAATAAGAAGCACGGTAGACAATATGCGCGATTTTCTTTGACATAATAATCTAACCAAGACTGAAAAGATTGATACCAAGATGCTTGAAAACTTCTTGACTTCTTGGTTATTTTGGAAAGTCAAGATGGGCTGAAGAGGACAGAGCTTTATATGTTATCTCCGAACTTTGTCACGGATTTGAGGAGGATAGCTCAATATTTGACGTCGTTTTCCCAGATCACGTTCCACATCGTCAATATCAAACTCTTCTTCCACTGACGAAATTGCGTTCATATTTGGTTCAGTTTCAGTTCTTCTTTTCATCGGATCATGGTCTTCAATATGAGAATCACTATCGGTCGTAGTTGCATCACTTTTTCTTTTAAAAAATCCATCAAGCGTCTTCATCTGAGAATCATATAAACAAAGTAACAGATTTAAAAACAAAAATTTATAATCTGATCCATGAACAAGAGCAGTAATCATGGTGAGTGCTATCCGCCCCTGCTTAATTCACATTTATTATAAATAAAAGAATTAATAATCTGTTTAATTAATAATATTTTCTTCAAAAAGAATTATTTAATTAAACAAAAATTACTCTTCAAGAACCACACGAAATTACGATAAGAAACTTCCAATTTTCCTTCAATTATCACTAAAATTAGAATTAAAAATTACAGCTCAATCCACGATAAACAAACTTTCTAAATGTAGAGCAGAAAAAATAACAAAAATTTAGAAAAAAAAATAATAATAATAATAATAACCAAAGAAGATTTTCTCTCTGCATTTTCAAATTCGATCATCTTCTTCATACGATTCCAATCTCATCAGCAATAATATTAAATATATACTATATATATTGTTCATTTTATTATAATTGTTCAAGCCCGGCTTAAACCATGGCCCGAACCGGCCAGTTCGTGGCGGTTTTCATCGCGGTTTTGTCCATGGTGGTCAGTGCATCGGCTTTGGGGGTGAATTGGGGCACGATGGCGTCGCACCCGTTGCCACCGAGCATTGTGGTCAACCTTCTGAAGGACAATGGGATAAAAAAAGTCAAATTATTTGACGCGGATGATTGGACCGTTAGTGCTTTGGCCGGCTCGGGGATCGAGGTGATGGTGGCGATCCCGAATGACCAGCTTGAGCGATTCGCTGGCAGCTATGGCCGGGCAAAGGATTGGGTCAAGCAGAACGTCACCCGGCACCTACGTGATACCGGAGGTGTTGATATCAAGTACGTGATTATTTAATTGTTTGTTAGAAAACTTAATAATAATAGAAATTATATTAGATGCATTTTGTTTTTTGGGTTGAATTGAATTGATTTTTCATTTATTTTTTGATTGAGTAGATTTTTCAACTATAATATAAACGGACTGAATTGAGATTTTCCTTTGGAACGGGCCAATTCAAGGAAAAAACACCGATGACCGACCGGTCTGTATTAGGAATTAGCCGATGAGTAAATTGTAGGTTTTTAAAAATCGATAATCACTTCCCTATCAGATTTTACAGGTCAACCGATAACTGACATGTACTTCATTAATAATAATATTGAGAAATAATTATCATTTATGAATTAGAAATTAAAATGTCTTTTTTTTTAAGTGTTATAATTTTAGATTTTGTTTAAAAAGAAAAATTAATGAAATATTCGACTTAAAATATTAAAGTTTTGAAAATTTTTAATTAAAAAATGAAAAAGAATCAAAAGTCTGAATCGGTGTTGGTTGCTGGGAAAAACGGCAACCTTCAAGCTTATTTGTCTTTGGTCCTATGCACACCCGGAATGTTCAAGCTTATTGTTAACGCTGTGTTGAAGGTACGTCGGAGTCGGAAATGAGCCGTTCTTGACGAGCTACAACGGCAGCTTCATGAAAACGACATTCCCGGCACTGAAGAACGTCCAAAAAGCGCTTAACGAGGCTGGTGTCGGCGACAAGATCAAGGCAACCATCCCGCTCAATGCCGACGTCTACGAGTCCTCCTCCAACACGCCCTCCGACGGCAGCTTCCGCAGCGACATACGGGACCTCATGCACGACATAGTCCGCTTCCTCTCCGACAACGGCGCCCCGTTCACTGTCAACATCTACCCCTTCCTTAGCCTCTACCAGAACTCCAATTTCCCATCGGAATTCGCATTCTTCGATGGCTCCAAAACCATCGACGACAAGAACAACACTAAGTACGACAACGTCTTCGATGCCAACCACGACACGCTCGTCTGGGCGCTGAGAAAAGCCGGTGTCCCAGGGCTGAAAATCATCGTTGGGGAAGTCGGCTGGCCCACCGACGGCGACAAGAACGCGAACACAGCGATGGCAAAAAAATTCTACGACGGGCTGATGAAGAAACTGGCAGCAAACAAAGGGACACCGCTCCGTCCGGGGCACATCGAGACTTATTTGTTCGGCCTCTTTGACGAGGACATAAAGAGTGTTGCGCCCGGGTTTTTTGAGCGGCACTGGGGGATCTTCCGGTACGACGGTCAGCCGAAGTTCGCGATGGACTTCACGGGCGATGGGCATCCCAAGATGCCCGTGCCGGCCAAGGGCGTGCAGTATCAGGAGAATAAGTGGTGCGCGCTCGATGGCGAGGTAACAGACATGAGCGCGGTCGGGGCCGAGGTGGAGTACGCATGCTCGTTGTCGGACTGCACTAGCGTCGGGCCTGGGACGTCGTGTGGGGTTCTGAGCGCTCGTGATGGGGCGTCGTACGCGTTCAACATGTATTTCCAGATGAATGACCAGAGTGTCGAGGCCTGCGATTTCCGGGGGACGGCGAAGATCGTGACACAGAACATGTCGCACGGGGATTGCCTGTTCCCAATCCAGATCGTCAGCGGTAGCGACCGGGCCGCGGTTTGGTCCTTTGGTGTGGCTTTTGCGGGTGTTTTAGTCAGCTTGTTTTTGTTTGTGTAAGATACGTTGGTCAACAGTCAACGTTACCCTAATCACCGTTGATTTGTGATCGTGACATTCCATTGAATTTCTTAGCAGAAAAACCTTTTGAGTTTTGAGTATTGATTATTAAGAGCAAATCAACCCTTTTAAACATATAATATGTTAAAATAGAATTATCGGCATAAGTACCGGAAAAATATATAAAAAAAATAGAGAAATTGCATGAGATAGCCAAATTGATATATTAATTTAGTCAAATAGCCAAACTTTCTCATTTATTTGCCAAACAGCCAATTAAATGAGGTGGCTTTTTATTTTCAGCTTTTATACCTAAAATATCCTTTATTTTCAGATTTTTAAAATTACATTTAATACTAAAAATAAGAAAGTAAATATGAAGCAAATTCGTCATTGTGTTCTATAGAAACTTCCCTCGCAAGCCTTCATCACCATCGGGCGAGTTCCGTCGTCCATCGGCAATCTCTCGAAGCTCGCCCTCTTGGATTTGAGCAACAACGACTTCGTCGGCGCAATTCCGACAGAGATCGGTCAGCTTGGAGAGCTTGAGTTCTTGGATCTTCACGACAACTACTTCAACCACAACATTCCTCATGCCTTCATCACCGTCGCCGAACTCGACGACAACGATTCTCTCAGCTCCGTTCTCTGTAGCACCAACTTAGTTTATACAATTTGTATAAACTGATTTGTATAAACTCAGTTTATACAAATTTATACAAATCCCTCTTTACGGGTTTTGATGTGTCCCGTAAAGAGCTCTCAATTCCTCAGTTTATATTAATTTGTATAAACTCAGTTTATACAAACCTGATTAATACAAAGTGTATAAATTTTTATAAACTCGGTTCATACAAACCTGATTAATAAAATTTGTAATAATCGGTTTATACAATTTGTATAAAATCATTTTATACAAATGAATATAAATCCCTCTTTACAGGTTTTGAGGTGTCCCATAAAGAGCTCTCAATCTCTCTGTTTATATTAATTTGTATAAACTCAGTTTATACAAACCTGATTAATACAAATTGTATAAATTTGTATAAACTCAGTTTATACAAATTGAAAATAAAAAGAACTCCACGACGTGCACAGTCTGTCGAACATGATTTCGAGCCTGGATATCGCAGCACCGGAGATCCGGTGATGCTCCGGCACTGCATTGCTCCGCGCTCCATCAGTAAATCGTAAGGAGGTTCTCGTGGCTGCCAAGTACCACTGGACCGATCCGAGATATCAACCGTGAAGCGCGGATCTCTGCCGCGGGAACGAGCTCCAGTGAGTGGGTTACGTCGTCGTCGTCGTCGAAGAGAGCGTGAAGCGTGAGTCTCTGCCGCGGGAAAGAGCTCCGGCGAGTGGGTTAGGTCGAGAAGATGAAATTTGTCGAAGATGAAACTCAATTTTATTTATGCCCAACAACTATCAGATGAAATTCGACGATGTAAATTGATCTTGCGTATAAATCATAATTCAGGGGTAATTAAGTCTTTGTAATATATTAAGGTGATTTATTGACATTTGACAATATTAATTAAAACATTGGCTATTTGGCTAATTAGTTTTTGAAGTTTGGTTGTTTGCCTATAACGCCCTAAAAAAGAGTAGGCGGATATTTTCATCGTACCTGAAACCTCAAAAAATTCATTTCCGTTACCCGTTAGTACTCAATTTTTACTGTTAGTCCTGATCCGTAAGTAGCATGTGATTTTATTTTATTAGTCCACGTTGTCTGTGGATCTTATCTCTCTCCCTCTAAAGTCCCGTTAGATACATATGCCGCTAGTTTCTAATATATAGATACACACAACAATATAGACTATTACTTATGCCCCCCAAATTATTAAAAAATTTAATTATACCGCAAATATCTCTATTACTTCAAAAACCGGGTTGTGCCTTCTAATTAATGGGATCGTTCAAGAACCACGTCAACCCGGTTTCCGATTCTAAGAAACCAAACTTTTTCCAAACCACGACCACCCGAAAAACCGGGACCAAGCCAAAAAGCCAACACGGTATACTATAAGTGCATTCACTGAAAAGAAAGGCCCACTTGCATCAATTTAATGCTTGCAAAATTTTCTTTAGTCCTCGTTAACTTCTTCAAAACAATAGACAACTTTCCCCAGAAAAAGAAAAAAAAAAAAAAGAACAAAAATAGATCATAAGAATTACCAGACAACGGTAAAATAACATTATTTTATAATAAAAGCTGACTAAAACCTACAAAAACAAACAAAAAAACCAAATAATTGAAATCTTCTAAGCTGCTAAAATTATTATTACCTATTTGTAGCCCAAACATTTCCTTTTCGCTGCCTCGACGGCTAAACAAACGGTACAAGGGCACGGGACCGTGACCGAAAACAAAAATTTCTGAACAATATATCGGCATCAAAATCTAAAGAGAAGAGGCTATTTTGATTTCTTTTGTTGGTCCGAAACCCTAGCTCCCATAATCTTACAAATAGGGTCTTCTCTTGGCAGAAGAGGCATAAGGGCAGGATGGACATTTAGGTCGCCGACGACGATCTTTTGTCCGGCATCCAACTCGCTCAGGTCAACTTCGATGTACGGGGGGATGACATCGGCGGGGCAGAGGAACTTTGCTGTTCTTTTGATGGTATTTAAATAACAACCTGCCATATTTCTAAAGTTGTTATTGAACTTGTTGAAATAGTGATTGACTTTGCCGCCGGAGCTTTGCATATCGATGCACTATGCCCCCCTGAATTTTAATTTTTGGGAGCAATGTCCCATAAACTTTTTTAAAAAAGAGTAGCACATTGCCCTTTATGCGTTAAAAAGGACGGAAAATGTTAACTTGTGAGCAAGCAATGGCTCAATGGAGAGTATTTTGATCACTTAGTTACCGAAGAAGATCAAAATAGTAGGTTGTGAGACATCCGAAGCAATCAAGAAATCCAATTCTCAAGAATAATAAAAAAAAACCTTAAAAATTCTGAAGGCACAAAATAGGCAAAAACACCCTTAAAATAAGTCATGTTGTGCACATGTTAAGTTTTCCGTCATTTTTAACACGTGGGGCCATTGTGGTACTCTTTAGGCATTTCTACCATTGATTAAATCACATATTGTGGACCTATAAGTGAAAAACTGTATAGATTATTTGGACTAACCTTTCCTCAATCCAGGGGAAACATCTTCTCCTCTATATACTATGGGCACATCAACCTTTAATAATGCATGCGAAGGTGCCCTTATGAACGTAACGTTAAGCGGCGTTTCCCTGGCCGAGTGAAGTTGAAGCTGGAAAAAAACGGAAAAGCATTCAATGTAATCCTTCAACAAGGCAAACTTCAACAAGTAAACCACTTTTATGGGATGTGTTAAAATGCGATATTTAATTAGTATCACCGAATCCACCCAAACGATGATAATGGTTCTTCCGTCTCATTTTGTTCTTCAAAAAAAAAAAACATGAAAAGTATGTTTTTTAGAGTGAAGAACAGAACCAGACTTTCCTATTTCTCACTTGCAAACTACTTGTTAGCTTGTTTCTGATTCACACAAGGAGAAAGAAGCCAAGCAAGCAATTTAAGGGAGCTTGCAGCAAGTGGATTTGGGTTACATGCTTGTTCCGTACATGAGGTAATAGTAAGGGGAAAAGACAGTCGTTCACGAATCTACAAACCTATCCCTTGACCTTTTCTATCGAAAACCATAACATGCTTAAGGCCGCCATTGATCGGGCTGCTCACGCAACAGAAAAAGCCTACTTCCATACACAGCAAAGAGAAGGCAAAGCAATTAACGGGTGCTTGCAAAGGATAAACTTGGGTGACATGCTTGTTTGGTACGAGGGAACAGGAAGTAAACCGTAGACGAGAAAGACCGAGACTTCCTTCACGAGTCTACTAAGCTTTGAATTGAAAACCAGTACATGCTTATCGCAGCCATTGATTTATCGATTTCACGCATCAGGAGAACCCTACTGCTACTCGCACCAATACTAAACACGTATATCTACGTATATTTGATCAAAAGGACGGAACTGGAGTATAAATGGAAACAGGATTACCGAATCAAGTAACTTTCTGGTGTTCTTATCTGTTAATTTGATGACGAAGACCAAATCCTATAGGAAATGGAGAATCTTATCATGCCAATCGGGGATGAGCCACTACACTCTTATGGCAGCCATGGAAGCCGTTCAAGCAGCTTTCGGACCAGCAATTGAATTGGCAGCTCAAATCATAAAAGCTTTGGCCAGCCATTGATTGAGCTGTTCACGAACGGGAAAAACCTACTCACACAGTACTACAGTCTATACACACACATACCTATATACTTATACATCACCAGAAGAGAGGAAATGGAGAACCTTCTCTTACCAGGCGAGGAAGAACCCGAACCTTCTCCACGATGTCGCCGGAGTTGAAATCGGACCGGACCTCGAGCTCGAACAGCCGCGAGAGGAAGAACGAGCGGCCGAGGTTGGAGACGAGGTTCCGGATCTGGTTGCTCTGCACGGAGATCAGCCGCTTGTTGCCGCCGTGCTCGCCGCCCTCCTGCTCGAACACGATGCTCGGAACCCTACCAGCCTTGCGGTCCCTCGCCGCCGCGCCCTTGCCGGAGGTATCGCGCGGCACGGCGGCGATCGTAACCGCGTGCTTCGAATCCGGTCGCGGGAAGCCGTCCAGGTACTCCAGCGGCGGCGCCGGCGCCGGGGAGGCCTCCGGATCCGGCGGAGCGTCCAAGGCGAGCTCGGCGGCGACGGAGAAGCGGCGGAGGAGGAGCGATCTGGAGAGAAGGAAGGAGCGAGAGATGGACATTGTTGCGGAGGAGAGAGAAACCGAGAGAGGAGGGCTTATGAAGGGGTTTGTGGTTTCGGAATCGCGAGGGTGATGGTGCACGGACACTACCGTGAAGCTGCGATGCAGAGGATTATCTAGCGATGAAGGTCAAAGCAGGACCAGAAACCGAACCGGTACTTTGAGATATTTTAGCTGTTCCGGTTCCGGTTCCGATTTTTATTTTTTTTATTTTTGCGATGACCGGCGGCATTTAGTGGTCCTCTAGACTCTAGAGACTGGATAACATTCGGATTAGGTTTTGTTTAGGCCGAATCCGGATAAATTCGAAACCATCAAATATTATGATTCGTAGAAAGAATCAGAATCATAATATTATGATTTTGACTTTGTATCTGATGGTCCATATTTACTTTGAACGGAGAGAATGAATTGGCTAAAAAACCTCATTTGAGATTTTGAATAAGCTCGTACCCTCGTTATATAAAAAAGATTTTCTTTTAGAATTATTTTTGACCCCACATAAATCTGGCATATCTTTTATAATTATTTTAAAACCTCGATAAAAGTGAATAACAAGTTTGCCCTCCATCATTACACAACATTTATTGAAATGACGATTTTACCCTTTTGGTCGTTGGAGTTTTTTTTCTTTTTTTTTCGCATGGTCTCGAATCGTCGCCTTGTTTCAAACTCTTATTTACTTCAATTTCCACTTCATTTCACTTCACTTCCCTCATCGAATCGTCTTCCCAACTTCCTTCTCTGGTTTTCTTCCTTTTTTCTATGTTGTTGTGTGTTCATTTTATTTCGCGACGAAGAAGTTTCACGAGGCTATCCTCATTATCCACTAAAGCGCGATCATTTAAGCCCGGCGATTCCACGTCGATCATCGTCTTCACGCCCAGGAATCTGTCATATCAACAAAAAAACTAAATGGAGTTTAGTACTGGTTCATAAATATCTTATCTTTAAGTTTTTCATGGTAATGTTTGGAGGGTTTTCACTGTTTGGACGATTATTGATGTTAGGGTTTAGCGATAGTACTGGGAATTCTTGTTTACGAAGAAGTTAGTGGAAATGATGCATGCAATAAAAAAATGTGATTTGCTTGATTTTTAGTTGGAAACTTGGAATACAGCCTTTACATGCGATTTTTTTACAGTATAGGGAGTAGTCAATAAATGTCTGCTATCCATTTTAGCATGTCCGCTATCATTACCGCCATATTATTTAATCATTACCGCTATATTATTTTAACCATTACCGCTAGATATTATATCAATATGAAGTACTGATGTAATTGTGATTTGTTTATTAGCCTTCAAGTATGCTTTGTATTCTCGTTCGCTCTGAATTGTACCACTTTCGACTGGAGACCGATGCAGGGAACTTCCATCGGATTACTGATCTGATCAAGTCACGACTGAGCGCAGATGAGCTTCAGTGGTTTCGGGGTACCCAATTTGGGTATTTTCTCTCTTGGATGTCCGCACTTTCTTTCAGTATTCTGAAAGGGTGATCAAGAAACTGTTTTTCCAGAATCACGCAATTACAAAGGGAAGGGGAGATTTGGATGTCGTTGAATCAACTTCCACTACGGTACTTCATTCACGAGTTCTCCATCATCACTGGTCTGAATTGTGAAAACATTCCAGACCTATTTACAAATTGTGGAAGGGACATCCCCCATTGTACTCCATCGGTTAGAGAACGAATGTCCTTCCCTACATAAGGAGATATCACAGCCAACGAACTCGAGGTCCGCTTAATGTTCGGTAGAACTTTGAGGAATGCTGATAGGAAGAAGTTGGCGTTCATTTGCTTCGTCTACAGAGTTCTGTTATCCTGGTCTAGAATCCCCGACCTAGTTTGGGCGTTGGTGAAGGACCTCAAGTCCTTCATACAATATCCTTGGGGTCGGAGCTCATTCATGTATTCATTCAAGAATCTCGTGAAGACGGCAGCCCGGGAACTACAACAAAATATGCCTCGGAATAATCCTGGTGTGCCTATAGTGCCCACGATAACCATTGGGGATTCATTTACCCACTTCAGGTATACGTGAAAGATTTAAGTTAGCGGTATTACAGTTGCCTTCATATATATCAAACCATAACATGTTTATTTTCTTGCAGGTCTTAGCGTACGAGTGTTTTCCGAGTGTGCAAAGAACCGAGGCGGTCCGTCGTGAGGGATATTCAATACCGCGTATCTGCAAATGGGCAACGGACATAGAAAACATCGTGGATGATACTTTTGATGATGAGGAGGGTGATCCGACGGTTGGTTGATATATATTGATGGCGGAACCATTTTGATGTATAGAAGTAAATAATAGGTGTATTAATTCTAAGTTTTTAAATTGTTTAGGGACAACTGAGTATGCTACTGCGGACGGATGTAGAATACCTCCAACTAGAACGGGAACCGCCGCCGCCACAGGGAGTACCGTACCGCGAATATGATGTGGTGGAGGCTAATCTGATGGAGGAGGTGTTAGCGGAGGAGGACGATGTTGGAGAGCCCTGAATACGATGTACTTCCCAATCCTTAAGAAGAATGGATAATGGATGGCATGCAAGGCCGATCTCATACAAGCCGAGTTCGTCTTCTTTGATTCAACCCCGCCTGACGATGTTGATGATCATGAGACAACAGAAACCACGGAGGATCTGAAAACGTACTTCTATTGGATCTTGAAATAGGCAAACTTGAGCCGAGAATCCCAGCTGCCATGTCTGATGGATCGCAACATTTGGATTACCAGACGAGCCTTGTGCCCGTCTTGCAGGGAACCTTCGGAAGTCGCCTCGTGAAGCAGCGCTATATTTGCGATGAAGTGTATTGAGCTCGACATGCTCGGAGAGTCGCCGATGTTGTTCGACCATGGGCGGGTTACTGCTGCCAGGTTTAGATATGTCTCCGAAATCTTCTCCAATTGGTGCACGTGAATATTTGGACAACTATTCTAATTGTTTTAATATTTAGACAACTATGTAATATTTTGGACAACTATGTAATATTTTGGACAACTATTCCAGAGCCATGTTTTAGTATATTTTAATATTTTGGACAACTGTTGTAATGATTTGGACAATTATGTTAATTTGACCATGTTAATTTTGGAACAGTGTGATTTTAGTTATTATACTTGCGCTTACCGCTATACTGATGGCGTTCCCGCTAGTTATAAATCACTCCCGTTAGTTATTATACTTGCTCTTACCGCTATACTGATAGTGTTCCAGCTATTGTAAAGTATCTTCTATTAAAGGATTGGTCCACAATCAGCCACGTTCCCATTCACGGGCACCCCTATCAAAAGAAGTCCCGGTAGAAGACAAAAAATAATCCCACTCCCAGAATTCGGCCTTTAGCAACTTATTTCCACAAAAACCCTAAATCATCACCGACACCATACTCACCGACACTAAATCATAAATCATCATGGTGAGAACTAGTTGCTCAACTATGTCAAATTTACACTGTGACAGACTTTGCAGCAAATGTGGTAATAGTCTTGCCATATTAACGTCAAAGACAGAGAGAAATCCTAGTATAAGATTTTGGTGTTGTACGAAGGTACCTTGAATCCATTGACGACTTGATTTATCTATTTTTTCAGTAAATTAGATATCGATTACTCTGTCTTTCACAGGGACAGTATGGTTGCGGTAGCGGTTTTGTTGATTGGATTGATCAAGAACCCATTGATTGGGTTGATCCAGAACTCGTTCATGTACGAAGGCAGGATTCAATAGTTGGGGAAAATTAATATTCATATTGTTTTTACTCGTTTTATGGTTGTTATTCAAGTGAAAAATCAAGGAATTAAGATTGCTTAGTTAATAATATCATCTAATGTACTGGTATTTGTAATTGTATATAATGGTATTACGTCAAAATAACCCAAATTATGTAATTGAATTAGTATGAATATAATTGATAAACTGTTTTCATACGACTTATCTTATATAGGACACATTTACCGAGAGCACATTCTCCAGCATCGGATCACAAAAATGTTAGTTCTGAAGGACAAGCTAACATTTTGGTAATACGATGCCCGGGTAGGTGATCACAGCTTCGGCGGTGCATTCTGCCTTTAATTATTTATTTGAAAGTTGAATTTTCTAGATAGAGAGTTAGAGAGGAGGCAGAGATTGATACCCTTTTTTAGGGTTTTTTCTATTTATATAGAGAGAAGGATATTTTGATACTTCGAATAAAAAGACACACATCCCGACAATTCTCATTTTGAATAGAATATAATCGACTAGCATAATGACAATACTCATATAATGCCACATTTGTCAATCTTCTATAAATCTTTGACTACAAAAATCTTCTTCAAAAACACAAAATAATAAACACCAGAGCCGGCTCATGTAAGGATTTGAAGTCCATCCTCACTTAATAGATTCTCATCATGTGAGGACGTGATAGTGCATAGGTCGGCATGTTCCCTGCCAAAATGAAAAAATACATGTCAATGAATTAATTAATAAAAATAATTAACAATATAAATAATATGCAATAATATATTTAGAAATTATAACCTAGACGCCGGGATGGTCGTTGCAAGGGTTTTCCCTGTCAAAATGAACACTCGTGTAAATATTGTATGAATGCACTGCGGCAGAAACAACAGAAACTGCCAATAAAATATGGGAAAACCATTAGCGGTGCATTCGAACTCTCCCTTCTCCTTAAGGGTCTGCAAATTTTTCCTCTGACCTCTCTCTCTAGTTCGGCATAAGAGACAAAGTCTCCGAATGCTTAAAAAGAACCATCTATTAAAGTTTGCGACGGAGTCTTGCTGACGGAGCCCACGCTTCTGTACGAGGAATCCAGGAGAATATCCCGGAAGATCACAGGTGGTTCCCTCAGCACCGGCGGAGCCCTGCCCAATTCAGAACGCGCAGCCGAAAATCGTCAATTGAGGTACGGCCTTATGCATTGAGTTAAAAAATACGACCATTTAATGTTTTCTATTAATTTCCTATATAGTATATTATTTATATTGATTTATGAATATTAAATTGCATAATATTTATCAGATCTTGTGAAATGGTTATTATCCGATATCCGGACCGTTGTACGGATAACAAGTTTTCCGCTTTAAAATAATTTTTTAAATGTTACCCGGACGGTTCGGAGGCTCATTTCGTGATAATTTACTCGGGATCCTAGTCTGGATAACCAACATTGTATTCATAACATTGGTCTTAATTTATTTGAACCGTAAATTTAATTAACGACCTCATAATTTCGATTAAGGAACGAATTTGCACATCAACAACAGGAGCTACCTTTCTCGTTTCAAAGCAACGGGTGCGACATTTCATTTCAGATATTGAACAGTTATGATAATTATTTTTGCTTGAGCTTCGAAGAATACATGCTGGACGACGCTCACGTGTGGATGGCGTTCGTACTTCGTATGGTATGTTGGCGAAGAGAATGAGGCAAAAACAATGTGTGGATAGTTTGTCGGTTTCTTTTCTTTCTCAACAAGCTTACATATCAATAATTAAATTACGTTGCAGGAACAATTGAATTTATCCATTGGTCGCCTTAGTGATGTTTTGTTTGATTTTTTTCCTTTCATTTTTCCTTAAGCTCATGGATAACTTCACTTCTCCAATACACTTGTTATCTATAACACTACGATCCACTCTTTATTCCATGCGTATTTGATGTAGGACTTCTATCTCTCACCTAATACTCACTTCGCTCTAAGTTTATTCGACGTGTCACTTCTCACTCTCTTGAATGCCATTATATAATATAGATCTGCAATGATCGAGAATATTTTTATGAATATTATATATATTGTTAATATTACCAATTAAATTAATTACTAATTAATGAGATTATTTATAATTATTTATGTTAAAAATTATACAGTTTATAGTATGTATAATTGTTTAATATTAAGAATTGAATAATAATACATAACTGTTTAGTAATAGTATAGTGTTTCATACATTAATAACAATATCGTTTTATGTATAATTATATCATAAAATTCCTATCAATATTAAATAATAATAAAATAATAAAATTCTTGTATTGATCAATGAACTCTCTGAAGTCGTTGGTTTTTCCTCCCTCCGCAATTCTCCACGTGTCTCGTATCCAATACTTGCTAGAAAAAAAAAAAAAGACGAGGTACCGAATTCTCCTTCAGATTCTATTCAGAAGTCACTTTCTTCTCTTCCGAGAGATGGGTTTATAAATAAATAAATAATTGCAATTCATGCCCTCCAACTTTACTTGTTCCTCACCCACGCCACGCCCATGAACCTTGATTTTTGCAACAAATTTCACACATATGTCTGAAGGTACTGTTAAGGTCAGATTTTGTCAAATCTTTCCCTAACACTACCCTTTGTCATTTATAAAGTAAACGACGTAAAAACAAGGGAACGACTGCCTAAGTAGTTCAGGCCCATCAAGGAGCAGAAGAAATAAGGCCCAACAAGCGAAGCCCATGGAAAGTCATCATCCGACCAAGCCAGCCCAACACCTCATCGCGAGAAAGGAAGCTCGTCGGGGAAAGCTCTTCGAGAAAGCCTACTCGTATTAGAAGATATTCATTTGAGATCGCGAGAAAGAAGGGAAGACTGGGTTATTCGGTTGAAGATTTCATGGGATATCCAACGCAAAATAAGGAAGTCAACCACGATCATAGCGAAACAGAAGGAAACCCTAGCAAGATTTGAGGAATATTCTAGAAGATTTTCAAGCCTATATATACGAATGTAAACTTAGCATAATCATTCATTCAGTATCCAGTATTCAATATCCAATATTATCGTGAGTTTTGAGAGAATAGATCCTTGAGTCTTCGAGTCTGATTATTCATATTATTCTCGATTTCCCAAGGGTTAGAGAGTGTAATCTTCGATTGTCCAAGCTATCAAACGGAAGAAACCGGGTCCTCTCGAAATTATAATAAATCAGAGATATTCGTATTATTTATAATTATCTGTTATTTTCGATTATCTTTGTGACTGCACGGTGAGTAAAATCGCCCTCTACAGTTTGGCGCCCACCGTGGGGGCTTTGTTTCTTTCTATCGCACAGCCAGGAAATCGAAGGGAGGAAGGAGGATGTCAACCGAGGAAGCCAACTCCGCCCAGGAGCAAACCATGCAGCGAATGCAACAGCAACTGGCCGAGGCCATCGCAAAGATGACGGAGGTCACAAGCAAAGCCGAGGAGTCCGCCCGAAAAATAGAGGAGCAGGCCGCGGAGAACAGACGCCTCGCAAGCCTCCTAGAGCGTGCGGAGAGACCGCGCCCGACGAACCAGATAGCAGAATCGGCCGCACGAGCTGCTGGGGGAAGCGCCAGCAGAGACACGGTGACGACGGACACACCGGTGGGCATGTCAACCCCCTCGCTCATCAGGAACCTCTTCGACACGGACGCAGCCCAGCCAACCACGGCGAATCGAGCGGAAGACACGCCGGGAAACACACAGGGCAATGCAACGACGGACGTGGCGGCGAGAGTGGCCGAAGAAGTGGCCAAGGCGATGGCCTTAATGTCAGCAAAGATGGAAGCCAAGCTCGGACAGGTCGCCTCACAGGTGCATCAAGCGACGAGCTCGGCGCCGGAGATCGACAGGATGGTGCGAGAAGCCAGAATCACCCCGTTTACGACGAGGATTCGGGGAATAGAGCTGGAGGAATTACCAAAGATCAGACTCACGCCATACAAAGGGGATACGGACCCCCATACACACGTGAAGTCATTCCGAATCGCGACGGACCACATCGGGGGCGAAGAGGTCCGGAAGGAAGCCGTCCTGTGCAGACTTTTCATTGCAAGTTTGCAAGGCCGCGCCAGCGACTGGTTCGCGAGACTGACGCCGGGTTCTATCAACACCTCCGACGAGTTGGTCGCACTCTTCCTGAAGCACTTCTCCATCTACGTACAGACGGAGCTAACGGTGTCCAACCTCTTCGATGTCAAGCAAGGGAAGAACGAACCTCTTCGGCAGTATATAGAGAAATTCAAGAACGTCATGTTCCGAATCCCAAAGATCAAAGACGTCGTCTCGGTCCAAGCTCTAAAGCATGGTCTATACTACCAGTCCCCGTTCAACGACGAATTGTGCGTCTCGTTGCCAAAGTCGATAGAAGATGCGCTCCACAAAGCGACAATCTACATGGATATGGAAGAGAATAAGGCGATCAAGAAAAGGCTAGAAGAGGAAGCCGAGGGGCAAACGAGGCCAGACAGGAAGGAAACTAGAGACGGACGAGAGGGATCGTCGTCCAGAACAAGGAGAGAAGGAGAGCGACGAGATCGGAGAAGCAGAGACGGGGCCGACGAGCGAAGGATCAGGGAGAACCCTGGGCACGGAGTCTATCAATTGGACGGAAAGAAAGAGGCGCCCGGCAGTCACGAGGGCCATCGGCAGGAGGCAATCCCGCAAGGAAACTCACAACCAGGGTACTTCCCGAGTAACCAGGGAAGCTTTCCGGAAAATCGAGGAGGTTACTCTGGCAACCGAGGAGGCTATTCTGGAAGCCGAGGAGGATTTTCGGGTGGCCGAGGAGGTCATTCCGGCGGTCGAGGCAGCTACGAAAGGAAGCCCTGGCCGAGGGACATGAGCAAGTACTGCTCTTTCCACGAATATCACGGTCATGCAACCGACGAGTGCGCCACTCTGAAGAAGATAATCCAAAGAAGGATCGAACAAGGGGAATTCCAAGACGTCTCCCAAAAGAACACTCAGCCGTGGAACAACGAAAACCGGTCATGGCCGAACAAGCGGGAGGCACCAGCTCAGCGCGCGGGAGGAAACCAGGAGGCCCCCAAAAGAAGCCTCGCGATCGAGGAAGCATCGGGGGAGCGCCCGACCGATGGGAGGCCAGTCGCAAGACCAAGGATCGACTTGATCATGGGAGGATCTCGCCTCTGCGAAGATTCCATCAACAGCATCAAGGCCTACCAACGCAGAGGGAAGGAGTCCGCTCAGGAAGATGCGCGGATGACCGGTCCGAAGACGACGATAGAGTTCGTCGACGAAGAAGTGTGCGCAGACGAGCATGACGATGCCCTGGTATTGGAGCTCAACATAGGAGGATGCGACGTTGCTCGCGTCCTTGTCGACAATGGAAGCTCGGTCGACGTCATCACTTACGACTGTCTGACGCGAATGGAGATCGAAGATTTGGTCATCAGAGGCCGTCCGCGCAAGGTGTCTGGTTTCAACGGAGATGTGGCTCTCTCGCTGGGAACGGTGAATCTCCCCGTCTACGCCGGAACCGTCCATCGGATGACCGAATTTATGGTGTTGAACGTGCGATCGCATTTCAACGTAATCCTCGGGAGACCATGGATTCACTCGATGAAGGCCGTCCCGTCCACCTATCATCGGTGCATCAAGTTCCCCGGACGGACAGAAGGAACCATCGATGAAATCCGAGGAAGCAGCGAAGCCTATCGCATTTGCTACATGATGCACTACCGAGCGATGAGCGCGTCCAAGGACGTCGAGAAGGCCGAAGGTAGCGGCAGCAAGCCAGCCGCTCAATAGCAATTAGCCGCGTCTGCTCCGCCTCCACCACCAACGATCAGGAGGAAGTGACGCAGGAAACGGGGAAAAGGAGGACCCCCGGGCATCCCCAAGATCCTCAGCGCAGAAGACATGGAAGACCAAACTACCGAAGAAAGGCTAGGAGGTCCGCAGCTCGAAGAGGTGGAACAAGTCTGCATCGATGATTCCGATCCAACCCGAACCGTCGGTATAGGCGGGGGACTCGAGCCAGGAATCAAAGCTCAGCTGGTCGAATTCCTGAAGAAGAACCGAAGAAGCTTCGCATGGTCTCACGAAGACATGCCCGGGATCGATCCGACGATGGTCACCCACCGGCTCAACACGGACCCCGGGCACAAGCCCGTCATACAGAAGCGAAGGAAGATGGCCTCAGACCGGAACAAGATCATCAACGACGAAGTGGACAAGTTGCTCGCTATGGGAACCATCAGGGAGGTGAAATACCCCCAGTGGTTGGCCAACACTGTCGTGGTGAAAAAGAAGAACGGCAAATGGAGAGTATGCGTCGACTTCACGGATCTCAACAAGGCGTGCCCGAAGGACAGCTTCCCAATGCCGAACATCGATCGCCTCGTCGAAGCCACTTACGGGTACGAGCTCCTAAGCTTCATGGACGCCTACTCGGGCTACCACCAGATCCGAATGCATCCAGACGACGAAGAGAAGACAGCCTTCGTCAGCGAAAGAGGAACCTACTGCTATAAGGTTATGCCTTTCGGTCTGAAAAACGCTGGGGCGACATACCAGAGGCTGATGACAAAGATGTTCCACGAACAGATCGGGAAGAGCATGGAGGTGTATATCGACGACATGGTCGTCAAGTCTCTAAAAGCGGCAATGCACGTGGAGCATCTGGAAGAATGTTTCGGCGTCCTTAACAAACACCAGATGAAGCTGAACCCCACGAAGTGCACTTTCGGCGTCTCATCCGGGAAATTCTTAGGACAGATGGTCACTCGGCGAGGAATCGAAGCCAACCCCGAGCAAGTCGAAGCCATTCAGAGCATGCCATCGCCAAGAAATCGGCGAGAGGTACAGAAGCTGACAGGAAGGATCAACGCGCTGAGGCGGTTCATCTCGCGACAAGCTGACCGAACACTTCTATTCTACGAGCTGCTGAGGAAGAACAAGAAGTTCGAATGGACCGACAAGTGCGAAGAAGCTTTTCAAGCGCTGAAGGTCTATCTGTCATCACCACCAGTTATGACAAAGCCGGAGCCCGGAGAGCCGCTCTACCTATACATCGCCGTGTCCGATCAGGCGATAAGTCAGGTGCTAGTTCGAGAAGAAAAAGGGGAGCAAAAGCCAGTCTCGTACATCAGCAGAAAGCTCCTCGACGCCGAGACGAGGTACCCCACCATCGAGAAGCTAGCATTGGCCGTATACGACGCATCGGAGAGACTACGTTTCCACTTCCAAGCCCATACGATCATCGTTATGACGGACAGACCGATTCGCTCCATCATTCAAAGCCCGAACCAATCCGGCAGAATCACGAAGTGGAACATAAAGCTAGGGGCGTACGACATCGAATATCAGCTGCGGACGAGTTTGAAGTCGCAAGTGCTAGCCGATTTCCTCATCGAGCTACCCAGAGAGCCCGTGGAGTTGAGCGACGAAGCCGGCACTTGGAAACTCTGCGTCGACGGATCGGCGACTTCGATGGGATCAGGAATCGGGATCCGGCTCATCTCTCCAATGGGAGAAGTGATCGAGAAAGCCTGCCGCCTTGCCTATCGCTCCACCAATAACGAAGCGGAGTACGAGGCACTCATCATCGGGATGCAATCAGCCATGGCCATCGGGGTAAAAAACTTGAATGCCTTCTCGGATTCCCAACTAGTCGTCAAGCAAGTCAGTGGAGAGTACGAAACGAACGATGAAAGGATGGAGGCCTACGCTGGGATAGTCAGGTCCCTCGAGAAGAAGTTCGATTTCTTCACATTGACACAGGTGTCCAGAGGAGACAACAACCACGCAGATGCCCTGGCGAGCCTGGGGTCAACTACCCAAGTGGGAGAGCTCCGATCGATCACAGTTGAGACACTACAGACGCCTAGCATCAAGAGAAGCGAAGAGCCCGATGAGAAGAAGCTAAAAGTAAGCGAGGAGGAACAAACCAACGAAGAGGACGGCACTCGTAGCAGTGACGGAATCCCGAAGGGAAACCATGAAGAAATTCAGCTCGTAGAAGAAGAAGAGAGCGAGGGCGAAGAACCCGGAGTAGTAGAAGAGACAGAAGACGAGGATTGGCGGACCCCCATCCGAGCATACCTGGTCGAAGGAAAGTTACCCGAAGATCGACAAGAGGCGCGGAAAGTAAAGTCAAAAAGCTCTCGATACACGATCATAGACCGAAGGCTTTACTTCAAAAGCCTTGTCGGCCCCTACCTACGCTGTCTAGGCAAAGACGAGGCGAACTACGTCATGGAAGAGATCCACAGCGGAGAATGCGGAAATCACTCAGGCGGACGCAACTTGTTAAGGAAAACCAAGTTACAAGGTTTTTTCTGGGAAACAATGCGAGCGGACTGCACCAACCACGCCAGGAAGTGCGAGAAATGCCAACGACACGCCCCAGCAATCAACTGCCCAGCCGAAGAGCTATCGGCGGTGTCGGTGCCCTACCCATTCATGAAGTGGTCAATGGACATCGTCGGTCCAATGCCAATCGGAGCAAGGCAGAAAAGGTTCATGCTGGTGGTCACAGACTTCTTCACCAAATGGACCGAAGCCGAAGCCTACGCCAACATCAAGGACTCCGATGTCGAGAGCTACGTTTGGAAGAACATAGTCACTCGCTTCGGACTCCCCAGGGAGATAATCGCAGACAACGGGTCCCAATTCATCTCGAAGAAGTTCAAAGATTTCTGCGCACGATGGAAGATAAAGCTAAACACTTCGACGCCAAGATATCCTCAGGGAAACGGGAACGCCGAAGCAGTCAACCGGACAATCACCGACAGCCTCAAGAAGCGGCTCGACAAGAAGAAGGGTCTATGGGCAGACGAACTCCCTGGAGTACTTTGGGCTTATCGAACAACGCCACACTCGGCCACCGGAGAAACTCCTTTTGCCTTAGCATTCGGGGTGGAAGCGGTAATCCCGGCGGAAGTAGGAGTTCCCAGTCTCCGGCGATCCTGGGCACCAAACCACGAGGAGGACAACAACCAAGACCTGCTTCATCAGCTGGACCACATCGATGAAAGACGGGAGCGAGCCAGAATTCATATAGCGAATTACCAGAACACCATCGCACGCTTCTACAACAAAAGGGTGCGATCGAGAAGGTTCCGGGTCGGAGAACTAGTCCTCAGAAGGGTGTTCCAAAACACAGCCGAGCTTAACGCGGGAAAGCTAGGAGAAAGCTGGGAAGGCCCTTATACGGTGACCCACATCGTCAAGCCAGGAGTGTACGAACTCAAAAACGCCGAGGGGGTCAAGGTCATAAGAAGGTGGAATGTCAAGCACTTGAAGAAATTCTACCAGTAAAGAGCGTCATCGACGGATTACGTTTTCGGTTTTTTTTTTTTTAGTTAAGTTTTCCTTTCTATTTAACGGGGGACTCCCGACCCTACTTGTTCGGGATCCGCGCGATTGGCTCCGGCCTTATTCAATACAACATGGAGTACTCTTCCCTCGCGAGCCGCACCCATTGGGGGACTCGAAGGGTTTAATGAGGCTCGTCTTTTAAGACAATATTCTATCGCTGACTCAAATAAACACGTATAAAAAAAAGAGGCAAGAGAACAGTGCCAAGCACTTCATCGCGACAGAGCCCGGTGCATACCGACAAGCTCATCGCCGACAAAACAGTGCCAAGCACTTCATCGCGACAGAGCCCGGTGCATACCGACAAGCTCATCGCCGACAAATCAAAGAAAAATACAAAGCCGCCCCGGCGCAAATTCCGATCGATACATCGCGACAGAGCCCGGTGCATACCGACAAGCTCATCGCCGGCAAATCAGTGCCAAGCACTTCATCGCGACAGAGCCCGGTGCATACCGACAAGCTCATCGACGAACATTACAAAAGAACTATTATGGCAAATGGGCCAAGCAAAATATCACTACGGCAAAAGAGCCAAAAATAGAAAGCATAGCAAAGCAGTGCCAAGCACTTCATCGCGACAGAGCCCGGTGCATACCGACAAGCTCATCGCCGGCAAATCAGTGCCAAGCACTTCATCGCGACAGAGCCCGGTGCATACCGACAAGCTCATCGACGAACATTACAAAAGAACTATTATGGCAAATGGGCCAAGCAAAATATCACTACGGCAAAAGAGCCGAAAATAGAAAGCATAGCAAATCAGTGCCAAGCACTTCATCGCGACAGAGCCCGGTGCACACCGACAAGCTCATCGCCAAAAAAAAAAAAAAAAAAAAAAAAAAAAAAAAACGGAGTACACATACTCCCATACATCATCGATAGTATGCAAAAGTCAATAGATTCCATTGATGAAATTTCATTACAAGCACAATATACAATTTATTCAAGATACAGCAGGGGAAGGCGAATCCTCCCGAACTACCCTATCGGCAATCTGTTCTATGACGAACTCCCCATTCTCGGAGAGGACGTCCCGAAGAAGATCTTCTACGGCGGCATAATTTACAGGCCTCAACATCATAAATTCGATCACATAGGCCGAAGAAGGACTAAGGGGAGTCTCGTCGAACGCAACTCCGGAAAGAGAGGCAGCCGCACGCCTTATCATATCTTGGACAAACTCCTCGAGAATGGCGGGATGTTCATCGTCGACCGCGAGGAAAGAAGCTAGCACATCTTCATAGTAAAACAGCGGCTCCGAAGTATAGAAGAATTCGTCACCCTGAGAAAAGGAGTTTAGCCAGGAAATAATGACAGGAACACAAGAGAAGCAACAAGTACGGAAACAACAAATTGAAGGGAAATCGAAGTTCTTTTCATTAATAAAATCCGTCGAAGAAATTACAAAGACAATGCGAATAATGTACATAGGAAAGCTACAGGAAAAGGCCTAAGAGCCTTCCTCCCCCCCTACCGCTTCGTTGGTAACCACCTCGACGGTAGGAGTGACCGCTTCGATACCAGCCGCTCCATCGGAAGAGGTGACGACTCCATCGTTGGTCCCGTACTCATCGAGGCCATCGGAGTCCGAAGAGGCAGCTCCAACTACGAAGCAAGCCGCCCAATCGATACCAGCGGAAGAAGGAGCACCGGGGGTGAGCGGAGGAGAATCGGGGTCAGGTAGAGACTTGTCGTCCAGCTCGCGGGCTTTAGCCTCACTCTCTTCAGAGATAGTCTTGTATTTCGGAAGACGAGGCAGAAGACTCCCAATGGTCGCCGTGGGAGGAACCTTCTCAAGAAGGCTAGCGTTGGCCCCATATGCGGCGGAGCGACGATGGAAATTGATGGATTCCTCCAGGGCCTTATACCTCGCCAAGGCACGTTGCGCTTTGTCTTGAGCCCTCTCGAAGAGGTGTAGGCGTGCCTCGCGCTCAGATTTCGCCTCCGTCTGTGATACCTCGAGCTCTTTGCCGAGGCGTTTTAAGCACGAGGCCACTCGCGAGGCAAGCCGACTCTCCTGCTCGACAGGCACGCCCACCGCTTCGCTGATCTTAGCCAGCCGCCACTTCTTCGCTTCGAGATGCTTCTCGTAGCTCTCCACTATCATGGAGTGACGCCTGTGCTCCCCATCTAGCTCGGCCTTCAGCGCCGCAACCTCTGCCTCGGCCCTAGCCTTGCACTCGGCGAGCTCTTTTTCTTGAGCTTGGCGAAGCGAAGCCTCCTTCGCCAATTTGGCCCTCGCGACCTCCAGCTCATCGGAAGTTCGCTCGGCCGCTTCCCGATATTTGCGCTCTCCGAGAACGGAAATCCCGAGGAGCGATTCTTTGTCGGCAAGTTTGGCCCGGAGGTCGTTTAACTCCTGAGCGCTCTCGCCTCTGCCGCCATTCTCGTTAAGAATAATGGTGTTGAAGCGGGCAAGAGCCTGGAAAAGCGTAGAGGCAGCCCGGCCATAGCCCCTGATCTGGCTCAGAGACAAGCCGGTGTTCCCCGAAGGCTCGGGCCAAAACAGGTCCCGAAGGACCCGGAGCGAGTATGCTTTCCACTCTTCCGGCGGAGACTCTGAAGTAGGAGCTGCCGGAAATCGCTCCGGGAGAGAAAAGCCTCCCGGCCCGGAGTTGGGAAGAAACTTCGGAAGTGGAGAGAATGAAATCCCGGCATCATCGGGAGAGGAGGCACTAGCCCTAGAGGCGCCGACAGCGTCGGTCGGCTCCAAAGCGCCCTCCGGACGAGGCACTTCGGGATGAGTAGATACGCCGGGATGAACGACGTCCGCAACGAGGCCATCCCCTCCCTCGGGATGGCCCCCGACCAAAACCTCTTCGGAAGGAAGAGAAACCCCCTCCGAAGCGCCGGGCCGCCCGACGGGCTCCAGAACGAGGGGCGCGTCGGCGGCATCAAGTGCCCCTTCGAGCAACAAACCCTCCTCGTCAGCCGTAGGAACAGCGACTGAAGGTCCTTCCGCGGCAGGTGCGGGAGGTGCTGAAGAAGAAGCCTCCAAGCGAGGAGGCGCGTCGGCGTGAGCCGGAGTCTGAAATTACGAGAAAATTATATACCAAAATATGCATTAGATACCCGAAATGTGCAAGCATCATGAAAACAAAGAGGGAAAAGGAAGTAAAAGCTACCTCGGAGGCCGAGAGATCCATCGACGACACTAAATCGATGAAGTCATCATCGAAGCGGAACCGTTCCCGAGAAGTGGGAGAAGGACGAAGGGTCCCATGAGCCCCGTCGATGCTTCCACCGGTCTCGGGCGGAGGAGTCGAAGCAAGAGCGGTCGACGCGATCGCCTCGGCGGGAGCAGTCCCCTCGCGAGAAGCGACTGTGACAGTCTCCGGAGCCGAAGGAGTTGCATCTATCTCCGACGACTCAGAAGTCTTATTCCTCTTCGGAAGAGGAGCGTCGCGTACCCCTTCAGCGGTTTTCCTTTTCAGGATAACTTTCTCGCGAGAAGTTTCCCGCGAGGAAGTCTGGGACTCGGATTCGCGACGGCTCTCCGAAAGACGAGATGAATCCCGAGGGCGGGTCGCCCCCGAGGAAGTCGATATCCCCGAAGGGCGAGAAGCACCAGCGTCGTGCTTATGCTTTGTCCGCCTCTCCGAACTGCTCTTCGGAGGAAGAGCTTTATCACTTGAAGCAAACCGGTCAGCACCGGTACGAGGGCCGATGCCCAAGAAGCCAGCTTTCGACAGATCCCGACGAGAATCGGAGGACCCACCTCCTTGTCTTGGATTTTGGCCTTGTCCTGGATCTTGGCCTTGACATTGCCGTGGCTCCGATGACCCACGGGTGGATTTTTGAGTTCTCTTCTTCGGCTTAGGAGATTGCCGAACAGCGGGGGACGAGGGGTCCGCGTCTTTGACCTCTTCGAGGCGGAATCCGACAGGCCACAAAGATGCCGGTGGTCTCCCCACGATGTGGCAAAGCTGGTAGAGCCCGGACTCTTGAACGCGGGTCCCGTGGAAGTCCGTCGTCCAATTCCGACGAGGATTTTCTAGCAGAGCCCGAACGACCCCAGCGAAGCGCTCGTCGTCCTCTTTATTCGCGATGGGCCTGAATCTCGGCACTTCTTTCTCGTCGACCCACTTGGTGGGAAGCGCTTCCCAATGCGGCCCGAGAGTGCGACGATCGAGATGCGCGAAGAAATACCTATTCTCCCACCCGGACTCATTGTTCGGCGTGTGGGTGATGACGTGGACACCCGCGGCGGAAGAGAGGAAAAAGCGGCCCAGATTCTTTGAATTCTTCGACCACTTGAAGAGCCGCATCAAATCCTCCAGGGTCAGAGCCACTTTCTGCTCGAGAGCGATGGCCATGGTGCAGACAAGAAGGCGAAGGGAGTTAGGGCTAACCTGACTGATCGGCATGTTGTATGCGTGGAGGAAGCACACGATGAGATGAGGCAGTGGAAGATGCAATTCCACCGACCGGAAGAAGTGCTCATAAAATGTGATGTACCCTTCCGGAGGCTCGTCGCCAAGTTCGCCGGATTTGGGGAGACGCAGGTAGCAAGGATTGGAGTCCACATAGTGCTTCTTCAAATCCTCAAGATGCTTCTCCGTCATTATAGACTTCGGCGAACGAGTCTTGAAGATCTTTCCCGGATTCGACATTTTCTTGATCGGAAAAGAAGAATTTGGACGGAAAAAGAATTTGAAGATTTTCTGGAGAAGAAGGAAGTCGGGAAAGAAAGTTGCAGAGAGGATTTGGAGAGAAGTTTTGAAACAAAGTGTTTGAGTCAAAGGCGAGGTTTTAAATTTATAGAAAGAGGCAGGCGGAAGTTGGAGAGGCACATCCAGATCCGACGGCCCAGGTTCGAAGCGGGAAAATTCATCCAACGGTGAAGATTAAAAGAATCGGTGCGAAGCTCGAAGGCACTCGAGTGCGAAAAAACCCCGCATTTAATGCGAAATGATTGACGGCGATTTCCGAGATCTGACAGCCTGGAGAATCGCGCCCAATCAGCGCTACGTTGGTACTCGAGGACGTCCGTGAGCGTGCAAGAAGTGGAAGAGTCCCCGAAGGACACAACCTCTTCGAGGGATGAACCTCATCGAGGAAGAACCTCTTCGAGGAAAAACGTCATCGAGAAAAATACTTCATCGGATAAAAACCCTATCGGGGATAAATCCTGTTTTATTTTATCAACTGCTTCACACTCGATAAAATAGGGGACTAACTGTTAAGGTCAGATTTTGTCAAATCTTTCCCTAACACTACCCTTTGTCATTTATAAAGTAAACGACGTAAAAACAAGGGAACGACTGCCTAAGTAGTTCAGGCCCATCAAGGAGCAGAAGAAATAAGGCCCAACAAGCGAAGCCCATGGAAAGTCATCATCCGACCAAGCCAGCCCAACACCTCATCGCGAGAAAGGAAGCTCGTCGGGGAAAGCTCTTCGAGAAAGCCTACTCGTATTAGAAGATATTCATTTGAGATCGCGAGAAAGAAGGGAAGACTGGGTTATTCGGTTGAAGATTTCATGGGATATCCAACGCAAAATAAGGAAGTCAACCACGATCATAGCGAAACAGAAGGAAACCCTAGCAAGATTTGAGGAATATTCTAGAAGATTTTCAAGCCTATATATACGAATGTAAACTTAGCATAATCATTCATTCAGTATCCAGTATTCAATATCCAATATTATCGTGAGTTTTGAGAGAATAGATCCTTGAGTCTTCGAGTCTGATTATTCATATTATTCTCGATTTCCCAAGGGTTAGAGAGTGTAATCTTCGATTGTCCAAGCTATCAAACGGAAGAAACCGGGTCCTCTCGAAATTATAATAAATCAGAGATATTCGTATTATTTATAATTATCTGTTATTTTCGATTATCTTTGTGACTGCACGGTGAGTAAAATCGCCCTCTACAGGTACCATCAGCCATCTCAAAGTACTTGAACTTTTTTTTTTTCTTCTACCTAATTAATTTCTGAACAGAATACGTGAATATTAATATGAAAATATTAACCATTATGGGTTCACTATTTTTTTTACGTAATTTGTTTTCAAATATAAAAACAACAACAATCATGTAATAAAGTTTTACTACCAAACAATAATAGAACATATATATAATTGATGGGTAGTGTTAAACTTAATTAACAAATACACAAATATAAGTCGCTTTTCATAATAGATGAATTAGTGAAATAGCCATTAGGATGCAAACTTTTTATTAAAATACCCATGAAATAAAACTATTTAATAAAACACCTATTTTTAATAATTTGATACAAAAATATTTCTATTCTCTTTCCTTTCTCTATTTAAACTTTAACTTTTATTCTATTTATTTATTTTTTAATATTTTTTTCCTATAAAAAAAATCTCGAAACCTTATAACTTTAATTTTACAACTCCGACTAACCTATAAAAATTACTTTTGGGAAACATGTAAAATGATTAATCCAATTATAGGTGAAAATATATAATTTTGATTATTTTTAAATAATATGTTTTTCATATATGTAATTTCTTAATTACTTATTGTAATGAAAGTTGAACAAATGTAATCTTAGTTATACATGTATAATTTTAGTTATTTATATATAATTTAGTTACGCATTTATGTAATTTTTGTGTAACTAAAATTACATAAGCTTAAACTTAGTTACTTAGATGTCATCCAGTTATTTATATGTAATTTTAATTATTATTAGTCTTTAGTTATTATTATTAATCAAATGACCTAATGAGTTTGAGGGTCCGTTCGGCATTGCTTATTATTAGGCGCTGTTTTTTTTTAGATTTTTAAGTTAATATTTGTGTTTGGCAAGTTACAATAGAATCACTTCAATAAAAAGTTTAAATTTTGTATAGGCAAAATTCAAAAGCAAGTAATATTATGATTTTGGCAGAATCTACTTTTGCTTTTTTTTCTTTCTTCTCTATCTCCATAAATATTTTTTAGGGTGGTAAAAGTACCAAAAATACATATTATTATTGCGGTTAAGATTTCAATTCTTTTTAAGTGGTAAAAGTATCAATTTCTATGTCTATATTTTTTAATTATTGTGGTTAAAGTACCAATTCTTTTTGGATGGTGAAGATACCAATTTTTTTATGTCCATTTCTTAAAATCATTTCGGTTGAAATACCAATTCCTATTGGATGGTATAAATACCAAAATATTTTACTATTGCGGTTGAAGTATCAATTTTTTAAGGTGGTAAAAGTATCATTATTTTATGTTCACATTCTTAAATTATTATAGTTAAAGTAACAATTCTTTTTGGAAGGCAAATGTAAATAAAAAAAAACAGATACATATCATTATTACAGTTAAAGTACTAACTCTTTTTAGTTGGTAAAAGTACTAACTTTTTATCATGGACGGAAGAAACGTGGATGTAAGAAATTGGTACTTTCATTATAATTATTGTCAGTTAAAAGCACAAAAGGCACAACAAGCTAAGAAATATTTTTTCTTTTTATTTACTGAATAATTATATTATTTAAATTATTTTTAAACTTTTTTATATCAATATTAATATTTATAAATATTATTTATGTCTACTTTTATATTTTTTGACATTTAGAAGCTAATTAAGTAAAAATGGTTACCAAACACTAAATTGAGACTTTTTAAAATACCAATTATTTTTTGTTTTGATTAACCAAACAGTCTATTAATTTCTTTGACAACACTTTTTCTGGCAGTATATTTTAAAAGCAATTCTGAACATAGCACAACAATGCCAAACTAGGCCTTAATCATTTTATGGTTAAAGCTCGTTAAGTCAGTAAAACCTCTCTATTTAAACACAATTTTTGTGCTCTAAAATCTTAGTTTCCCTCCCTCTAACTCCTAGGGTTCTGCAGTTTTCTCTCTACGATTGTGTGGGATTGAGTCGTCATCCAAAACTGAGAAGGAGCTAGCATACCGATGAGGTGTTTTCCGATCTATACCTTGTGGAGTTCCTGTAGCGATGTGTGGTGTACGAGATAGAGGCTCGATGATTTTTGAGTTGTGTATCCCAGAGTACGAGGAGCACGAGGTCACACAGATTTTGAGAATATGGCAGAAAAGTCTCAGCAACAAAAGTCATGAAACTTTAGTAACGTTTCAAATATAGTAAAGTCTTGATTTAGTGTTTAATCTAGATTTTTTATTCGTGGGTTCCTCGAAACTTTCGGCAGGATTGCAAAAAAATCCAAAAAAAAAAAAAAAAAAACAATTGCGTTTTTGTCATTGACCAACGACAGCACCAGAACACATGTCGTTTCGTCAACCTTAGCTTGATATCCAAAGTCCAAACAATGTCGTTGCTCGGAAGCACACAAAAAAAATGAACAAGCACACAACACAAATTCTATTCCAAGATGAAAGTGATCAAGAGACATTATTTATACACAATGACACAACCAAGCTATATATTACATAGATACATATATATACTTAGCTAGACCAAAGCTTATTTATAATTGCACAGCACATTTTTAAGTCATAAGTAGTGGCGATTATCCAGTACCAAACAAGTCCTTGACCAGCTTCAACTCAATAACTATGTCGTCTCTTGAAACCCTAGTTCGACATCCAAACAAGGTCGTCGCTCGGAAGGAAATGGCAAAACGGCGTCATACTTCCCGGCTCGACTTTCCTGGCTGCAAACTCGAACTTCTGGCCCTTCAACGACTCCTTGTCGCTGTGGCAAACCGCTAGTACCTTGGCTTTTGTTCCGTCCGCTCCGGCGAGTGAGACCTCGTAAGCTTTGGCACGGACTTCGTGGCACAGGAACACGGCGTAGACGTACTTCTCCTTGTGGCAGACAACGGACTTGTCTCCGAGGTCTCTCACTCCTCCTTTCTCGACGGTGTACGCCTGTTCTTGAGCCGATACCTCGTCAGTCACGTAGATCCTGGCTTTTCCGCTGAGCTTCGGTGCAGCGTAGTCAACCAGTGCCTTTAAAGACGCCGCGCAGAGCTTGTCCTTCGCCTCGCACTCTTCGAGCGTCTCCTTCATGGCTCTCGCCTCGGCCGAGTTAGGGTTTACGGAGAAATGTTTCAGGATCAGCGGGAGCTTGGCGGTGGAGAAGGGCATCGTCTTGGCGGTTTCGTGGGGCAAGAGCTTGGCGTGGCTGGTGGTTTTGGGGTAAGAGAAGTCGACTTTCTGGTCAGAGAAGAGATCTTTCTCTGTGAAGAGCTGAGTTGTCGTTTCTTCGGAGAGGCTCTTCAGGGCGTCTTTGGCAGAGGAAAGATATGTCGTTTTGCCTACAAAGATATTGGTTATTTGCTCTATCAATAATTCGATATTATATATAGGGTTAATCCCGGTAAAAGTACCAATACTTTTAAAAAGTGGACCAATAAATACCAATTCTTTTTATTGCCCGGACAAAGTTCCAATTCTTTAGTTTTGCGTCCCTATAGGTACCTCCGGAAAAAAAATCGTCCTCCATTGTTAATCATGCTACCGTTACAAAATGTTATCCACATTTTCGGAGTAAATTAGCCATCGGAAAGTTGGAAGATCAAAGATAATCGTGGATATGTACTTAAAAGGGAGAAAAAATACTTTTTAATTCAACGCCGAAAACGGCATATTCAATGGTTTGGAATTTTTACGAAAGTGATATGAGGAGACAAAACAAGAGAATTGTAACTTTATTCGGGTAAAAAAACATTGGAATACAAAACCAAAACTTTTACGTGGCGTGAGTAACGTTGGAGGACAAATTTTTTTACGGAGGTACCTATAGGGACACAAAACTAAAGAATTGGAACTTTGTCCGGGCAATAAAAAGAATTGGTATTTATTGATCCACTTTTTGAAAGTATTGGTACTTTTGCCGGGATTAAACCTTATATATATATTTTATATATATATATATATATACATGGATATTGTGACAAAAATACTCATATGTTTGTTCTCTAAGTCGCCGCAATGTGAAACTTCACAGATAAAAAAAAAAAAAAACTTAATTACTAATTTTGTTAAGATTTTTTGTGTCATCAGAAATTTGTGTCACCAAAAAAAAAAAAAAAATTTGGGACTATCAATTATTTTCTGTAACATGTGGGTATATTGCTGCAAATATATATATATATATATAAAAAAAATTAGTGTGTACATGTAAGTATCTAATATTTTTATTTTGTGATGACATAATCCTAATTAATTTTTCCTGGTTGAATTTCTCAATGTTCACTATTTTGTATCTCTTAAAAATCTTTTACATTTTGTAATTGATTTACCAACATTTAGATTGTGTCGTTAAGTAAGTTGTCAATTCCGAGAGTGATTTGCGATTTCGCCGATGGTACCATATAGTAATTAACAACGTCTACGTGATCATTAGTTCAGTCTTATAATTCGAAAGATCACCAATTGCTTAAAAATAATGCAATTTAGTTTAATTAAATCATTTTAAAAAAAGACCATGGCTACAACATATATAGTATATATATAAATAAAAATATATGTTTAGTTTATATATTAGAATTTAGAAAGACCTGAGTGTAAAATACTGAGCAGAGATTTGGGCATCTGAGTATTAGGTAAAGCGAGCTTCCATGTTTCCAATTCATCACTCACGAGATCACATCTTCCAACCACGACCAGCTGAAAAAGACAACGATTATATTGAACTAACATACTTATAATTCATAATATAATATTAATTTATTAGATAGTAATGTCTTCACATGGAGCATATGGAAAATGAATATAGAAAATTGGTAGAGGTTGATAGAAGCTTACGTAGAAGAAGAAAGAGCAGAGGGAAAGAAGATGAGAGTGCTTCATTATGATTAGTACTAGTGAGTGAAGTGCGAGTATGTTAAGTGATAAGAAGCCTTCTTTTATAGGCAAACTATCATACACTAATCCAAGCAATTTTTAATAAGTTTTTTTAAAAAAAAATTATAATGAATAGTGAGTATATGAATTGCATTTTAGTAAACTTAAGATTTTTATTTGCAAAACATCGACATTCATTATTTTTTCAATTGTTAATATGGTTATAATGGTTAATATGATTATTTTTATAATGATATTATGGTTAATTGGTACTATTTTACAAATATTAACCAAACATTGACTATTTTGTTCTTTTTTTTTTTTTTGTATAATGAGAAATCGAATCCACGACTTTAAAGTACTTTTTAGACAAGATTCTAAATACTGTTTGTAATGAGTACAGATTCATTGGTGGATTAAATTTCGAGAGAAAAGATTTATCGAAAGGTAAACTAACCGATCATATTTATCGGCAAACCCTTGCCGGTGGATTTTTTGAAAAAAATAATAATAGTAACATAAAATAATAATACTTTATTATAAAATTATATATTTATGATATTAATATTTATAAGAATTTATAACGGGATAGTTTCTGTGGTTAAAATATCTATGAATATGATAATTATATTTGCCTTGTCATTTTTAAACACTCGATAATTGAAATGGTAAAGACAAAAGTAAGGACTCTAAAGCAAATTGAAATAATATAAAGGATTGAATAAGCAAATTAGATATGAAAATAAATATTGTCAAGTACGTGATTAGTAAAATAAATTAAGGTTTCTAAATATAGATAGCAATCCATGAATAACTGATAGTTCTAACTTATGAGTTTATCGATGAATAATAGGCTTGCTGATGAGTTTTCGGTAAAGAAAAAAAAAGCTTATCAATAGACAAAGTTACTGATCAATTTTTTTAGTAAATCGCTAACCGATGAATTTTTTGTATGAAAAATATAGCGTAAATTTTAAATATTTTATAATGTAAATATATGCAATTGTAATTTTATATCAAAAAATGATATAATTATTAATTGATATAAGCTATACCTAATTACTAATGCATTAAGTCTCGTATATATTGATTTTATTTTCTCTTCTCCCACTTTTTTTATTCCTTCCATTTTCTCTCGGATCCCTCACTTTCTCTATTTTCTCTCTTTTATTATTCTTCTGCTTGTTGTTGCTTCTTTTTTTTTTTTCTTTTTTTTTTAAATGGGTAGACCATTACAGGCTTACAACAATAAGTACACCGACGAGCTAAAATTTTGAATGTCCTTGAACTCCCAAAAATAAGCAAGAGTAGAGAAAAGAAAAATAGGCTAAGGAATCGAACACGCAATTATGAGTATTATCAATTTATTAGGTTTTGAATTAATTGTAATAACAATGATAAAATGAAGGTTCAACTTACCGAACTTGCCGATAAATCGTTTGCCGTTATCGACGGATTAATCGATAACTTATCGGATTATCGACGGAAAACTAATAGTACTGTAGCTTACCGATTACCGATCTTTTCGATGATTATCGACGGATTATCGACACTTATCGAGGATTATCGATGAAAAATCACTAAAATATTTTTAAGAATATATTTACTAAGTTTATAATGTTGATAGAACATTAAAAATGCCAAAAATAAAATCCTTTTATACTTAAACATAGGTAAATAAAATATAGTCTCACTCTTACATATGTAAATAAAATCATCGAAAATTGTAAAATTTATTGAAAAATACATCTTTTTGTTATTTTTCAAGATGTTTGCCGATTTTCGGCAAAAATCATTGAAAAGTACTGGCATGGCCGTCTTACCGATAACTACCGGCAAGACGGATAATCGAAGATTATCGAAGATAATCGTAAAAAAGTATAACCTTGGATAAAATAACCAATCACAAAACATATAATTAGTAGGTTCCTATTCTTAGGCCGGTGATATAATTAATACATGTCTGTGAGATGCGTTCTGGTTTCGAATTCTCTTTATTAAAAGAAAACAACAAAGCTAGTGATTTGATACCATTAGCTTATACATTGCAACAATAATTCAGCTGAAAGTAGCACATGATAGAGTCTTGTTTGACATAAAGTTATAAACAGTGAAGATATAGACACTTCCACTACTTGATTGGACTCACTTGCAATTTGCAAATAGTTTGAGGCTTGCACGTAATCTTTTTATGGTAGAAGTAGAACATCCTCATTTAATAGTTTTGTCACATTGACAAATGCTTTGGACCAACACCAACAAAAATCATGATATATATACTGTGAAATATATAGATCATATATATTATATACATACTATGAGAATGAGAGTGTAAAGAAAATATTTTGGAAATTAAGTGTACACACTAGACATTTTACTGAGAGCGGCTCGCCTCGAGTTGATCGTGTTTTGACGGGGTCATAGGCTACTAAAGTCCTTAACGTATTTAAAAGTTATTTTTTCATATATAACTAAATATGAAATAATATGTTTTAAAAAATAATAATAAATAAGATCCTTAAATTTGAGAACCTGATGTGCTGGCTTTGCTCGCTTATAGCGAGACTATTTTTGTTGATCGTTTACTCATGCTTTACGTTGCAATGACTTGTTTGTATGTTACAGAACAATATATTTCATAAATTTTAGCCTATATTTAATAACCTAATAATCTTTTCTGTATTCAATAGTCTATGTGAAAACTTATTAAGAACGTGAATAAAATTTTCCTATGATATATTCTTACACATAATTGGTCTAACATAGTACAAAATTGAAATTTCGGCCAAATTTTGATCCTATACAAGCATGGTTAGCCGTAACTATAGATGAGCAAGGTCGGCGCTTCGAGCCCTTAAATTTTAAGGGCTCCAAATTTGTAGTATATTTAATTAAATAATAAGAAATTTTTAAATACTTAATAAAGAGCCCCAAAAGGATCAATTACTTGCCAGCTGAGCTTCAGATAATAATAGTTTGTTTGACATAATTTTAATTCTTATATATGTTATATAGATATTTATGTTATCTAAAAATAATTTTTTTCGTTTTTAATTCTTTATGCATCGTTTTCAAATAGTGCCCAAATATACACTGAGTTCTACGTAATTGCGTCTCTGGCCGGCCCTTTGCACAACCTTCAATACTATCAAAATCTGATCCATAAAATAATATATTTGTATTTTTTTTTCTTCTTTCTCGTAAGATGTTAAATCAATACCAAATACACCGTTACACTCATTGGTTATTGTTTAACTTAACTAACTTATCAGTCGTTTCCAATGCTTAATTTCCTTTTCTTATCGTTTATTTATCATTCCTCCTGTTTCCATTATTTTCTTGTCGTTTCTAAGTTTCTGTCGATTTTCTGTATTTTCCATTCCAAAATTGATAATTAGCATCATGATATTATAGTCTTTGAGTCGTTTCCGTTATTTCTTTATTAACAATCGTGATGCTTTTGTAAAGAGTAATAGGCAAAATTACTCAAGTGTGTATTCTCGATACCAGACTCGAGTATCTCAAAAACCCGAAGATTCGATATTTATGCCGCAAATATCCGTAAAACCCCATTTCCCAAATCTAAAACCCTAGTAAAACCTCCATTTCCATCAGCGCCGAGCTTCAGTTCAGTCATCTCCTTCGCCGAAGCAGCTCGAAGCAGATGAGGAAGAAGGTGGACGAGCGTATCCGAACGCTCATCGAGAATGGTGTCAAGACCGGACACCGCTCCATGTTCCTCATGGTCGGCGATAAGTACCACGACCAGGTTCCTCCATTTCTATATACATATACATACATGGAGCTCGATAACTCAAGTGTAGTTGCCTTGGAGCTTGTACTGCTCATCACCCTACACTTGTTTTGGTACAATTCCAATGTTGAAATTGCTGTAGTATTGAGTCTCGGGATGTTCAGAGTCCGAAGTTCCGTCTGGAGTTTCGGAGAAATTTCGAGTTATAGTAACGGACTTATGAATACGATATGAAAACTCTGCATTGTCCGATTTTATCGTACAATAACTTCAATTTCGTATAGAGCAGTCCTGTATTGAAAGAGAGAAAATTGTTTTGCAGAGCAGAGTTTGCATTGAATGGAACTAAGTAAGGATTATATGTTGGCCATTAGTAACCTTGCTCATTTGTTTGGATGCAGATAGTGAATCTTCACTACATTATGAGCAAGGCGGTGGTGAAGTCCCGGCCCAATGTGCTGTGGTGCTACAAGAACAAGCTCGAACTCAGCAGGTTCGGCCCATTAGCTTAAATTTGCTCGTTTCATATTCGTCCCTGCAATTGAAAATAGCCAAAGTTATCAGCGTACTTGAAAATTAGTGTTGGAGTTGGAGCTAATGAAAAACGTAAGTTCAACTCCAACTCCAACACTAATTGTACGTATTTTTGGATTGGCGTTTATGCGTGAGAGATTTATATTTAACGGATTTCATGGCAATCAAGTTGCGAACACCAATGACTTCTAAACAACGGGTGTCAACCTTAATCTTAATTGAATTTGAACCTATCCTATAATTGCTTGCTACGAACCTTAACTTCCAAGAAGCTTCCTATCGTTTACTTTTATCATATCGCTTACCAACCTAACAATGCGTTATCGGTTTGTTTGGCCACTCTATGCAGTCACAAGAAAAAACGTGCAAAGCAAGTTAAACGCCTTATGCAAAGTGGACTTCATGACCGTGATATGGTTGACCCTCTTTCACTTTTCCTGGAAACTGCGGGAATAACGTATTGCTTGTACAAGGATTCAGAAAGAATTCTTGGTACAACCTTCGGGATGTGCATACTACAGGTAAATTGAAAATATTCTAAGTCAGTAGAAACATATTTTGGCCTCTCTAACGCAATATTTAATGACATAAGATCTCCCCTTACTTTTCAAATTGTAAGTTTTGTTTTTAGTTTCCGCAAGATAAAGCTTCATTCTACTATTTGTTAAAATTTTCAGGATTTTGAGGCGTTGACACCAAATCTACTCGCGAGATCAATAGAAACAGTGGAGGGTGGGGGAATAATATTGCTATTGTTTCGGTCGTTATCATCGCTTACCAGCTTATACACCATGGTTATGGTATTATTACTAACCATCCTCTCTTACGATGTTATTATATCCTATTGTTCCTTTAAAAATGCGTCCCAAACTATTACCAGTGTGTAAACTTTGTAAGCTTCTCTCAATTCTCGAATATTGAAAATTTTGTTGCTCACAGGATGTTCATGAAAGGTATAAAACCGAATCACATGTTGAGGCTACGGGACGGTTTAATGAGCGGTTCTTATTGTCGATTGCATCATGCAAGGCATGCATAGTGATGGATGATGAATTGAATATACTACCTATATCATCCCACATAAAAACCATCAAGCCAGTTCCAGTTAAAGAGGTAATAGTTTTTTTGTCCTTTTGAATATGTTTTCTTAGTATGTCATCCAGTATCTGGTTGATAATTTTCTTCTTACTCACAATTGAAGGACTCGGAAGAACTATCGGAGGCAGAAGAAGGACTGAAGAATCGTAAAGAAGAGTTTGTTGATTTTTTTCCTATTGGCCCCTTGATAAAAAAATGTTCCACTTTGGACCAGGTAGAGTTAGCTTATGTTTTAATCCTTCTTGTCAATTTTGTTGATGCCATCAATGCTTGATTCGGTGATCATTTCATTGGATATTGAATAGGCAAATGCTCTCGTCACATTTACGGATGCAATTTTCGAGAAGACATTAAAAAGCACAGTTGCTTGTTTGGCTGCTCGTGGTAGAGGAAAATCAGCTGCTCTCGGTTTGGCAATTGCTGGAGCAGTTGCTGCACGGTTAGTACTTTTTAGTTATGTTTTACTTTATTGTTTTTACCCGTTTGTTTTCTATCACTCAGGTTTTATGATTGGCATTCTCATACTAATTAATAATTGATCTGAATAGGTACCCGAGCATCTATGTAACTGCACCTAGCCCTGAAAATCTAAGAACTTTGTTCGACTTTGTTTGCAAAGGTCTGGATGCACTTGATTATAAGGTAATCTTGTTGTCCAACCTAGGGATGTTTACTCATATTTCATACCGCATGTTTTTTAATCATTCATCTCAAACAAATTGGCAATGATGGGAGAACTCATGACCTTATAAACTATGAACATATTTTTAATTTTTCTAACGGTAACTATGGTGAAATCTGTTTTAGGAGCATATAGATTATGAAGTGGTGAGAAGTTCCCATGCCGACTTCAAAAAAACAGTCGTGAGGATTAATATTAGCAAGGAGAGCCGACAGACAATTCAGGTTTCTTTGAATGCTTCTTATGGATTGTTTATTATAGGTTATAAATATTACGATTTTTCATGGCATGAAGATATTCATTTGTGATGCCCTAATAATAGTCCTAAGTTACTATAATTGCTAACTTATGATTTCAAAACATAACTTTGCAGTATATACAACCTCATGAGCATGAAAAGCTTTCGCAAGTTGATTTATTGGTAATTGATGAGGCAGCAGCTATTCCATTGCCCATTGTGAAGTCACTGCTTGGGAATTATCTCGTCTTCCTTTCATCTACCGTAAACGGGTACGGTATTCAATATATTATTCTGGTCAATGAAAACTAGGGATATTTGCGGAAATATCTTTCGGGTATTTTACCCCAATATCCCTTAAAAAACCAAGTGCTCTTACATGTAATTATCAGTTCTGACTCTGAGTTACCAATATCTGTCTTTAGCAGATGAGATTGCTCTTGAACATTAAATAATGTGTAATATAACAGCTTGTTAGTATTGTTGTTTCTTGAAGAAAAACAGTTAGTTTTTCAATCCAATATTGAGCTCTTATCATGTATAAATATTAAATATCAACATGTTTATTGTCAAATGTTTGTCTTTTAGATGATCATATTGCTCTTGAATACTTTAAACACTAAGTGATGTAATTATTCTCCCCCTATAGCTATGAAGGCACCGGTCGATCATTGTCTCTTAAGCTGATCGAGCAGTTGGAACAGCAAAGTGGGGCGTCATCGAGTTCTATTTCAGGTATCTCTTTGCTTTTTGCCTTTTGTACTTAACAATGTGCAAAAATAATACTCTTTAGTATAGTTACTATAGCGTCATCTCTAAAACTGAACTGAAAATAAATAAAGGAAAACTCTAATGGAAGCACCTATTTTTGGATTATAATAATCTAGAATTATTCTAAATGCCTCTAATAACCCTATATATTAAAAAAACAGTTAAAGACATAATTGAAAAGTCTAACAAATACTGTGTTCATTGTTTTGAGGTTAACTCTTTCTATCCAAACTCTGTTGTAGGTGGTCGTTTCAAAAAGATAGAAATGAACGAATCTATTCGATATGCGAGTGGAGATCCGATAGAAACGTGGCTCAACGGCTTGCTTTGCTTGGATGTTGCAAATTTCGTCCCTCAATTCAGCGAGTAAGGAAATTATTTGAGGAAAAAGTCAAGCAAGTCAAAACCAATTGTGTAGTTTTATTAATTGACTCTTTATCTGAAATTAGGATGCCTCCTCCGAGTGCGTGTGAACTCTACTATGTCAATCGTGATACGCTTTTCTCTTATCACAAGGAGAGCGAAATGTTTTTACAGGTAAGAATTCATATTGCTTCAATTATTAAATTGTTTGAGATTTATTTCAATGTTAGGATGTTTGGTATCTTGACATTACTTATAATATCTACAGCGGATGATGGCATTATATGTTTCCTCGCACTACAAAAACTCCCCGAATGACTTACAACTAATGGCAGATGCACCGGCGCACCACTTATTTGTATTAGTTGGTATGTTTGTATTTTGTAATCTTATACTTGTAATGAAAAGATACGTTTTTGAGTAAAAAAGTCTATTAAAATAAATTCGAAACAAAAATTGGATAAATTCCTTTTTTCTTGCAGCTCCGGTTGAGTCCGACAATCAACTTCCTGATATTTTGTGTGTCGTTCAGGTTAGCTTGGTGCTCACTTACATTTACTTATATATATATATATATATATATATATATTTGTTGGGCTTGAGCTCTTAAGATGAAAAAATATGATAATGTCGACCTTCATGCTCAAGTCATCCCCGAGTCATATGCTTGGCTTGATGAGCATAAGATAAAACAGAGTAGTACATTTTGAAAATATTCAAAAGAAACTTATTCAAGCTATTGATGAATTAAGCTGATATATGCATGTGTGTTTTTATTTTAGTAAAATCTACTTTACAACGAAGCTGAAGACGAGTTTTAACAATTGTCATACATCTATGAGCAGGTTTTTTTACGTCGCATACTATAAATTATCTATTTTCCAATGATATATATATATATAGGTATGTTTGGAGGGTCAAATTTCTCGAAAGTCTGCTCTCAATAGTTTGAGTACCGGTCGTCAACCACCCGGAGATCAGATCCCTTGGAAATTCAGTGAAGTTTTCCAAGACTCTGAATTCCCAACATTATCAGGGGCTCGCATTGTGCGAATTGCGACACATCCAAAAAAGATGAAGGTAGAATTATTAACATATTAATATATATATATATATATTTTTAAATTTTATCTCTTTCATATATTTTATATTTCTTCCTTTTTTTATTTGCAGCTTGGGTATGGTTCTCAAGCAGTCAAACTTTTGACAAGGTATGTCTTTATATCTCTATGCTTCTTATTTTCTTAAATTCTGTATGGCAAAACCTGATTTTCCACAAAAATCCAATCGACGGGTATGCACTAAGCTAGCGTATCCCTTTTCTTTATTAATCAATGAAAACGGTGTTCCCTTTGAGAGCAAGATGAAAGAAGTTATATCATTCATTTAGGCATTTGATGATTCTTTCTTTATATACAATCAAATTCAAGAAATTTTCCACAGTTCAATTTTTAGTTTGAGTTTGATTCTTTTTAGTGATAGCATCCATTCGGGCGTATAACCTTTGGCAGGTACTACAAAGGAGACTTTGCTCCTATTTCTGAAAACGATGATGACGAGGAAACGCCACCCGTCACAGTTGTAGAAGCAGCTAAAAAGGTCTATTTACATAAAACTGCTTATTAATTTTGTCCTCTTGTATCTTGTTTTTTCTCCGTTTCATTGTTTTCTTAATCAAGGGTAGCTAAGAACTTTTGACTACATTAGGTATATACGTTGTGACGAAACAAGAAGCAGAATATGTTGCGACATTTTCTCACATTTAGTTTTTTATGCCAAAATTACCCTTTTTGTTTACGAGTAAATGGCATTATGCCCCCTAAACCTGACATGTTAGTGCGTTTAGCCCTTGACCTTAGTTTTTGGCAGCAATATCCCATCTTCATTACAAGAGTAGCACATTGTCTCCTACGCGTTAAAATGACAATACTTTTTTAATTGTGGAAAGGCAAAAATTCCTATCTGATTATTTGATTTTTTTTACAAATATTGACATAGCACTATAATAGCATCCTATATTTCTACACTACTAATTACTCTTTTGTTTACATATGTTTCTTATGGTTATATTGTAGGGTCTGACTTCTTGATACCGTACTTACAGGTTTCGCTGCTAGAAGAGACTATAGAACCTCGGAAAAATCTTCCTTTTTTGCTCGTTCGTCTCGAAGATAGGAAACCTGAGAAGCTTCAGTATATGGGTGTCTCCTTTGGGCTTACCTTGAATCTCCTCCGCTTTTGGAGAAAACATGATTTTGCTCCATTCTTTATCGGTCATACTCCAGTTAAGATATAATTATAATTCTTGCATTATATTTCTAACTTAGGGGTGAATTATATTTAAAACACAATTTTTTTTGAGTCCGTAAATATATGTACTCAATAAAAATAATTTTCTGAAACCAGTTTTGAAAGTATTGGTAATCCGTTAGTTTCTAATATTTTCGTTTTTTGCTCTATTTTTTATTTAGATTTGGGATATATTATGATTTTCTATATGTTTAATATTTTAATTTGGAGTATGAAGTATGAACAATGAATCAACGTGCTATTTTTATATAGATTTATTCTTGTTATTTTTAAATATTCATATTTTTACCAAGCGGAAAACCGAGTTCTAGAGATAAAAACATTTCCATTTTACAGTTTAAAAAACTGGAAAGCCTGTACCAATTTTGAAGCTATAAAGAGCGACACAGAAGTTACAAGTTTCACCCCACGTAAAAATTGTTTCACTGTTATGGAAAATAAACGTTTTTTTATTTATTTATTTGAACATTAGAGTTCTATTACCGGCGAGCACACCTGTATGGTCCTTAAAGCTTTGGCCAATGATGAAGTTGAATGGGGAAATCTCAAACAGTGTTTCAACGGTGTGTCATTCTTTCCATGAACACTCATTTTTCATGCTCGTTTACCACCATTGTGTTCTAATTATCGTGCTCTGTTTTAACGTTTGCAGTTTTCAGACAAAATTTTATTGAATTATTGGGTGATACTTTTCGTCAAATGGAGCACAAACTTGCTATGACGTAAGTGTTGACATTTTTCCTGTTTTTTTTAGATGCATATTTGTTGTTGATCAATAAACTCACGCGACTCTTAATCGTACAGCGTGTTGGATCCAAAAATCAAATTCACGGAGGCGGACGGGGCTTTAACCTCTATCAAGGGGCTCTTTTCAATTCATGATATCAAGATATTAGAAGCCTATGCCAACAACGGTTGTGACTATCATATGGTAAGATATCCAAAAAAAATTAATTTACTCTTCTACCTTGTGTTCAGAAAATAAAGGTATTATAAATACTCCTAATCGTTTTATCGCTATTGATATCGTTTTCAGGCTTAAATTTTCTTTTGAAAATATACAAGCTATTAGTCATTCGAGAACCATAAACATGAGAAGCAAGAGAAGAAAAAATAAACATCTAAAAATGTTCATATTGTTTGTTTTGTCTTCTCTTTGCGTAAGGTCGGGGCTCTTTATTGGTTCATCGTAGTAGAAAAGGGGATTTATCGCAATCGTGAATTCCCGTTGGCTGAATTCGTGTTTCAAGTCGTGTTTGGTTCCTATTAGTTACGCCTGTTTGTCTCATGATAAATAACCTTATAATGATAACCTATTTTCCTGATGTACCGATATTTGTGAATTGAACACCCCAATTATTTTCTTTTTGCAGATTGTACCCCTAGTTCGGAAGCTGGGGCGCCTATATTTCGAAGAGAAGATTCCAATTACATTCTCTTATCCTCAAGCTTGTGTTTTGCTATGCAAGGGTTTGCAAGCTCAAAGCATCTCACAGATTGAGGTCTATATTTTGTTCCCTTTATTATGTGTTCCTAATATTAGGTTTCATTTTAAAAATAAAAATGGTGTGTTGGTTAGTTAATTGTGTTTATATACATTTTAGAGTTTTGGACCCGCCGGTAAGTTGTAATGTTTGTCTAATTAAAAAACTAGTAGCCAATACCATTCAGGAAGAAATAAAACCAGACTTTGTCTCTCTCTCTCAAAATATGGATGATTGGGTTTTGTGAAGGTTGGCAAAACTCCCTTTTTGAGATCGAATCTTGGTTCTCAACGTAACGTTGTCGAAATTCACGTGACGTATTAGCTATTTCTGCTAACATTATCATGTCACTGTCCTGTCACGAACTGACTTATCTATGTGTAAGTTGTGTCTTTTGTTTACATTTTGTTATTTAATTATGCATTAGGTTTGGGTAAGGGTTTTAGGTTGTGGGCCCAAGTCGGTACGTTTTCTGAATGACTTTGTTACCCCTAGGGTTAATATGATTGCTAAAGATTATTTATGTCTTTGTTATCCTAAATCAATGAGAAAGAATTATACAGAAAATTAAACTCGTATTAGACATCTTAGTGAAATACAAATTCTCGGTACTAGTACGATTTGGGACCGCAACACATTATTTATCTTTAGGACTTCATAAATACTATATAACTCGATTTTCCTAAATTGATTCGTTTAATGTAACAGGCACAGATTAAACTTGATAGGCCACAAATCTTGTCATTACTCATGAAAGTAATGAGGAAGTTCCACAAATATCTGCATGCTATCGCCAAGGAAGAGATTCAATTGAGCACGCCTCTGGAACGGCCGATAAATCAGGTAAGCTAAAGTGCATTTTGTTTAGAGAGAAAGTTAAAAGTACATTTTAGCTCTTGATTTTCATGTAGCTGATAAGCCTAAAAAAGTTCCTTAAGTATGTTGTAATTGAGTCATTTTAATTTTCAAATAGTTCCTTTCGAGTATCTTTTTATTATATTCTAAGACTAGGTTATTTTTTGGTAAGTTGTAATTAGGGAAAAATTAGGAGTTAGTGTCGGGATTATGTTTGTTTTGTCGGGTTGACTCGAGAATCGTTTTAGAGACTATGGCCACGTTAACAGGCTCTCTAGCTGTTAAAAATAGTCTTATTATTCTCCTCATCTGTTTTGTTGATATACTATGTTTTTTTTTTAATTCCCGTGACGTTTTATTTATTTATTTATTCAGATTGTGATGGAACCAAACGACGTCTCAATGGAGCAGGATCTGAGAAGAGCTGCCAGAGAGGTCAAGGTATGCTTCGTTGCTCGTGTGTTTTTCCTTTCAATTTTTCTGCAACCTTGAACATTTCCAAAATAGAGACAACAAGTGTTTTTGAACACATAATATTTCACAGATGAAATTCTATTTTGTATGCTATTTACTTATCATTGTTCTTGAATACGAGGACAAACTCGTCGTTGCTTTAAGGACCAACTTGGAATAAATTCAGTTTTTTTGCCAGCCTGCATTTCCATTGGACGAAATCGAATTAAAATTACTCGGTGTGCACTTTTGGACGAAATCAAAATGAAAATGAAAATGTTACTTATAATATTTTATGGAAAGTGTAATAGGTAAAGAAAGAAAATAAAATATTTTACATTCATTTATTGGAATAAAATTTCAAAAAATATCGGTTTTTTTACTGATGAAATAAATTGAAATGTGTGCCCTTTCAGGAGAAAATGAAACCCGACACGACCGGGATTCTGGATCCGGAGATGCTCCGGCAATACGCCATTGGAGGAGCCGACTTCGAGGAGGCTCTGCGAAGCGGCGGTGATAAATTACGATCCGGAGGAGTTGTCAGCGTGAAATCAAGCAGAAAGGAGGAAAAAAGCGGGAAGAAGCGAAGCAATAGTAGCGATCAGAAATCGAAATCCGGCAAGAAGAAGAAATCCCAGCATTGAAATCAGGGCAAACCTGAGCTCATGTGGTTCTCACCACATGTATGCATTTGAGTGTAGCTGAGGCCAGCATGTACAGATTTTTGCCTATTTTCTTACCTATTTAATTTTACTTTTTTTTTTTCTTTCTTAATATTGTAAGAATTAGGGGTGAAGTTCTGGCTACGAAGTCTGGTTTTGGCTCCGTTCTCGATCTGATTTTGTCTCGGTCCGGCCCGGCCTGGCCTGTTTTGTTTTGTTTTCTTTTCTTTTCTTTTTTTCTTCTTAACCCGGGCTTTTCAATCGGGAGTGGGATCAAGCTCGACTTCAGGTCAAACGCCTGTTACTCGGTTATATGGGTGCACCCTTAGTAAGAATATTCTTGTATTTTGAGGTCGATTTTGATGTTTACAATAGCATAAAGGAAGTAATGAAATAGTTTCAAAGGTTCTACTTTTTCGTGTTATGTTTTTAACTTTATTTTAAAGTCCGTTTCTATCTGTGACTGTCAGATCAAGCCATTCCGATGTGCTCGTCTTTTATAATCACACTAACTAATCTCCAACATTATATTTCATTTAACCCAAGAAACTAATTGACGCTCAAAATGCCGGGTTTTTTCCCACCGAACAAATAAAAAAGAAAATGATACTCTGCCGGACAAAATGAAACCTGACACTATCGGAATCCTTGATCCGGAGATGCTCCAGCACTACGCCTTTGGGGGAGCGGACTTTGAGGAAACTCTCTGCGGGGCTGGTGAGAAAAAATCCGCTCCGGCGATGTAAGCGTGAAATCAAGCAGGAATGAGAGTAAAAGAGGCAAAAAGCGAAGCACTAGTGGCTGAAGCCAGCATGTATAGATTTTGCCAACTTGTTTTACCTAGTTTATTTTTTTTTATTTTTTTTAAGAATATTGTAATAATATTTAATTATTATAACGTAAATATTGATGTTCTTTACCATAGGATATAGGAGGCCTATTAATTAAAGAGTTTATTATAAGGTCAATCGCTCCAGTGTTTTTGTATCCTATTATTCTTTTTATAATAAGAGTAACAATAAAGGGTCATACGTGAAACACGATTACGACACAATATAAAAGAATTTGGGTGTCAATTATAATAGGATCTAGGTCTATCCGTGTCGAACATGATTAAATAACGGATAAGCACAACATTAACAAAACAACAAGATGTGACAATTAGACAGGATTTTGAAATAAAAAATTATGTTACGTTATATATATATGTTATTATGAGTTTTAATTCTTATTATACATTAAAAAAATTATTCTATTAAATACGTTGTTTAATTGATGATACAAAATTGTTAATTAATTTGAAAATCTTAGATAACATAAGTAAATAAATGAAGATAAATGAATCTAATTTGACTTAATTTATCAGTTAAAATACTTGAATCGGTTAAATGAGTGACATGTAAACACGATAAACACGGTCATTTAATAAAACAGGTTTTTTTTTCATCCTCTAACATGATACTGAGTAAGAGTGTAAACATAAATTACAAGTGGGTAAACATATATTTCTCTCAATTCTTGAATATTCAAAGTTTGTTGATTACATGGTGATCATGAAAGATACATAAAAGAGGTAGATTCTCTTTTTTATAACTAGTGGACGGCACCGCGCGGTGGCGATAAAATATATAGGTAAATGATAATACATCTCGATTATATTATTTTTTTCAAATGACACAAAAAATATTATAGTAAATAAATGTCTCTTGTCTCTCTTTAATTAAGAAGGTTTGAAGAAATATATTTGTGCCTACTTGAACAACTTAATAAAAAATAATAAAAAGATAAATCAAGAAGAAAAATGATAGTATTATAGTATATACATAGTTATATTTAAAGAAAGTATTTTTACGAAACAATGAATGTTAATTATGTTATATGAGTTTATATATAGTTAATAGTTATACATTTAAACTCCTCAAACTCAATAGTTAATAGTTTTATAGTGATTAAAAAAATGCGAGCTTTATTATCAATTTTTTTTCATTCATGAGTTATCTTACTAATCATAGTAACCGAAATATTTAAAAAAAAATCCTATAAAAAAACATCACAAAAACAAATTATAATGCTAAACTTCGATCATGTCTTCTTTTAATTTATAATGATGTAACACGATTGAATCTCCGCAAAACTCACGTGTGAAATGCACGATAAATAAACTAAAATAGTGCTAAAAATAACTTACATTAATCCAATTTAGAGAACGTGTGTTTGATTAAAATAAAATGGTTCTAAAAAAACTTACTTTAATCTAAATTAGAGAACGTGTGTTTGATAGGAGCAAACGAACGCCGGTGGTTCTGAGGATTGAGGGGCTAGAAGCAACTTCAAATATTTGCCATCAGAGCTTGATGGAGTTTTCAAAAATTAAACCGCATGCAATATCCACACACATATATATATACATCGATTCATAATCATAATGAAGAAATTAAAAATAGACTTCAAGTAAAGAAAAACAAAGAGATACCATTGAGAAAAGAATAAATAACTATATACTAAAATTACATTTCATGAACCGCTATAGCAGATATCTAAAACAATAATGTTCAATTCGCGCAAGATCGAGGAAAGAAATTTGTGCAATTCAAGAGTTGTAACTCTTATAAGTTAGTGCTGAACAAAATCTTCCATTGTTGAAAAAACATTTGTGATTAAATGAATGTATCATTAATTGATTAGACAATTTATATATTATACGATTGACTAAAAGAAACAAAAAGAAAAACTCAAAAAAACTATTAAAATTTCTCACCCGAGAAGATTCACTGCGAGAACGCTACACTTCCATCGTCAAATTCTAATGATTGTCGTGTTTTTCTAAGCTGCGATCATCGCTCACCAATTTTTCCTTGACCATCATTTTGTCCTGTGTGATTGTAACTTTTCAATTGTGAAAGAGTTCGTGTCAAAACTCATAAATTATTACTTTATTTGTAATAGCCTAATATTATTTAGCAAATTTAAAAAATTAATATATTACAACGACTCTCAAGATTCATAAATTATTCAAAATCTCATTTAATTTAAAAGAAAAAATACATATAATCAGGATGATAATATTATCACAAAATAAAGATAAAAAAAATATGTACATATGAAGGATGCGGCAGAGATATTGTCAATTGTGTATGAATGACTTACACTCCATGCTAAAAAAAAGTACAATAATCAAATTACAAAAACTCCACCCAAATATGATAATAGTCAAATCGTATAAATCAATAATTAATAGTGTATAAAATTGTATTTACTCATATGATCGTAAAGCATTCATGGGAAACTCTTTCCGAACAACGACGCACATCTCTCCATCATGCCAAATTTTGTGAGCTAAGTGGCCCTAACGCATTGTAACCAAAAATCTACAAAGTAAATACATCACAAAAACTCTCAAAACTCTTAAATTATTCAAACTCTCGACGAATAAGGTACGAATGCATGACGTGACTGTTGAGGGCGTTTTGGACTCTCAACAATCACAAGATTTAACTCTTGTTTTTAAAGGAAATGCTCGGCTTCTCTCGTTTATTAGCCAAGAGCGCTCAAAGAAAATGGTGCGAAATATTTTTTGTGTATTGATCTTGTTGTAAGTACATAGGGTTTTCTCTTCCTTTTTTTTTTCTCCGATCCTTTACTAATGGAGTTTTTCTTGTCTCTTATAGCCTCAATATTAGCATTAATGTGCACTTTTCCCGCCATTTGTTGTGTCACATCAACCCTCTCTCTTCCCAATGAGTGATTGGAGGAGGCATGGCTGGCCCATACCTTGCGCCATTAGGGGCTATCGACCACGCCGGGCAGGCGAGACAAGTATGGGCTTCATTAAATGCACGTCATGTCGGTCGCCAGTTGGTGTTGCAGGCTTAGTTGTCGACGCCTCTTGCCGATACTTAGTATTCGTCTCCCTTCTTGCGATACTCGAGTATTTCTCTCGTCGACCTTGTGGCCCGCCGTTGCCTCGATCCATCCCACCGATTCTTGGTATTCGTCTTCCTCCCCGTGAGGCTCAAATATTCCTCTCGTCAACTCTCTATCCTGTCGTTGCCTTGATCCCTCCCGTCGATTTCTAGGTACTTCCATCCCATCGAGGTCAAGCCATCCCTTCCTCATTGAATCCTTCACGCGTCGTCAGTTCGTTAATTGTAGGGAGGCGTCGCCTGTTTCTTCATTAATTGGGTCCAACCAGATCTGACCTTAACAGTGACTTTGAGAACCAAGTGTGAGCGAGAAAAAAATTGTAATTAATTTCTATAAATAATATAACTTATAGATCAAACAGCCAAACAGTATATATACTTTCGAGTAACTCATGGAGTCTTGTAAAATTATTTTTAAGATTAATTCCCAAATTCAAACCCAGAAAACCTCAATGGAGAGAGTTCCAAAGTGCGATAGAAATGAGAACCATCGTCGAGTAAAAAACTATGAGTAAGTCACAAAACCAAATATAGCAAACACAAATTACTCCAAAAATATGAGGAGAAAACATCTGGATGTAGAGAGAATTGACACTTAACATGAATAAGAACAAACTGTGAACGAAAAACACCGTGAGTAAATCAATACAAATTCGTCCAACACAACTACTTAGCGGAAACCTATCGATGGAGAAAGAATGTTGGCGTACAATGGGAAAGATGAACTGCAAGTTTAAAACATAGAAATTCAAGGTTCGGAGAAGGAGATAACATCAGCCCAAAAAAATAAACTTTAAAATGCATAAAGACCATCTGAAAACATGAATTTCCTCATGAACCGGTAATATATAGATTCCTGAAGTTACATATTAGTTTAATAACTTTCTTTTCCGGTTGTAAATTAACAAAAGTTGTATATTTCCGTATAAATATTAGTTGCTTCATGTGTAAAGATAAAAGATAAAAAATAATCCCTAGAGAATGCTCAACGCCTCAACCTCAGAGAATAAGAAGATGAAGGAAAATTGTACCAAACCATTTTTGAGTCAGCTTTCTCTCTTCTCCTGCCAAAAAGAGATACGAATATAAAATTGCCATGTACTATTTCAGAGATCTCTTTCATAATCTCTCTTCATGTGTAATAAAGCAGAAATCTGAGACCGAGTCCACTTTCCGACTCCGTACAATCACCGATAAAGTGAATAATCGCCTGACATAAGAGAGAGGGTTGATGATCGTTTTCAACGTCGAGGACGATCAATAACAGTGTCACTGCAGAGAAGTCACTATCCTTCTTTATCTTTGAAGGCTTTTTGTGGACAAAAGAAGGAGACGAAATTAGCGTTTCAAAAGCCAAAGAAGATGACTCGATAGATTTGAAAATGGCATCTCGAAAGTCACTCATTGATAAGAAGATGATAAATATGCATAAATATGTTTTAGAAAGAAACGTTTATACATTACTCTGTTTTCATTACTAAACTACATTTTGTTTAACGAATTTTCAAAGAATGCAGTGAGTATTTCTCTTGGATGAAAATAGAAAACCAAAAAAAAAAAATCAACATTCTCAAATCTCATCTATTTTATGTTGCCATCTCAATCAATAAAAATTGTCCTTTTTATAGATATATAGATTTTTTACTAAAAAATATTAATCAAGAACAGATAACTCTTTCAAAATTGTATTTTGCAATATTTTTTCTCTATTTGGTCATAAAAATTTTAATGGGCCCGTTTGACACAGCTTAATTTTTACAAAAATTGATTTTAATGTTAGTTTAAAAAACAAACTGTTTTTGAAAAAAATGCCAGGTGTTTGGTAAATTGTATATAAAACATTTATTATTAGTAACAAAAACTGTTTTAGCGTTTCGTAAAAAAAAATATTTAGGCTAAAAAGACTAAAACCGTATTTTTGTTTTTAGAAAAAACCAAAAGCTACGAATCCTAGCTTTTACAATTCATGAACAAAAATTCAAAATCGATTTTGTGTTTTTTGGAAAAACAATTTTGCCAAACACCTGAATAGCGGTTAAGTTTATTTTATAAACAAAAACAGGGCTAAATAAGTTGTGCCAAACGCACCCATATCGAAAAAAAATATATATGAAAAAGACTGTACATATGTATAAATACATAGGATTTGACTAATATCATATGAAATATTCTTATCATTTTAATCTCTTGCATGAAAAAAGGGTAACATAATATGAAATTTTCGTAAGTAAGGGATGTGTCTCTTCTCTCCGGAATTTATTTTCTATCATCTCGTTCTCTTTTTAACATAACCTTTAAAGCAATTAAAAAACGAAGAGATTATTTAACATAAACTCAGGAACCTCACTTACAAAAACAACATGAAGATTACATTTTTCTACTGAATTCCCTCTAGTTTAAGTTTTTTTTTTCCTCAGAAAAAACAAAACCCGAATCTCATCATTTTGTTTATTTGATATCACTTTGGTTTCTTAAAGCAAATACTTTCACTTGAATAATTCCACAGAACAAACTCGATTCCAAGAATAAATTCTTGCTGTATAACTAAACATTTAGAAAAAGAGGTCAAATAATAAGAAAAACGAACCTTGTTTCCGAAGGGTTTCTTAGCATTTTCTTCATCATAATTTGGTACATTGAGAGGGGTTGAACATCAACTTTGAATACGTAGTACCTTAGGAAATTAAGTAAAAAATTATTGAAAAGAAAATTGAAAAGAGCACAAAATCTAATCTTTGAAATCTATTTTAGTACATGTTTGTAATATAAATAAACAAATAAGAGAAAAATTCAAATAATGAAAAATAACGAACCTTTTTTTTTTTGGAGAGATTTTTAATTATATTTTTCCTCATAACTTATTACATGGAGAGTAGGTGAAACAACAACATTAAATCCATAGTAGCTTTGAAAAATAAAAAAACTATGGATTTTTTTTTAAAAAGAGCACAAAGTCGAATCCTTGAATTTTATTTTTATAGACTAAATAAAAAAAATAGCTCAGCTAATAAGAAAAAACGAACCTTGTTTCCAAAGATCTTCTAAGCATTTTCTTCCCCATAACTTGGTTCATGGAGAAAAGTTGGAAAATCATCTTTTAATCCATACTACTTTTGGAAAGAGTCCACCAAACTACAATTTTTTGTAAAATATAACATAAAATAAATAATTTAAAAAAGATAAAACATTCTAACCAAATAGCAAATATGACGGTACTTAAGAATATAACAAAAGAAAAATCGAATTATTATATCACTCTATAGAAAATACCCCATAAACTGCGAGTAAGTCGTCACTTCGGTTGATAGGAGTCGATGTTGCACTCCGAGGAGTATCTAAGAGACTATTAATCGGAGAACGATTATAGTAAGAACTGAATCAGACTCGCGGGCATTTTTGCGGAGAAAAACTTATTATGGCTAAAAAAAAATTAACTGAAAACTCACATTTGATTCTCGCTGAACCGGGTGGGTTTTGGTTGGAGAATAGTCAAAGAAATCGAGTCTACTAACTTCTACCCAGAAACAAAATAACAAATTGAAATCGACCAAAGCCTTGGAATAAACCTAAATTTTTTTGAAGCAAAACAACTTAATTGAAAAATTAAACTAAAATCCGAGAAATTAGCTAGAGAAATAAATAAATAACAATTATAATTAGTCTCTTGACACCTTGTGAAAATAAAAAAGTAAACAAATTTACCCAAAAAGTTTGTGTACGAAAATGAACGTGGAAAGAAAGTAATGTTCAAGATATCTACCTTCCGATCGCGCTTGGCTCTGGATTTAGTGTCTTCCACATCAGGATAAAACCTCAATAAAAACATTTAACAAAAGTAAGAAAATATTAAAGTGCAATCCTAACAAAATCAAAATAAATTTAGCCAAAACGTTTGTGTAAGAAAATGATCGTTTTACTGGGAAAAAATTACCTGAAAAACAAATAAAGGTAATTAACATTATATGAATGGGGCAAACTGGCAATAACTTCTTTTTTTTTCAAAAAAAAAAAAACAGATAGAAGGTGTGCTTTTTTTTCCTTGCTAAAAACATATGAGCATTGAAATATCGTTCTATAGCGTTAGACTTGCCAAAAATGAACATTATTCAACTTGTAATGATGAAAATAATCTGAAACCATCCAAAAATGTTTTCAAATAAATATTTACACTGAATATTGGAGTGAAAACTTTGTGTAAAACCGGTTAAATTTTTTTCAATACTTGAAAATTGATACGGACATACCTATAAATCTGGTTCTCAACATTTAAAAGCTTGGTTTTGGAACCGGATCCAATCTAAAACCTGATTTAAAACCTATTTTTCCTATGAAACATGTAAACTTTAGTTAACTACTTTCCAATTATTAATCAGTTTGTCACAATTCACAAACCACAATTAAATAAATATGGGTATATATTGTTTAAAAAAAACCAGTTTTCAAAAATTAAGAAATGGATGTTCATTTCATTCGTAGACAATTTTGAAAAACAATACTGCATCATGAACAAAGATTCTAAAGTGTATATGTTCATATATTGGAGTTAAATAATAGTAATAATAATAAAAATCAACCCTCATTCAATGCCAAAATCAGAAAAGTACGTGATTAACGTTTTCGAAATAACATAAATCCAACAGGCCAAATTTAATTACTGGAGTAAAATTTAGTAATGATTGTACGTATAATACCTGATCTCCTAGATTTTATGAAGAAGCATAGCCATTGGCACCATGTACATATCGAAACACTCGATCAATGCGGCATAGATTGCGGGAGATAGAGCGGCAGAGTGAGTGACATTGTTAGGCCGAATAAACCTGTGTGACAGAGCGACGTTCAAGAAAGATGGTAGATTGGTGTCAAAGACGGTGTGACAGAGATGAAAGCAAGGCAATGTACAGAAAAAATTGCAGACGGGTGGAATGGACAGATGAATCAGATTGGTAGATCAAGAACTTAGCGAGAGAAAATATAACTGCTTGCTATATTTTATTGCACACAATCTGTAAGTTTATTGATTTTAAAGATTGCCTTCTTTTCATCATGCTTCGCAGGGCAATTGTGTGCGAAGAGGCAAGCGGAGTTATCAAGAATTCAAGGAGTCGTCAAAACTCATGAAAAGATGGCAAGCGGACATGTCAAAAGACATGTTCTATTGATAATTAAAAAATGGAGTAAAACACTTATTTTATATAATATTTTTCAGTAATTATCAAAAGACACATCTTATTCGGATGATTTCATCTTCAATTAGTTGAGCGAGAAGACACAACCATACAAAAAACATCTATTCAATTTTTTTCTTATTAAAAATAATTCAAAAAAAAGAAGAAAAAAGAATGAAATTGAAAAGAGTCAAAATATACAACTTTTGCTAAGTGCCTATTCATGAAGAAGTGCATCACTTCAAAAAAAAAAAAAAATTGTAACCGTCTCAATAACGTGTAAATTATTAAAATTATACATATATATAATTATTAAATTATTAAAATTTAATCGAACTAAACAATCTTCTCTTTATATACATATATAAATTATTAAAGTTTTCTAAAAAATACGTACTAAATATATATATTTATTTGTGAATGAATATATATTTGACGATCCCTAAACATAGGAACTACATATATTCGTGTTATTTTCTTTTTTAATATCTTTGGATTTATAATGAACTTTGGATTTATAACATGCAACGTTATAACTTTCAAGAAGAATCATTGTAACTCTTTGTGGATAACTGCCATGCAAATTTAAAAACCGTGAAATAGGATAATATTATAGAAAATTATTAAACATTATATATACATAAATATTTCCTTATTATTGATAGATTCGTATTAAATTTTATATACTATTTAAATCTTTTTTGCTTGACAAATAATACGTAAAAAATAATGATAGCCAATAATGCGTGATATTTATTTTTTAAAATCTTAATTTTTATATAATTTTTACACGTTTTGGTGTTTATTATCTATATTTGATATTGCTAAAAAGTAGGAGTTTAGTGAATTTATTAATAATACGTATAAAATTATTACTATTTCATATAATAATTAAAAAAAGAACAAAAATATTGGTTGTTCCTATTATTATGTTTTTCTTAATTATTTTATTTTTATTATTGACCACGGTTGAATTTTCATGTAGAGGTGCCTTTTAATAAAAATTATTAAATAATTTTTTAACGTAACAGTTTTTTAGTGAATAATTATTTTAAGAAAAGAGAATATAAAAAATGAAAGGACACGTCGAGCGAGGATTTATTTTCTAATAAAAATAAATTCAAAAAAAGGAGAAAATAGTATGGGGATAAAAATCGTGCTTTTTTAGCATGAAGTTATTTTGCTTTTATATATATATAGATTATGCATGCAATTCTTGTGGTAAGAGGAGGAAAAATATACTATTTAGAGATTTTTTATGCAACGTACTCGTAGTAAATCTAAGAGCATATTAGCTTAATTTGGTACGTAAATGAAATAAAATTACTCTGAATTTGGTATGTATATCATTATCAATGAAGCAACAATATACTATCATATTGAATACCTAGGCTGTACCTAGGATTGATTTTTTTTTTTAATTACCTTAATGAAATGGTGAAATGATAATACATTAATGATAAATACAATCCAATCCACTCATCAAACACAAGTTTCATTTTTTTTTGGCTTTTATTTCGTTTTTTTTTTATCATTAACCTTGTTTTATTCAATCCAATCCACTCATTAAACACAAGTTTCATTTTTTTTTGGCTTTTATTTCGTTTTTTTATTATTATTATTAACCTTGTTTTATTCTTTAGATGTTAGCAGCTAAAATATTTAATTGTAATGAACATTGCATTTTAATACTATTTTTTTTACAGGAAAAATACGAACACTTTTTTACTGGAGTCACTATAGAATACTTTCAAAAGATGAAAACGTGATATTATATTTTGTACTAAGTAACATTGTTTTTTTATATATTTTTTAATATTATTATGTGTGCAAAAAAATAATTAAGAATAATTCACCTAAATCGAATTCCTGGCTTCGCCACTTTATACTTCCTATTTCATACAGTACTGGAAGATGTATGACTCTGTCCCTATTTATAGACGACAAGTCGTACTAATTTGAGGATTAATTGATTCACGTTAAGAGTTTCAGTCATTGGCTAAAAGTCATTTTATGAGAAAATATGTTAAATAAATAAAAACACTTATTTGGCAATTCATTGAGTTATTAAATCAAATCGAACTTCACATAGTTTGTGACTGTTGAGATAAGAAACCACATCGATAGTAATTCCCAAATTGTTATGTCATTTTATTATTTTCTTGTCGTATAATGATTCCCTAGTTGTATTTCTATTATTGTCACTCTTTTATTTTCCTGTCGTTGAATGATGCATAGTCGTTATATGTCATCCAATTGTTGTCGTCTTATAATTCGCTAGGTGTAGTGTCATGTTTTATTTGTTTTATTTTTGTTTAAAAATAATATATATGTATATACATAATATACATTAATATGTAAAAATATTAGGGCCCTTTGAATTCGGGACCGAGACGCCCACCTTGCACGCCTATTGTCTTGTTTCACGATCTCCTAGTTGTCATTTTACTATTGTCAATTTAATTTTTCGGTCGTTTTATGAGTCTGTGTGCCACGCCATTTTTGTCATTGTTTTTTTTACATTTTCACCGTGTCTTATTTTCATGTCTGCTTTCTAGAAATTACATTTAGGGTTTGCAATATAAATACCGGTAAATTAATCAAACTTGGCGTCTCATTCTTTATCTTAAACTTGGCGTCCCAATACTAATATTTCATGCAGTAGCAGCAGTAATCGATTTTTTTACGAAAAGTACCGCAACGTTTAACATTATTTATAGTGCCGACATGAATGAATTAACAGCATTTCATCTTTGAATCGATTCTGAAGCATATAAATAGACAAAAACAGTACCAAAATTTTGAAGAAAAACAGCAAAAGTCTTAACTATCCTTGTGCAGAATTTAGATAAACTAAATTAGGAAAAACAAAACAAGAAGAACAAAGGTCACGGAAGAAACCGACAATCGATTTTTCTAAATAAACCCGATAGATGAGCACTTAAGTGGAAGCTGAAGCCCCCTTGCTCCTGGGTGCTGCTTGAGTACCTATAAAACAATGAACAATTTCAGCGTATAATTAACTTACCGCACAATGAAGAATCATGACTGATCTAACGAATCGTACCCTCTCTGAAGCCGCTCTTGAATCTGCGAGGAACATTGCGGAGATATTGCATCCTTCCGGTGCCGGTGGTCTTTCGGCGGATAGCCTTCACACTCCAGTTGTCTGTAAAAAAGAACATCATAAGCAACGGAAAAGCATAAAATTGAAATTCGCACCAACAAAAATTGTTATTAACCAATTATAAAAAGACATACAGACGATTACAAACAGATCTTAATTACTATAAAGTCCCTAAATATGGAAATAAAACTAGTAAAGGTCAGGCCGGGATATTCACGCAAGACCAGTCTCTTGATTTCTTTTAAATATGATCGAAATAGAACATACAATCGAGTCAAGAATTAGATAGAAAACGAGTTAGGTATACAGAAAAAAGAAAGTACAAAATCATTCACTGCCGGCACACGTAAATTACACAGAATCATGTCTTTTGACCCGGGTCGCAATAGAAAACTCATTTTTTTTCCTTCATAGGCACTACAATAACCAACAAATTCACTAAAAGTCGAGACAACAATCACCAAAAAGACAAAAGCGAAAAATCATAGATAATGAATTCGATATAACGAGAGGCGGGCTATTGAAACTAAACAACCTATTAAAGACCATGCCTTGATTCTTCCATACTCGTAAGTAAATACAGATACAAAAACGTATATAACTTTTTCGGTATCTTTTAAAACGGATTGCAACAGAGAACACAAAATTACTTTCCCGGGCAAAACATTTCCAACATCAATCGCTTAAAGTTAAAATCCACGAAAAAGAATTTCACATTTCATCTTGATGCTAAGTTTTTCAACAATGGCAATGCCTTGATTCTTCCACGCACATAAACACGAAATCTCCGAGTATCATTTGATCGGATCGAATCGAAAACTCGATATCTCTCCTTACGCAACACAGTTGGAAGAAATCAGAAAGGAAAGGAGCTCAGGTAAAGAGAGAAAGAGAAAGAGTGAGTGGACTGACAGCTCCTCTTGCGCGCAGCAGGGTAGGCACAGGCCGAGCAACGGCTCTTCTGGAGATGGAAGCTCCGGCGACCGCACCTGACGCAGAGCGTGTGGGTTTTGTTCCTCCTCTTACCGAAGGATCCCGTACCTTTGCCCTGATTCCACCACAACCAAACGAAATCAATCCGAATTCGCAGCCGCGAAGAAGAGATGCAGAGCTCGCCATTGCAGCGTGAACACACAGAAAGCGAAGCGAGAGAGAGGAGAGAGAGGAGCTCACCATTGATGCGGAGGGAGATGCAGAGAAACCCTAGCTAGCTGCTGCGAGGAGAGAGATAGAGAAGAGAGAGAAAGAGACATAAGAAGGGCTTTTATATGTTTTATTTTGCAGTATGACCAGGAAACACAATACAAAACGACATGTGAAAGCCATTCCTCGTTTTCTAATGTTTTTTTTTTAAGGAAAGACGAGTCCCATTAGACCCTCCGAGTCCCTCTAATGGGTGCGGCTCGGGAGGGGAGAGTACTCCACATTATATTATTATTGGCAACAGCCAAGCGCGCGTCATGAACAAGGGTCAGGACTCCCCTGCTACAACTTGAATCATTTAAAAGAAATATCTCAACGCTTGGCGAAACAGACTCCAACCAAACGAAATTTCCTCTAGCCTTAATAGCGAGTTTAGCCAGACCATGAGCAATTGCATTACAACCTCTCGGATTAAAGTAGAAAATAACAGACTCAAACTGGAAAGCTAAACGATGAGTATAAAAAATAGTCGAGCCCAGATCAAAAAGAGAAATAGACTTATGATTTATAGCTTTAATAACTCCCATGCAATCCGATTGAATGCGAATCTTTGACCATCCCTAACCGTACGCCCATTCAACCCCACGACGGATAGCCGAGGCAACTTTTTTTTTTTTCGATCAAAGTTGTTAATGTTATTACTTCGTCCCTCTCTAAAATTGTTTAAAGAGCTATGAATACCGAATAGGAGAAATGAAAATGATTAGAAGTGACTTACGGAAGGTCTAAAATTGTGTTAAATAGATTGAAAATATGGTCATGATTTTTAAGAGAAAAAAATACTAGTTATTAATAAATTTGACTCTAAAAAAATTGAGTTTCACTTTCTAGCACTACAAATATTAGTGGCCCTTTTTATTTGCTATTTGTTTTATTTTGAAGAGAACATATGATATGACTAATAATTTTCAATGATATATTAATATTCGTTTTAAGATTAAACAAAATTAGTTAGAATTTGAATAAAAAACTCAATTTAAAAGGGCAATTTCCTGTAAATATTTTTATAAAAATAAAATGTCGTTTTTATGTCGTTCAACATTATCATTGGCATTGTATTTCAGATTATTGATATTAAACCAAACTATTGTCGTTTGCATTAACTGTCGTATTCAAGTACTTTTGATGTGTTGTCTAACTGGCGTTTTCACGTTAAATATCGTCGTTTGTAAACTCATTTGATTTATTTTTTTAATTTATAAAATTATCTGAACATACACTGTAATAAATATATTTGATATCTCTTCTCCAAAATTTATTAAGTTCAAGACATAATTTGGAGATACAGAAAACGAGTTGGGAAAAACAAGGAATTTCATAAATTGCAACCAGTACTGGCAACACAAACAATAATAAAACATTGCACAAAAATCTTAATATTCCGTTGTTTTCGCGGGCCGGAATCTTTATAAGCGCATTTTATTAGAACAGAAGAGGCATTGCTCATACCCTAAAATTGTCATTGGCCTCAACATTTCTTTGACAGCAAAACAAGTCGAACTGTTGACGGAATGAGCGCCTCAAAGGAAGTTTCTGATGTCCAAGGCCTTCGGGTCAACCATCTCCTCATCCTTGAATTCCTCCCTGCAAATAAAATTGTGAAGTGTTTTTCTTATTACGTAACAAAAAAAGAAACCGAAAATTACACTCTAAATAACCACCGACAAATTCTAATTCTATGTCGTAAAAACAATACCGCTTCTTTTGAGTTTCCATTGCCTCGAGGGTTTCCTTCTTCAGCTCTTCCAATTGCGCTTTGGCAATCTTGAGTTCTAAATCTTCTTCGTATTTAGGAAGATCTTCTTTCCGGATTCCGAGCCTACAAGACAAAGCTAGAGTAGATAAACTAGCTAGCTAAGAAATGGCGGAGTAGATAAACATGATGAACTATCTGCCTACCCGGTTTTCTAAAAATTACATGCAAACTAAGATCAAACGGAGAATCAGTTGTAAATTTAAAGAGCTTGAAAACCAGCAAAAGGTTTTATTTTCAGATTTTGTCACTCCAAAACCAGAGCCATATTTCCGTATTATTTAGAATTAAAAAACAGAAACTGAGAAACATTTTGTTTATTTTTTGAAAATCCTTTATCTTAATGAATACCGGCATTAAACTGGTTTTGATCCAATCTAAAATTGAATAAATAAATACCACATATCTATACAACTTTTTGAAACATTGAAAGAATAATAATAGAACTGGTATCGGATTTCTGGTGTGGGCCAATACACCGGTACAGGGACCAGTTTCAGAGTCGGTTACGGTGATGGAACAAATGTTTAAAGTTTAAACACAGGTTTTTAAGGCAAAATCTGGATTTAGTTTCTGGTATAAAATTTTCAGCCCCGAAAAGCGGTCTTTAAAGGCTTACTTCTTGTTGATCTTCTCAAACTCGGCCACGAGAAGGGCCATTCCCTTCTTGTCATTCCTCTGAAGTGGCTTTTTAATTTCTTTTTCAACTTTCTCCAGAGCGTCGAACATCAACGCCTCCGCGCCGAGTTCATCAGAAAAACCTCTCCTGCAAAAGATTGGAGGAAGACACGAGTGCAGTATATGAACATATAATTTATATATTATTTGGAATACGAGATTATCCATCTACTCTGGTATTGCTGTCAAAGGACGACTTTCAGATTTAAAGCTTTAATACATAAAATTGGCTCATATAATATGTAATTTACATTGTGTAAAAACCAATATTTTCTTATCCTGGATATAAAAAGAAATCTAGTTATAAGTAAATTGAATTTAAAGTATCAAAGACTCAATAAAATGGATTATCAATGGACTCTTTTGCAGCACACAACCATAACGAAATTCATACTATGCAGTTGCACCAAGGATTGTCGTACCGGAAAGTTCAAGAGAGATAATTTTAGCTCTAATATAAACCATACAATGTGCCTAAATAGAAAATGGCTCACATAATATGTACAACTCAATGTTTCCTTTCCTTATTAGAAATGAAAGATTATTCTACATTTTGCATATTCAATGTAAAATATCTTAGATATCAAATACGAGAATACACATTGAACCAGAGTGGAAATCACATACTTGATCCTGATTTCTTTCAGGGTCAGCAAATACGAACGGGCATCTGGGATATCTTTTGTCCGGCTTTCTATGGTAAATTTAATGCGTTGAGACTCTGATAACAAATCCGCTCTGCATAAACCAATATGTATTATATGTCGGTTCTTGAAAGAACAAAGAAATCAAATCCGTCAGGGCGAGAGAAATCAATCATGAGCCACTTCATAAAAAAAAAGATAAAATTAAACAATAGCTGTTGGTTGTTTGGTAAAAAAAATTGATACAAAACTTGGTTATCGGAATCCCCCAAAGATTTTCACACAACCAAAATAGCTTAAATTCGGGGTAAACATTACTAAATCCCTAACAAAAGTGATGACTTTAATAAGAAATCATATGGAAGTCACTTAACAAATGAAGTATTTCAGTAGGAACCTCATTAGTAGCATAAACTAGTTTTGTAACAAAGGTATGTTCGATATTGTTTTACGATAAAGCAAAAAATACTCACTTTTCCCGCAATATTTTCATAACCTTAGCATACTGAGACACTGCAGCGGGATCAGCTGGGTCAATGGTAATCTTCTCTTGCCGAAGAACACCCATTGCTGTCTCGAACTTGTTTTTGACCTCCAGAAAGATGTTCTTCAACATCTCTGTTCCCATGCAAATATGTGTACAAAGTAAATAGGTGATACTAGCAAGTAGATGAAGAAGAAGAAGAAGAAAAAAGCCAATACTAGCAATGTATCAAAAATTTACTAGATTATAATCAACTAAATAGATTACATTGGTTACATCTCCTCCAACTTGAATAAATATTCACCAAATGACAGTATATTAAAGCAATAATTAAAATTAAAAAGCTAAACATCATACTTCATGGAAGCCAACAAGATAAATGATAATGATGAAATGATAGTATATACGAAGAACAAAAAACATATAATTCTAGCTATGGGCTATTAACATACGATCTCCCTTAAGAGCAGCAGGGGCGGCCTCCTTGGCAAAGTAACGGACAGGAATAGCATTCTCCTGTTGCAGAATCGCTCGACTAGCAGACAACTGAATTTCACAGAAACGCACAATCATTAACAAAGCCAGGTGAATAATAAACATGCAATTTTGCCCATGACAAGTACATTTGACTCTGTGTGACACCAAACGCAACCACAATAGAAATTCATCGGAGAAGAGAAATTCGGATTATACATATTATACACGAAAACTCGTTGCACACATTGGACTATCGAATTTCATGTTGAATTGCGAATGTTTTACTTCACTACGTAAAGGTCAGAAAGATTCGAAAATTTCAAGGTATTGTCCTCCTCAATGTAAAGGTATTGTATCTTAAATTCATGTGCACAATGCAAAAAATAAAAATGATGAACAAACATACGATTGAGCTTGCAATTATCATTTCCCCAATTCTAAAATCAAATGCAAATTTCCAAGAACAAAAATTCGCAAAAAAGAAAAATATAAAAACCCAACAGACCCATCTAAGTCTAGCATCGATGAATTTATACATCATTCAATCTAAATCCCAAAAAATCGCCAAAACGAACAACACTCCGAATTGAAATGGAGAAACTACTTCCAACCAATCGCCAAAGACCACCGAACAAACAAAAAGTCCAAAGCCACCAATCAAATCCAGCAACACGAATCGAACGACGGAAACATGAGGACGCACTCGTGGGAGAGAAATCAAGCAATCCGGCGAATAAAAACGATCGGGAAGAAATGGAGTGTCGCGAGTGAGGTACTGACCTGCTTGGATTTGGAGAGGAGACGGAGCGAGAACGCCATGATCGGAGATCAAGCTCGCAGTGGAGATTAGGGTTTGGCTGAGAGAGAGAGAGGGGAATGAGAAATCGATGAATATTATTATTATCTGGGAATCTGGCATAGTCTTTGAGAGAGAGAGAAGGCATTTCTGTAAATTCACTACTCCGATGCAAAAAACGACGTCGTTTTCTAGTATTTCAAATTTCAATACCCAACTTATTTTTCTCCCCTACAAAATAAAAATTTAACCCTCTATGTTTTTGCTCGATTTATTTTGGTAAAAGAATAAATTTTGATAAATTAATTGTTGATGTACAAATTCGTCATTACTTAATATGACATAAAGTGCTAAAGTTGTGAATTAATTAAATTTACAAACCATGATAAAAGGCTTTAAAGAAACAAATTAGTATTCGTAAAAGCCCAATTGAGAAGCCCAATGAGATTCTCAATCAGACCAAAACCAACGGATACAAGGCTACTCGGCCCAAAGGGCTCTAAGGCCCAATATCCATTCGACAACAAGCCAGAAAGACGAGGGTAGAATTGTCACATTCTACCCAGCATCCCATTTCAAATCCAGACGGAAGACCAGGAATACGGAGTCAAGCCTCCAAAGGGCATAATTCAAACGCGACGACGAGAACAAAGTCATGGGACACGTGTAGCAAGGTCGTCCATTCAACCCGGTCAGCACGGAGAGAAGACCCCTCGATTCCTGGAAGACCAACGGGAAGAATTGAAGCCTATAAATACCAAGCTCAAGCTCAGATCAACACACACGCATACCTGTAACTTCGAGAGAATATACTAAAAAGATTCTACCCGGCATTCTTGTCTATTTGAGATCCTGTTGTATTCTTTCCCTCCTTCTCTATTCATTTTCTATTCTTAGGCGTGATCTAGCTGCATGTAGCTATCCGTCTATGTTCATGGTCGCAATAAACTAACAGAGGAAGTAGTCAACTACCGCCTTGGGACGAACCTCTATAAAAAACTCCTCGTCTCATTTATATTGCTTATATACATATACATATACATATATCGTGAGTGAATCGTGAGCTTGCAACGTGGGAGATCAAATTCCACCAAATTGTTCTATTCAAAAATATCATACACTCACAAGTCACACTTGACTGATTGAGGTGGGAAACCACGTCAACATTAATAATTTCGAGATTAAAAAGTGTTTTGCCTCGATTTTAAATCAAATTAATGCTGTTGAATTTAAAACTTGATAAATTAATGAATTTGATAGTATAATAAAATTATAAAAATAATACAAAATGCCTAATTAGTCACAAACTTTTTTTACAAACTAGTCATTGTGTGTATTAAAATGTGTTGGAACTTATTACATACGAAATGAAATTTTTGCTTTGCATAGTTTTCCTCTCTTTCACAAAGAGTCCCACATTGATGGGAGACAAGTGTTTGGAATGGGTCACACAATTTTGTGGAGGAGAGCGGACTCAACTAAATGCACCACTAAGAGTCCCACATGCTTCGTCTGTTAGCCCAGCATGTCAAAAAAGTACTTTAAAGTTTAAACATTCTTTAAGAGATATTTGTGAAATAAGTGCTTAAATTTGTTTGAAGTATGTTGAATTTTTTTTTTTCACTCTTTTCAAGCGTCATCAGGACTCCGAAACCATATAAGCGCCAACAGGACTCTGAAACCATATAAGAGAGTGTGATGTCTGATTCCATTAGTGTGCGGAAATATGTTACACGAGTGACAGACATGTATATGTTATGATTAAACTCTAAAATGTCAAACATTCGACACTTTTATTAAATATGAGATGAGTGATAATTTATTCTTTAAATTAACAAATATTGACCTGGCATGAGCAAGCATGAGTACCGTTGCATTGCAAGTAAACGAAAAAGTTGAAAATATAGCAAAACATTTGTTATTTTGTTAAAAAATTGAATACTCATGCCACATTCTTTATCTAAAAACTAGAAAGGCTTAAAGTGGGAGATTTTGAGAGCGACGAATGAGTCAGTGTGGGAAGTGGCCAGAGGCGAGAATTATATTTTACTTTTTGGAGACGATGTTGGGTATCCCTCTTATTTGGAGGCCCAACAATGTGGGTTATTTTTAACCCATTGATCCATGTACCCGACCCATGAAGCCTAAGTCATAAATGACTTAGATGAGATGAAGAAATAGAAGAGTGTAGAAGAGAGAGTAAACAAGAGAAAGAGAAAGAGAAAGAGAGCAAATTCGCGGTTTCCGCCCAGTTTCGTCGACCCTCAAGAAAATCGTCATTGCGCACTCGTTCACCGTTGGATCGTCGTGATTTTTGGACAGAACGTTCCTAAGACATAGAGGTACGTTCAGAACTGTGGAGATGTGGTTTGGAAGTTTCTAGGTCGGTCTGAAGAGTGGAAACCAGAGGCTGTTCTGTGAGAACGTTTTTCACAAATTCTTCTCTTGCTTGTTTGTTGTAATCCGAGATTAGTGTTCGATCTTGATGATGATGATGTATGCCTCTAGTTTTATATAGGGAAGAATTCGTTTGTACCTCACTCTTGATTATAGTGGATTTTAAGCGGCCTACGGGTCCCGTGGTTTTTTACTCCGTTTTGGGGTTTTTCCACGCTAAAATTGTCTCGTGTTCGTGGTTGTGTTTCGACTATTATCGCCTTCATATTTCAGCGGCTATTGGGAGATATTGAGATTCCGTTGCGTTGCGCTTTCTCCCAACAAAGTGGTATCAGAGCCGTGGTTTGATTTTGTGCGACTATGGAGGCGAACACGTCACGAATGGAGAGTTTGAACGGTTCCAATTACAATGTTTGGAAAGGAAAAATGGAGGACTTGCTCTTTGTCAAGCATTTCCACTTGCCGATTTTCTTTACCGAGAAACCCGAGGGAAAAAGTGATGAAGAATGGAATTTTTTGCATCGACAAGTTTGTGGGTACATTTGACAATGGGCGGATGGCTATGTTCGGAACCATGTGGTTAGTGAAACTCGTGCTAACATCCTTTGGAGAAAGCTTGAGGAGCTTTATGCACGGAAGACCGGGAATAACAAGATGTTCTTGCTCAAGCAAATGATAGCCTTGAAGTATCATGACGGTACACCAATAACCGATCACTTGAATAACTTCCAAGGAATTATGAACCAAATGGCAACGATATATCTTAGATTGGATGATGAGATTCAAGGTTTGTGGCTTCTTGGTACTTTGCCGAACTCGTGGGAGACGTTTAGGATGTCGTTGTCTAACTCCGCTCCGAATGGTATTATGTCGATGGATTTGGCAAAGAATAGCATCTTGAATGAAGATATGAGAACAAAGTCTCAAGGCTCCTCTTCACATTCCGAGGTATTGGTTACCGAGTCGAGGGGGAGAATCAAGCCCGGGGTTCAAATAACCGTGGTGCATCACGAGGAGCGTCGCGTGGAGGTTCAAATAGATGGGCTAATGTTGAGTGCCATCATTGTGGCTTGAAAGGCCACATTAAAAAGTATTGCCGGAAGTTGAGAAATGAAGGCAAGGGAAAGAAGATCAACCACAACAACAACGATGTCAAGAAAGAAGGTAACAATAGTGAAAATGTTGCTATTGTTGATGATTTCTTTGTCGTTTGTGATGATTATGAAGAAAGTGTCAATTTATCTCGCGATGAGACGAGTTAGGTGGTTGATAGTGGTGCTTCTTCGCACGGGACTTCACGACGCGATATTTACTCCACTTATAAGGCCGGTGATTTTGGTATTGTCGGCATGGGGAACAAGGAATACTCAAAAGTGATTGGAATTGGAGATGTATGTGTTGAAACTAGTAATGGAACTTCTCTAGTTCTCAAAGATATGAAGCATGTTCCGGACCTTCGGTTCAATCTCTTGTCGGTTTCAAAATTAGACGATGAAGGCTATGGCAACTCTTTCTTGGAAAATGAATGGAAGCTAAAGAAAGGCTAAATGGTGATTGCTAGAGGAAAAAGACGCTCCAATTTGTATGTCGCGCAATTTGGGAGTTCTAAATGCTACGTCAACACTTGCGAGGATGAAAGTTCTTCCGAACTATGGCACAAACGTTTGGGTCACATGAGTGAGAAAGGTTTGAGAATATTGGTGAACAAGAATGCACTATTTGGAGTTTCCAACGCAAAGTTGAAGAGATGCTCGCATTGTTTGGCGGGAAAGCAAAGGCGCATATCGTTTCGGTCTTTTGAACCAAATAGAAAGTCACAAGTGTTAGACTTGGTACATTCCGATGTTTTTGGGCCGATGAAGACACGGTCCCTTGGCGGTGCTTATTACTTTGTGACTTTTATCGACGATTACTCTCGGAAAGTTTGGGCTTACACCTTGAAGACAAAAGATCAAGTGTTAGATACCTTCAAGTCGTTTCAAGCGTCGGTTGAACGAGAAACGGAGAAAAAGCTCAAGTGTATCCGAATGGATACCGGGGGAGAATACATCGGCCCTTTCGATGAATATTGCCGAGAGCAAGGAATACGTCACCAAAAGTCTCCTCCGAAGACATCGGAATTGAATGGGTTGGCCGAAAGAATTAATAGAACTTTGGTTGAAAGAATGAGATGCTTGCTTTCTCAATCAAAGTTGCCGAAGTATTTTTGGGGCGAAGCATTGAGTACGGTTGTACATGTGCTAAATCTCACACCTTGTGTGCCTTTGAAGTTTGATGTTCCGAGCCGTGTTTGGAGTGGTAAAGATGTCACGTACGACCATCTTCGAGTGTTTGGGTGCATGGCGTACGTGCACGTTCCGAAGGATGGGAGGTCGAAGTTGGATGACAAGACCAAGAAATGTATATTCTTTGGTTATGGGCTCGATGAGTTTGGATATCGTTTCTTTGATCCGGTTGCAAGAAAGCTTATTCGTAGTCGTGATGTTGTATTCATGGAAGATTACACCATTGAAGATATCGACAAAGTTGAGAAAGAAGTTCCAACCTTTGAAGACGAAGAATTAGTTTATGCGGAACCAACTAATCTTGCTCCCACCCCGACCGTTGTCGAAGATGTGAAAATTGAAAATCAAGGTATGGATTTACATGTTAATCATTTAAATACTAATGATTTTGTTGATGTTGAAAATGAGGTTGGCCATGAAGATGAAAGTGAGCAACCTTCTAATGAGTTGAGGCGGTCCACTTATGTATGCCATGGAAGATGAGATGCAATTGCTTCGTGAGAATAACACTTTTTAATTGGTGAAGTTACCAAAGGATAAAAAGGCGTTAAAGAATCGATGGATTTATCGTGTGAAGCAAGACAAAAGCACTTTGCAAAACGGTTCAAGGCTCGCTTGGTGGTAAAGGGCTTTAGTCAAAGAAAATGCATTGACTTTAGGAGATTTTTGCTCCCCTGGTGAAGATGCAATCCATTCGGGTAGTGCTTGGGCTAGCCGCTAGCCTTGATTTGGAAGTTGAGCAAATGGACGTGAAGACGGCTTTTCTTCACGTGATTTACATGAAGAGATTTACATGGAGCAACCGGAGGGTTTTCGAGAAAATGGTAAAGAAGACTATGTTTGCAAATTGGTAAAGAGTCTTTACGGCTTAAAACAAGCACCACGACACTGGTACAAAAAGTTTAACTCGGTGATGGTTAAACATGGCTACAAGATGACAAATGCCGATCATTGTGTGTTTGTGCGCAATTTCTCCGATTGTGATTTCATTGTCCTTTTGCTCTATGTTGACGATATGGTTATTGTCGGAAAGAACATTGCTCGGATTGAAGAGTTGAAGAAGACTTTGAGTGAGTCTTTTGCGATGAAGGATTTGGGACAAGCGAAAAAGATCCTTGGAATTGAGATTTTTCGTCATCGAGAGGCGAGGAAGTTGTACTTGTCTCAAGAATCATACATCGAGAAAGTTCTTCGGCGTTTCAAGATGGATGAAGCAAAAGCGATGAGCATTCCGCTTGCTTCTCATTTCAAGCTTAGCCACCAACAATGTCCATCTACCGATGATGAAAAGTCAAGTATGAAGAACGTTCCATACTCGTCGGCGGTTGGTAGTTTGATGTACGCCATGGTTTATACGAGGCCGGATATTGCCCATGCCGTGGGAATGGTGAGTCGTTATCTCTCAAATCCGGGAAGGCATCATTGGGAGGCCGTGAAGTGGGTTATGAAATATCTCCGGGGGACTTCGAATTTGAGACTAGCTTTGGGATGCGAGAAGCCTACGTTAGTTGGTTATACGGATTCGGATCTAGCCGGAAGCTTGGATGATCGAAAATCTACTTCGGGGCATATGGTGACTTTTGCCGGGGGAGCCGTGGCTTGGCAATTGAAGTTGCAAAAGTGCGTTGCACTCTCTACTACCGAGGCCGAGTTCATTGCCGTCGTTGAAGCGTTAAAAGATTTGTTGTGGTTGAGGAAGTTTACAATGGAGCTTGGAGTCAAACAAGAAAAATATGTCTTGTTTTGTGATAATCAAAGCGCCATTCATTTAGCGAAGAACTCCTTGTTTCACTCAAGGTCGAAGCACATTGATGTTCGTTATCATTGGATCCGTGACGCATTGGATTCTAAGTTGATGGAGCTCGAGAAGATTCACACCGATGAAAATGGTTCCGATATGTTGACGAAGGTTTTACCGAGAGGGAAGTTTGAGTTTTGTCGCTCGGTTGTCGGGTTGATATTGCCCTCCAACTAGTCGGTCGGGGGAGTTTGTTGGGTATCCCTCTTATTTGGAGGCCCAACAATGTGGGTTATTTTTAACCCATTGATCCATGTACCCGACCCATGAAGCCTAGGTCATAAATGACTTAGATGAGATGAAGAAATAGAAGAGTGTAGAAGAGAGAGTAAACAAGAGAAAGATAAAGAGAAAGAGAAAGAGAAAGAGAAAGAGAGCAAATTCGCGGTTTCCGCCCAGTTTCGTCGACCCTCAAGAAAATCGTCATTGCGCACTCGTTCACCGTTGGATCGTCGTGATTTTTGGACAGAACGTTCCTAAGACATAGAGGTACGTTCAGAACTGTGGAGATGTGGTTTGGAAGTTTCTAGGTCGGTCTGAAGAGTGGAAACCAGAGGCTGTTCTGTGAGAACGTTTTTCACAAATTCTTCTCTTGCTTGTTTGTTGTAATCCGAGATTGGTGTTCGATCTTGATGATGATGATGTATGCCTCTAGTTTTATATAGGGAAGAATTCGTTTGTACCTCACTCTTGATTATAGTGGATTTTAAGCGGCCTACGGGTCCCGTGGTTTTTACTCCGTTTTCGGGGTTTTTCCACGCTAAAATTGTCTCGTGTTTGTGGTTATGTTTCGATTATTATCGCCTTCATATTTCACCGGCTATTGGGAGATATTGAGATTCCGTTGCGTTGCGATTTCTCCCAACAGAAATAGCGGCTAAAGTAGCCAAACTTTCATGATTTGTGACGATAAAGGTCCAAACTGGATTTATAGCGGCTAAAGTAGCCAAACTCAGTCAATCTGTGGAAAGCACTAATTCCGTCCAGTCAAACTTAACATCCGTTAGTCTATCGCCACGTCACTTACACGTTATATCAAACTTTGGGTATTTATGCCGTGATAAAACCAAAGTTTGGGTATTTATGCCGCGATAAACTATTTTATATATTTTTTCGCTTGTTCACGTCATCTAAATAAAAGTTAAAATATTATAGTTTTGGGAGGACTCGAACTCATCACTTTCCCCATCATAAAAGGACAATATAACCATCAAACCACATTCACTTGACGTCATATCTTGACAAAAAAAAAAAATATATACATAGAAACTTATTGATAAGTGATCATAGTAATAGAAACATATGTATTTTTCGCACCGAGTTCGGGTTGACTAATTTGGAACGGGGTGAGTTGAATTTTTCGGACCGGGGTTGAGTTGAATTTTTTAGAACGGGGTTGAATTGAATTTTTTGGACAGTGGTCAAGTTAAATTTTTTGTACCGGATTCATGTTGACTTTGTCGATACGAGTTCGGGTTGCCTTTTTTCAGAACCGGGTCATGTTAACTTTTTGAAACAGGGTCGGGTTAACTTTTTCAACCTAAATCTGGACAAAATATTCAATTCGACCAAATTCTGTAAAAGTCAACCCATGGATATGAAAAAGTCAACCTGGTCCCGTTCCAAAAAAGTCAACTCAATCCTGGTCCGAAAAAGGTCAACCCAACCCCTTTCCTAATAAGTCAATCCGAAACCAGTGCGAAAAAACATATGTTTCTATTACTATGCCACTTATTAATAAGTTTCTATTTATATTCTTATTTTTGTCAAGATAGAACGTGAGGTGAACGTGTTTGTGGTTATGCTGCTCTTATATGTGGGAGAAGTGATGAGTTCAAGTCCTACCAAAGCCATAATATTTTAACCTTTATTTAGATGATGTCAGCAACCAATTTTTTTAAAATAGTTTATCGCGGCATAAATACCCAAACTTTGGTTTTATCACGGCATAAATACCCAAAGTTTGCCACATGTAAGTGACGTGGCGATTGACTAACGGATGTTAAGTTTGACTGGACGGAATAAGTGCTTGCCACAGATTGACCGAGTTTGGCTACTTTAGCCGCTATAAATCCAGTTTGGACCTTTATCAACACAAATCATGAAAGTTTAGCTACTTTAACCGCTATTATCCCATATATATATAGAAATGATGATTTGATTAAAAAAAATTAAATACTTTAAGGTTATTTTTGCAAGATAATGACATTTATATAATCTCTCAAATGAAAATAATTTGCTAATTGATGATAATTTGTATAATGATTTGTTTTGAATTGTAATGCCTTAGAAAAAGATATTTCATGAACAAAAACGACTAAATTGAAAAACGACTCGGTAAATGGGATATATATATATATTTTCCTTCTAGAAAACGACAAAATCTACGAACGACTAGTAACTAATGTCTAATAAACGATAGATGGTTATTTTATAAATTGGTTATATTGGAGAGATATTCGGTATAAATATCTAATCTTGTATTAAGTGCATCGGTGTATTCTTAATCTTTTTTTAGCATTAATCGCACTCAAAGGTTACAAAACATTGTCGAGGTCAAATTTCGTCTTTGCCTGGTTAAGATCTAGTACACGAGAGACATGTGTATACGTCTTACGTCTACGATTAAATTTTAAAAAATATTTATTATTCAGTACTTTTAATAAACTATATGATGTGGATATTTGGGGATATCTTCAAGATTTGTTATGGGGATATCTTCAAGATTTGTTGTATTTTAATTATTATTTATTTGTTTCCGTTTTAGTAAGAGAGATTTAAGGAATTAGTTCATCTTTTCTCGCCTTTCGGTTTAAACCCTAGCTCTATATAAGAGTGGTGGATGTTATTGTATTTCTCAAATTTGAACGAATAGAAAATTGAAGCTTTTACTTTGAATACTGAGTTTATTCTCGCTGTGACGCGTTCTTGTGTTCTTCCCGTAGTCCGCTCTACATCAGTTGGTATCAGAGCCACTCGTTTCTGGCAGAGGCACCGAAGAATCAAGCCGTTCACGAAGCTGGGCAGAGGATATGGTGAGACAAGAAGAGGTCGAAGGATTGCGCGCTCAGATGGACTTGCTGACCCGACAGATGGCTGCGCTGCTGCAGAATCAATCGGAGCGACGACGTCGAGGCAAATCCGACACCGTGGACGACCATGCCAACCTGGTCGAGCAGAATCTAGAACGTGCGGCGGTCCAGATAGATGCGCGATGGGTAGCAGCGTTCAAGGTGACTATCCCGGAGTACGACGAACCAACGTACGATGAGGCGGAACACGGTGAGGCCGTGTACGACGAGTCGATCTACGGCGAGACGGAGTATGCCGAACCAGTGTACGATGAGTACAGCGATTCCACTGACGACGAGGCGGAGTACGCCGAGAGCGTGTGTGGGAATGTTGCTTGCATGAACACTTTCACCGAAGAGGCAATTACAGAGGGCGACAAAATTTTCGCCGATGAGGAATTCTTTAAGGGCGATAACAATTACTCGAGGAACCTTCCTCACCGTAACACCCTCGACGAAACCCCTTCGACGAACCCGCCTCGAGGAACTTTCCTCGACAAACCCCATGCCATGGATGACGAGTCTTTCTCCGACGAGCATACTTTCGTTTCGAGAAAGACCACCGAAGTGGCTGCACCGAGAGAGTCCTTTGTCGTGACAGACATGACGATCACGTGCAAGGCTTCGAAAAACAAGCAAAGCGTGATCATGGATGTCGCCAACGGACCTATCAAGGGTATGGGAACGACGCGCATGCGTTGTAGTTACACGCAGCGATGCCCAGAGCACGAGCGTGGAACACGGACGAGAAAGTTTGAAGACTTTAATTGCTGTCGTCGGCAGTGCAATTGCAAGGATGTCTTTTTAAGAAGACGACTCTGGCACCAAAACACGCGCGCCGACGGTGAGGAACCCACCACTGCCACTGCCGCTCTCGAGCTAGCCGACGACGTTGGGCATATTCTTGTCTTATGCCACACTATTCTCGACGAACCTTCCTTGAGGAACTTGCCTCGAAGAACCCTCCTCGCCGACCCTCTATGCGACGTTGACGAGGCCATCAGCGACGACGATGACACTTTCATCGACAAACCCCATGCCGTGGCGACGAGATATTCACCGACGAGGTTTTCCAGGACTTCCCCAACCCGCCTCGCGTTGGACTTTTCCTCGACGAATTCGACGAAAACATCTTCGACGCGCCGTCCGCGACGAGCTTCCCTCGACGAGACTTCATGCATCACCTTCTTCGACGAGCCTTCCTCGACGAGACTTCATCGACGAGCCCTCCTTGACGAGCATTCCTCGATGAACCCTCCTCGACGATTCCGCCTCGACGATACTTCCTCGGCGAGCTTTCCTCGACGAGCCTTGCTCGAAGATCATTCATCGGCGAACATTCCTCGACGAACCTTCTGTGACAAACCTTCGTCAACTCACATCTTCGTCGATAAGGCACTGGTGCGACAACACAAGCTTCGTGACGACCCTTTCGACGCCAAGATGCCCCGATGTCAACGAGACCTTCTTTGAAACGGCACCCGCCGCCGTCGAAGTGACCTTTGCTGACAGGGTGCCCACCGATGTCGAGATGCCATTCACCGACGAGGTACCTAGCGACGTCAACACAATTATCTTCATCAAAGATACCCCCTCGACCCAGCCCCTTCGCCACTACAGCGGACAAGGAGATCTTTGGTGCGACGAGACCATTTTCACTGAGACGGAACACGACAAATCCATGCTTGACGAGGTCCACGTGAAGCCAATAATCGGGCGTGCGAAGGAACCTCCCGACAAGCCTCCCATCATGAAATCGCAACCTCCCGCCCCGACGACCCACTTGAGTTCCCCCGACCTACCCCCATAAATTCGAGGATGAATTTTCTCAACATCGGGAGAATGATGCAGATATATGGGGATATCTTCAAGATTTGTTGTATTTTAATTATTATTTATTTGTTTCCATTTTAGTCAGAGAGAATTAAGGAATTAGTTTCTATTTTCTTGCCTTTCGGTTTAAACGCTAGCTCTATATAAGAGTGGTGGATGTTATTGTATTTCTTAGATTTGAATGAATAGAAAATTGAAGCTTTTGCTTTGAATACCGAGTTTATTCTCGTTGAGACATGTTCTTGTGTTCTTCCCGTAGTCCGCTCTACATCACTATAGATGTAAGTGTGTCTCAAGCTCAACATGCATTAATTCAACTAGACGAAACTCGACCTCAATTTCATAGCCTTTGGGTACTAGTGCCGCTAAGAGATTGCGAATATGCCGACAAACTTAGTACAAATTGAGTACTTACGCCACATATTTCCTTTTTTTAAATCTGAATAATATATAAATACATGACTGAATTCAACTAAATGTTGCTTACTTAGTAAAATAATAAGATTCATAACTATACCAGTCTAATTTAAATTTTAAAGGCACATGAACCTATTAATAATACAAAGTGTATATCTATGTATTCATATACACAAGTTTGTGTCACATTTCTGCAGCAAAAGATTTACCACATCCACAAGTCTGTGTAGCATTAGGGTTCTTGAACGAGAAGCCTCCACCGATGAGAGCATCGCTGTAATCCAACTGCATCCCGAACACGAAAAGAAGGCTCTTCGGGTCGCAAACTGCAAAATACGAGTCAGCGAAATTAAGCCCTTGAGCGTGTCGCATTGTAAGCAGTCTCCTTAATATACTCGTTTTTTTTTACAGTGTTCTCCTTGAGCTTATAAGTTGTAGCAATTTTTCCCTGCTCAGTAAAAAAAATCAATTTAATCCACATCACACGCTTATACAAATACGAAGACCTCTTAACGTGTGGCTTTAAATTTGATAGAAATCATCGATTTTTTAAACGATTTGGGGGAAATTGTTACAATTTAAAAGTTTACGGAAACAGCTGGCGCGAAAAATTCAGCAGGCAGGCCTTCAAATAAATATCTATTTCTCGGACATAAGAGGTTGAGAATACATCAGCTTCATGAAAAGGTAAACATTGTAAAAGCACAGGTGTTTCTTTCTCCGATAATTCCAAAGAATGTATTTACCACAAAATTTCTAAATTGCTTTATTTTATGTTATAATTCATTCTACGCGTTCACGAGTTATGTCGTGGAATGAAGAAATCAATGAATAACATCAAATTTTAGCCATAAAGTTCTGAAATCTAATTACAAGCGATCTTCCATACTATATACAAAACCCACTTTCATATAATTATTTAAAGGGAGACGTACCGATGTTGAAACCCTCGTATTCGATAATGGAGTCGTCCGGCCTCGCGTTTGCTCTATTCTCGAACTCCATAGTGTACGACATTCCCGAGCATCCACCTTGCTTGACTCCAATCCTCAAGCATAAATCTTCATTGCGTTCGGATCTCATCTTGTTTAAATGCTTCAACGCATCGTTTGTGAGTGAAATTGCGGGCGCTATCCCCTGAGAGGCCGGAGCGGCTGAAACATTGAGGTAAACAATTGGTCGTTAGAGTTTTATGCCGTTTACCATATTATAATGTGATGACATAATCGACTAATAACATGAGAAAGCGAAAATGCATATTTTTTATATCATCAAACTGGCATATGAAACCATATTTATTATGCTTTTTTTCCCCGTATTATACCGCTGCAAATGCCAGAGAAGGTTTTCCTTATGGAAAGCTCCGGTACTTACGTTTATTATGGTTCCTTTTCCGTTGGGTTTTATCCACCATTTTTCACGTACGAATGGAGGAATAACAAATCGTTTATATAGTTTTGTTATCTTATGCCTTTCTGTGTCTTCTATTGTGGTTTATGTTTAACTATAATATTAGGAAACCGTAAGGGGGGTGCCGTTTTCGTGATTTGTTTGTTCAGTGACTCGAGACAAGGAATGAAGCGCTCCGTCCGTGTTCTCAAAAGAATGGTCTATTTCGTTATTGTAGCGTGAATAAGGTGTCCGGCAATCACCACGTTGGCGATTACTGTTACGTGATCGTTTTTGCTCGGTTTCGATGTCGGTTCTTACCACCTAACGATAGTTCTATTCGATTCTATTGCTAAGTGTATAGCTTAGTAATTAGGTCTGTAAAGACTAAAGAGTACATACATATAGATACATATATTTTTACTATTTTCTTATCCAATCGATGAACCTTCTCTGAAACATTCTCCAGCGAATTCCTCAAAGAAGAAAACGTAGCAAAAACGATTACAGACTAATCCAACTCGCGATGATTACGAGGAACAATTTGTAACCCTTTGCGATGCAGAGACAGAGACAATCGATTCTTTTCAATTCACAGAACAATCTCTAAGCATGAAATCGAAGACTGAACCGCGAAACGAATAGAAAAGGCACAAAATTGAATCAAGTTAGGAACCTGGAAGCGACGAGGATCGAATCGAGAGAGTCGCTCTGCGATTGAGCTTCATCGGCGAGAATCTGAAGGAAACGGAGCTGGTCGGAGAGGTCGGAGAGGTCGGAGAGAGAGGGTTCCTGGGGAAGCGAAGAGCTGAAGGACAACGCGAAGGTGTTGCAGAGAACGCCATGGCCAAAACCTCTCTCTCTCTCTCTCTCTCTCTCTAAACGTGAGTGAATTTGCAATGATTAAATCGGGCCAATCTCAGCCGTTGAAAGAGCATACCATTGGTCTTCGTTGACTTTTTGACTAGAGACTCACGTTTGTTTTCTTTTTGTCGTTTTGTTTGTGATTTTATGAGGTTCACAATTTAAATTACTTTTCCTTTTCATTTGTTCCAATGTATTATCTATCCCGTTGATCAACTTCAAATTGAATTAAATTTAAGACGCGGATTTTTGTTGTGATTTTTTCCGGCTTCTTATTTTAGGTTATTATTCTTTCACGGTCGAAGATACAACCCCTAATCTCGCCCGAATTCATTGTTATTTTTAAATGCCGCGTCTGAAACCAAGCTTGTTTGACTAAGTGGTAACTCCACCACTCCTCTATTCAATAGGTCATGGGTTCAAACCCTCATGGGTCTCAAATAAGTGCCCCCTTTACATTATTGTAAACTTGGCCAATAGTGTCACCTGTTCTTACACTGAATATATCTAAGTCATGCGAGAGTGCATTGTAATAGTGCCACCCTATTAAAAAAAATGTCGCGTCTGACATTGAACAAAAGGTATAAATAAGGGTATCGTGACAATTGAACAAAAAGTAGTTGTTTTAAACAAATCAAGGGTATAATCATACTTTGAACTAGGGTTGTAACGAAAACCCGGAATCCGGTTTTAAATCCGCATCCGCATCCGCATCCATACCGATTTTATAATCCGAATCCAAAACCGGAATCCGGATACGGGTATCCGGATCCGGATTTAAAACCGGATACGGATACAGATTTTGTTATTTAAAAATTTGGATACCCGTATCGGTTCAAAACCCGGTTTATTTTATTTTTATTTATTTTTTTAATTCAATTTTTATGGTTACTCAAGTCTCAATAGTCAATACTCAGTACTCACTCTCCCTTCAAGTCGACATATCATTTTATTTTTTATTTTCATATGTAATTGATTTGTACGGTTTTTTGGCGGTTTTTAGTTGAGACAATGTGAACATATGTACGGTTTTATGGTGTTTGAGAAATGAGACATATGTTTTAACTTCTTTTTTTTTCTTTTTCTTTTTTTCTAAATCGGATCCAGGTTGAATTCCGGATATCTGGATAATATCCAAATATGGATTTTGAAACCGGATACGGGTAATTAAACATGGTTTTGAAAATAGGTATCCGGATTTTCAGATCCGAATTATGGGCAGTGATTTCGGATACCCGGATTCGGATATGGGTAGTTCCCAAAAGCCGGATACCCGCTCCGGTTACAGCCCTACTTTGAAGTTTGAACCTTATTTTCTATAATGATATTTGGCCGTCAACTCAAACTGTTTTTTTATTTTTTTCTATTCAAATTTTGTAGCCGAAACGAAACTTTTCAAATAACAGTTTGGTGCCGATATATTATTTATAAAAATAAAAATAAAAACTAAATAACTGTCTGGTATATGTTTCAATTGTTTAAAGTTTTTTTAATCAAACCTCTAATACATAATTAATATAAAATATAATAATACAGATAAAGCCCAAGTCATCACAAAGAAAAGGCCCATTGGGCTTTCCTCAAAACCTCAAACCCAAAAGCTGCTTCTTCTTCTCTTCTCCAGAACAGCTTCGAAGTAGCCATTGGAGCCAAAACCTCGAACTCCAATTTCTCTCTCCCATTCTCTGCAATTCGAAGCTTCCGTCAGCCATGGCGACCGTTATGCAGAAGATCAAGGACATTGAAGATGAGGTATTTCTTCTACTTTTTCTCCCAGGGAAAACAAATGGAGCGTCTCTGTTCGGATGTTTTAGGGGTTCAGTTCGTTAAACTAGGTCGTCATGCTAATTGCTTAGCTTTATATTATTTTTCGGTGGTTCAGTTCGACTGGCGAATCATAGACTGTTGGATTGTTATATACATAATTGGTGAGATATTGTGAGAACTTTGAGGATTGAATTGAAGCTCAGAATTTGAGGGTTAACAGGATTATTAGAAGATTTCTGATTCAGAAGCTTGACATGGAATATCGATTTCTTCGGTGTTTTTGCAGATGGCAAAGACCCAAAAGAACAAGGCAACTGCCCATCACTTGGGTTTGCTCAAGGTAATTACTTTCAATATTGAGGAATGTTTAATGCCCAAATATATAGAAAATGCTTGGTATTTGAATTGCTTACTTAGTTATTGATTGATTGCTCTCACTTGTCTGGTGATTGATTAATATTTGTATGGTAGCTATATCTATATACACATATATAAAAAATTATAATACAAACCTGGTTATTTCTCTAATCAGTCATTATTATCAAAAATAGCCTCCACTAATTGGGCACCGAACCATTGCTTCTGAAATACGGCTTATATCATAATCAAACATTTTTAAGGAAATTGGCGGTATTTGATTATTATCCTATATATTAATGGTTGGCTAGTTTAAAATAAAATAAAATAATGTGAATCTTGCAGTTTTTGGATCACATTGTTTTTGTATGAAATTGAATATTTAATATATTTTGTTTGATTTCACTAGGCGAAACTTGCGAAATTGAGGAGGGATCTCCTTACGCCTACAACAAAAGGAGGTGCTGGTGCCGGGGAGGGGTTTGATGTTACCAAGAGCGGTGACGCAAGAGTTGGTCTGGTCGGTTTTCCGTCTGTTGGGAAATCAACACTACTGAATAAGTTAACCGGGACATTTTCAGAGGTATGAAATTATCACATGTTTTAGCTCCACATATATTTTTCTGAAGGGACTTGAATTGTGTGGCTGATTTATTCACAAAAAAGCACTAAAATGTGTTTGTAATGGTGAGTGGAAGCTAACTTTTCATATTGAAGCACTGCTTTGTGTAAATAAGTTTCATCATATTTATCAATTCTCACTTCTTCAGGTTGCGTCATACGAATTTACCACCTTAACATGCATTCCGGGTGTGATCATGTACCGAGGAGCTAAAATTCAGGTGCGTAAATAAGTTTATACATATTATTGTTTGTAGGAATTTGACCCCTAAAAGTGTAAATACCAATTATATTTAATTTTTTGTTGTAATTATAGCTATTTTTTCAACCTTTGACAGCTTCTGGATCTGCCTGGGATTATCGAGGGCGCCAAGGACGGAAAGGGTAGAGGTAGACAGGTACAATATATGATATTTTGGATCAGCTTGATCAATTTTTTTGTGTTGCTTACCTAGTGAATAATGATATCATTATTTTTCTCATTCTCGATAAATGGGAGAAAATATATTAATCATTTGTTTCTAAGTAAGTTTCCCAGTAATGTATTATGTCCCCAACATATCGTTCTCGGCACGGGCCTTCAACCGATAGAACTTTGTTTCTCTATTTTGAGAAACCTTATCTCGAGAGTAACTACGCTAATCAAAAAGACTAACTTACTGAAAAAATCCTTCATGCTTTCTCATTAACCGTGGGTCTCTAAAAAAAAAAACTTGGGTCTCTTTAATAGACCAAACCATCAAATTATAAAATTCTAATGGGTCAGACTGAGTCTCACAATAATAATCCCTAAACATCAGCATAATTAAATAATCTAATTAACTGAAATTAAACGATGAATAACTTGATTCAAATGACGGAGCTTAGTAAAGAGATAAATAAATCATAATGAAGTATCAATGTTGCTTTAAATTAATTTGATTTGGCATTCATTATCTGACATCTCATATCAATCCCAGGTTATCAGTACGGCTAGGACATGCAATTGCATTTTGATCGTGCTTGATGCAATTAAGCCGATAACTCACAAACGTCTTATAGAGAAGGAGCTTGAGGGATTTGGTATAAGGTGAGACTTAAGTTATTAGGAGTGAAAATAGTGTCCCTTAACTGGGCTTTTTGTCAAAAAGCCTGGAACCGGCCCAGGCCTGGCTCCCGGCCCAGTTCACTAAAATCCGGACTCCTTGGTCCTCGCTCGGTTCCCAGTTTTGAAAAATGGTTTTTCTTTTTCTTCTCTAATGTTCTCTATAAACTATTCGGAAGCTGTTCTTATGACGCTTTTTCCACGTTGCTAGCTAGCTGTAGAAACATAAAAGGTTAGGTATTAATTAGCAATACGTGGTTAATAATGCCCTATTTATTATCATTTAATGTTATTCAGAAGTATAATTATTAATGGTTATCTTATGGAACAGGTTGAACAAAGAACCGCCAAATTTAACCTTCAGGAAAAAGGAGAAAGGTGGAATTAACTTCACCTCAACCGTTACGAACACGCATCTTGACCTCGACACTGTGAAGGCAATATGTAGTGAATACAGAATGCACAATGCCGATATTACCCTTCGGTACGATGCAACGGCTGATGATCTTATCGACGTAATCGAGGGCAGCAGAATTTATATGCCTTGCATTTACGTCGTGAACAAAATTGACCAGATTACCCTTGAGGAACTGGAGATTCTGGACAAACTTCCGCATTATTGTCCAATCAGGTACTTCGCCGTTACCAATTTTCATCAATTTCCTAAAGTAAATTATGAGAACTATGGACCAAAATCGTGTCTTTAGATTCTCTCCTTTTTCTTTTCTTTTCTCTAAAAATGCAATTTTTGAACGGAAGTTACGATGATATTCAGGCATAATCGTATTACTATTAACATATTTAGTCCCTAAATTTATGTAAATAACCTATCTATCTTAGGAAATGAAAACCAATACGAAATAATTTATATATGAGCTCGAACCTGCATCGTTAGCTTGGAAGGCTAACGATGGCGAGTATGCAATATGCAGCTTGCTCTTGGAGGTTAGATACATACATTATTCGTTGACTGCAAGTCTGCAATAATGTTGGCGAATTCCCGCTGGCTTATTTTCTGTACGTTTTGGTATTCGGATCCTGACCCACACTAAAATGAGATATCTTATATTATTTATCATCATGCAGTTCTCATTTAGAGTGGAATCTTGATGGTCTGCTTGATAAAATATGGGAGTATTTAAATTTAACCCGTATTTATACAAAACCAAAGGGACTTAATCCCGACTACGAAGACCCTGTGATTATGTCATCAAGGCATAGGACGGTCGAAGATTTCTGCGAGCGGATTCACAAGGACATGCTTAGGCAATTTAAATAGTAAGTGGCCTTTTTCCTCACTCATTCATTCTTTCATATGCTCATATACTACCATTATAAGGTATCGGTTTATTTGGGCGTAGTCACCCTAATATAGGCCCGTCACCTGAGGCCGAACGCTCTATTAAAAATAGCTTATATTAGATTAGTTAATATTTAAATATAGGTCCGTCAAATTCTATCATGTATTTTCTTCTGAAAAATTTAACAATTTATTGTTCTGTCATTAAAAAGGGTCAAGGTAACTATATCATCACTTCAAGTTTCTTCTTTTCGATCCTGTTTCAAGAAATGATTCCCGAAAATGTTTTTTTTGCAGTGCTCTGGTATGGGGTTCTAGCGTGAAACACAAGCCACAAAGAGTTGGCAAGGTTTGTTTATCCCTTAATTACTTCATTTAATACAACTAGTGTCTTTGAAAAACATGTACTATTTGTAGGGGCAATAGTATGGCCCCGAAGCTCGGTTTAGGCTCAATTAATAATATAAACCGGGCTTTTTGCACTTGACTGGGACTGGGCCCAAAAATGCGAAAAGCCGGGTATCCGTTACACCCCTAAATTGTATTCTTGTATCTGTACATTTAGTTTGCATTTTCATGAATTCTGTTTCGAAACAACAGGAACACGAGCTCGAAGACGAGGATGTTGTTCAGATCATTAAAAAGGTCTGAGTGATCCGCAATCCGTTTGCACTTTCGTTCTCAGTTTGTTGGGAAACCGGTTTTGAGAGGAGTCCTTGTAAGAGTGCTAGAAATTTGAGAAATCTTTATATGGTGCCATTTAAGCATAAAATATTTTGAAGAGAGTATGATGTGTAAATTTAAGTGTTTTTTGTCCTTGTAGTGAATTAACTAAACTTTCTTTGATAACTTGAGTTGAGTTAGAAATTACCATATGGACTTCTACAATTAAAATTCTGCACATATATTTTGTCTAAATTTATCTATAAATATATAAAAGGTGAACTCCCCGTTTACGTGGATCACTTAAAACACGCTATGTGGTACTTAGAGAAGTCGGGCCTCTAAATATTTATGTCGCAAAGAAAAGAAAGAGAATGTAAGCCACGGTATATAATAGTCACGTTTCTTGTAATTTTGCGATACTCGAGTTCAATTTTATCGATAGCATGGATAATTTATTTTTTTGTACCATCGGCTTTCATTTTTTGCAAAAATATACTCTCAGCGAAATACCGAATATTGAGCATAGAGCATGTACTGTATTTACCGCTTTCACCTTTTTTTTTTTTTTTGTGTACTTGGTTGATTTTAATTAGCAGTAATAAAAGAAAAAGAAAAAAACTACTTTCGTATATTATTACAAACTATATATTAGGATTCGACACTTCAAATTTGTTGTAATTTACAATCAGTCAAAGCCTACATTGTTTGTGCTTACACAAATTGTATCACAATATAATATATATATATATAATAATAATAATAATAAATAAACTCAGAGCATACAATATATAGAAAAATCCTGGTTGATTTATTGCCTCTTGACTGGTTCATGCTTTCACGCAGCAATTAAAACAGCTGAAAATGCTTCTTCTCGGCTGTTTCAAAGAAAAAATAATTATTATTATTATTAGTGACACATTTTTCAATCAAGCATGTCATTACCAATATTAGTGGCCGAAAGCAATAAATGCATGTGCACCAACTACGATTTGTCTCCCTATATCTATAGATATAGACATTCCTAATTAATATATATATTATTCACAAATGTTGTTTTTGAATAATTAATTATAGAAACATCGTCGAGAATTTAATCCAAATAGAGAATTAAATAAATACTACCCAATTGAATGATAGAAGGGTCTGACCGTAAGATATTAAAGTCAAACGTTGACTATTTTATTTAACTATCAATTATATTTAAGTCGTATTCATTGAAAACTATAAGAAGGAATTTTCTTTTGACAATATATAATTATATATATATATTCATAATAATAAATTTGAGAGGAAAAAGCTTTATATTTTATGAGTTTTAATAGAGTTCATTAGTTCAACACAGCTATTGATATTTATTGTTTTGACTTTAGCCCAAAAGAGAAAATGATTCCCAAAAACAAAAACAAACACATAAAACACCGACTTTTTGGTTCCGATTCCCCCAAAAGGTAATTGATGTTATATATATATATATATAAACATTCTTTATATCTTATCATTGAATGCAAATATTCATGTAATAATGCTACACCATGTGAATGAATGGCCATGATAATTAAAATAATTCTCTTACGCCCTTGAACTTGTTGTATTTTTCAATTTTTCCTCTATTTTTCAGAAGTTTCTCTCGTGAACTTGCAAATAATCGACGGGTTTCACCATATTTTAGAGCTAAACAAGCGGCTTAAAATTTGATGAAAATAGTCGATATTTAGTAAAAAAGAAGAATGTTACTAAAATTCACAAGTTCATAGGAGAAACTAAAAAAATGAGCATTGGAAAGAAAAGGGAAAGGAAGCTTACCGATGGCGAGGGGTCATTTTCATGGCACTGAGGGAGGTGGTGATTATCGTTAACAGCATTCTCTGCTTTTGCGGAGGCCATAAGCTCTTCCTCGTTTCCGAGACTCGCTCTCGAAACATCCATCTTGTTTTGCTTCCTCATTTCCCTGATCTTAGTGAAGTCCATCGAGTAGTCCGGGAGCGGGCCGCCCTTCTGGTCCCAATCCCCGAATTGCGGAACCGATAGCCACGGGGCATTCTTCTGCATTTACATTTAGAGTAGTTTCAGTACATTTTGTAACAAAGCTTCAAAAAGAAGCAAAATCTTATAAATTTGATCACGTACGCCCATTAAAACGAATAATCGTCTTCGTAGCTATTGCCGATTTTCAGTAAATCAAAGGAAATCAACATTAAAAATGGTATCGCAACAAATGGGTAGATCTTCAAAAAAAAATCCCAAAATTTCATAAATTTGATAATGTATAAAGGGTACATATATGCAGAGTAAAATATATATATATATATATATATATATTATATTTCAAGCTGTGTTGCATCATGTTCCTTACAACAATAGAACAAACATATGCTTAGCTGCTCAATCTTTTAATAATATTCAGTGCATTGTTTGACTTTATCTTTATTCAAGTGTTGAGGAAAGAATACAACTACTACAGCAATATCTATGGAGATGGAGAAGAGCTTGCTTCAAGTTTAAGCTAACTTTTGGCAAAATCATGGTGAGCAACTACCACTACACCAATTTACATATTTATACCCAAGTAGATTGAGATGAATGATCTTGCTAAAGGTAACAAATTTGTATAATCAATGCAATTCCCCAAACATGGACAAGTATCTAATTCTCTTTACTTAATTCATAAGAAACTAATTGTGGGCGATTCCGCCTCGAATGAATAGGTACTACTTGTTGAAAATCGATCTCGGAAAACAATGAGTTCGGCTGAAATAAACCTCTACCCGTCAGTTTCATCGTGTACGCAAAGGTCTCAAAATCGGGGGAATGATAATCAGACATAAGATACAGAGAAATTTATTATCTATTTATACATATATAGATAGATAGATAGATACATAAGAAGTAGTTGTTGAAACGAAACTATGATTAAACAATGATTTCAGAGAGAGATGGATAATCACAAGTCAAATGCATATTTGCTTGCTTCGATTCGATGACTCAGAAGAAGAGCATCTTCTTCAAGCAATTAGAAATACACTCCGAAGAAATTCACTTTCATTTCTAAATCAATCAATTCAATTCACTCATTTCTAAATCAACAAACAAGAATAAGCCGAGATTATCTTTCAAAGCTGACCACAAAGTACACAGCAGAGAGAGAGAGAGAGAGAATAAACGAACCTCCTTGCGATCTTCCATTAGAGAAGGATTACGAGAGTATGAGAGCTCGTGCTTCTTCAGAGCGAGAAGCTTGAAGGCTTTGGATCGCCCAAACAGTAGAGCAAGAAGAAATCGGAAGCTGAGAGAGAGAGAGAGTCACAGACGAGACGATACATATACATATATCTATATAGATATATATATATATATAGATAGATATAGCTTTATATTGTGACATGAGCGAGTCACATAGTGGACATGACATGACATGACAGAGAGAGAGGGAGCTTTTCCATTTGACGAGAAGGGGTGTCTAGTATGCGGTAATTACGAAAGTGCCACGGGCAGCGAACACGGCTTTCCTACGTGTCAGTTGTCGTTTCTCTTTTGGGCTGTAAATTGGGTGTAACCGTTTCTGCTGAGCTGTACTCTTTCCCTTCCACCTCATTAATTCCACGTCGTTTTCAATTAACCACAATAATTTCTTAAATTACTATATTTATTTATTTATTTATGATGGAATTAAGTTTCTTCCTCAATTATGTATATATTTTTTAGATCGCAATATCAAACCCCGAATTTTGCTAGTCCGTCGAATTTGCCCGTTGAATTCTAATTTTTAACAACAATATCTACATTACTCTCTTCGTTTCATGAAAATATTAACTTGTATGTAATTGAGGTTTTTCGTGAATTTTAATCATTTATCTTTTATTTTGTACACACCATATATTAACCGCTCGTGGGTAGCAATATTTATTGAAATTTTACTATAGTCTCGTAATCTAATATTTTTGACAAAAATACTAAAGTAGTCACGGAGAATATCTTTGCTTTCTTTTTCTATCTTATATACCACACATATATATAGGGAAACTTCAGTTTGTATGTCCGGTAGAGCATGTGTTTTTGAAAAAGTACCCGATTTTGTTAGATTACAAAACTATGCCCCCAACACACTTTTTGTCTTTACATAAACACTTTTAAACACTTTAAAATATGCTCCAAAAACGGTCAATGTATACATAAACACTTTTTGTCTTTACATACATATCTTTGGGGCATAGTTTTGTAATTTAACAAATTCGAGTACTTTTCTAAAAACACACAAACTAATATATAGATGTGATTGTGTTAAAAGAACACAAAATTGAGATACCAAATAATTTGGTTTGGATTCATTGGGTCAAGAAGCATTTCATGAAAGTAACATCAAACAAGTCTAAATATCAACAAGAGTGGTTGTGTAGAAATTGATACACCAAATTAATAATCATAGCTAAAAATATTTTGAATTTATTATATACAACATGAAAAAAAAAATGAAAAAAAAATAAAAAAAATACATCTCTTAAAGAAACGTGTTCAAGAGAGGAACTAGCAAGATAGTAATCAAATACTTATGTTCTGTTCTCTAATCTCTACATATATTTATATTTCACAAAATCATCACAAAAGCACATAAAACCCTACACTTTTGACACAGAACTTTCATAATAATAATATTAATCGACGAGCCGATGTCCGTAGTCGGGAAAATATAGAAATCATTTACAGAGAGTTATTTAAAACATAAAAACATTTTTGTTCATTGGAAGACGAGATCCGAAATCATTTAAAAAACCAAAGAGAGGAAAGCCAAGATAATTAAATCATTTGAGATTTTATAAGATTCTTCACCATCAGCTCCTTAAACTTCAAAAGATTCACCGGTTCGGTACGAAAAGATCGATACAACGCTATAAGGAATCTGCACATTAATACAAAGCGAGAAAACAGAGATTTTAAAATATCAAATCCATTTTGAATATGTCCGGATTTTCTTTATCGAAATGCAAGTTAAAAACGTTATTCAAACCAGTGTTTCAAATACCATTGCCGATGAAAAAACCGATGATTCGATTTTATTGGTTCACCGATGGGTTTTCGGGAAAAATAGGTTTACCGATATGATTTTATGGGTAAATCAGTAGACCGATATGAAATACGATAATTAGTCTCTCTGACTCTCAACATAATACTTTTATATGGTCCCGAGCCCCGACTCTAACTAATTCAGAAACTACTAAGATTTAGAACCTCGTCAAATTAATACTCGATAAAATAATACTTTTATATCATCCCAAGCCCCGACTGTAACTAATTTTATTACGTTTTACCTCGATAAAATTAATAACTTCGATAAAATTCTCAAATCCCAATTTATAGAGGTTCTATTATTCTATACATATATGGGCACATAAGCTATCTAATCTATGTATAGTTATATATAGTTATAAATATAAACTCTATATATGTATATGACACAAGCATACCTGAGCGAGCGAGTTAACTGTCCCTAATACGTTTGGGCTCCGCCGTACTGCCCGCGACCGCCCTGTCCCCTTCCTCTTCCTCTTCCGCCTCTGCCCCGCCCCATCTGTTGACCACCCGAGTAACCCCCGTGGTTTGTACCCGGACTCCCATACCCTGCCCCACCCAGACCAGGGCTCACACCCGCCTGATGATTCCCATACCCGCCCTGCACCGTAGGTGCAGCTGCTCCTGCCAAACCCGACAGCAGGTTGCTCGCAAGCAACGCCGTCAACGCCTGCCCAAGCGCGGGGTTCAGTGCTGTCTGAACCTGATTATATGACATTCCCGTTGCGCCCGATGCCACCGGATGAGCTGGACCCGAGCCTCCGGGGAAGATCGGATTGTCGGGTCTCTGATTATTCTGGCGATGGGAAAATTTGTTCTTACCGTGCTGCTGGAGCTTCCCGGGCTTCGGGCCGTCAATGGCTCGCTGGCAATTCAAGATGTGGCCTTCAAATTTCTTGTGCTGTTCTTCGAGCGCCTTCATCGCGCTATCCACCGTCTTGTAGACGAACAGACAGAACCCTTTCGGCTTCCCGGTGACCTTGTCAAGCCCCATCGGACCTTCCTCGATCTCCCCGAACTGGGAGAAGAAGGTGAAGAGCTTCCCAGGGTCGATATCCGCACCGACATTGCTCACGTAGATCTTCCTCTGTGTGTACTCCGACGCCGGGGCCGCTGGAGCCTGTGCCGGGGCCGATGCCGGGACAGGGCCCGTGACCGCCAGCTGGCAGGCGGTCATCCGGTCGCCAATCTTCTTATGCGGCTCCGCGAGCGCCTTTCGCGCCCCGGCCCGGGCCTTGAAGACGACGAAGCCGTAGCCCTTGGACTTGCCGGAGACCTTGTCCTGCACTGCCTTGCAATCCTCGATCTCCCCGAACTCCGCAAACGCCGCCCGGAGATTCTCCGTGGTCGTGTCCCAGCCGAGGCCGTGCACGAAGATCTTGCGGTGGTTGGGGCTCGCGTCGGCGATGTTCCGGATCCGATCCGCCACATCGCGGTGCTTCTCCGCCGCTCCAAGCAGGAGATCCCTCAGCTGCTCCTTCGTGAACGGTTCGAGAATATTCTGAACCGGATCTTCCTCCTCTTCTTCTACTTCTACTTCCTCTTCCTCCTCTTCCTCTTCTTCTTCTTCTACTTCTTCCTCGACCTCAACTTCGACCTCCTCGTACTCCTCTTCCTCCACGACCTCTTCCTGCTTCACCTGATGGAGCCTTTTCTGGGGCTCGCTGTCGTTGGAGGTACTCGAATCGAGCTTCCGCTTCGGCGCCATGGTCGCGGGAGGCAGGGTAGCTCGAGGTCGCCGAGGAAGCTAGGGTTTCGGCGAGAAGCTGACAATGGCGGATCGAATCGAATCACAGAAAGTCAAAATTAAAAATAGGGTTAATTGCGGTAAAAAGACCCAACTTTTGGTCAAATTCTCTCCTTATACCAAACTTTCATAAATGACGGCAATACTATCCAAACTCAATGTTTGGAAGTTGACCGAAGAAATTTGTCCATGTGGCTATTAGCATTTGCCACATGACATGGCACATGGCACTTGCCGCCATGTGGCATACCATGAAATTATTTTTTTTTTAAATAATTTTTATAGATAGTTTATTTTAATTATTTTAAACCACCTAATATAATTTTGTATTTTTAATAAAAAATATTTTTTTTCCAATAATGACAAATGATTGATGTTTAAATTCAAATAATCATTATTGGTTATAATTATTTATTTTTTAAAAAAATAGGAAGAACGAAATAAAAATCACCGTTCAAAGTTCACTTGAACTATGTTTCCGATCCGATTCACGCGTCGAATAAAATTGTTAACATGTTTAATAATAATAACCAATAAACTATTTAATATTGGTTTAATATCTTTAACGAAAAAATATTTTTATTTGTCTGCATGTTATATTTTTTTGTGTGTTTACAATTTATAATAATAATTGTTTAGTATGTTTTTATATATATATATATATTTTTTAAATTAGTTATTATTATTAAACATATTAAGCAATTTTGTTCCACCCGTGAAGTGGTTCGGAGGCAGAGCTTGAGTGAACCGTGAACGGCGATTTTTATCTTTTTTTATTTCGTTTAACCCGCCTTTCTAAAATGAATAATTATATTTAATAATAATAACCAATAATTAATATTTAAAATATTCATTATTGATTATTATTGAAAAATAATTTTAAAAATAATAATTACGTGTCATTCCACGTGGCAAAGGCTACCAGCCTCATGAATAGAATTCCTCTGTCAATTCCCAGACATTGAGTTTGGATATTATTGTCGCCATTTATGAAAATTGAGTACACGGGAGAGAATTTAACCAAAAATTAGGTCTTTTTGCCGTAATTAACCCTTAAAATATATCCAAAAGTTTCAGCAGTGGTTTGGCGCTAATGGCGTCGATTAAATATTTATTTTCCGTTATATGATTTTTTTTAATGGATTTTCTGGTATAATATTTTACAATGAAATTAATTTTAGTATATTAGTATTTTATAACTATGAAATAAAAATACTATATGTTTAAGAACTATTAGGTTCATAGGGATTAAACTTAAGCTTTTCAAAGGTTAAATAGATAATATATCTTGCTTTTTCAATGTTAAATTGTTCATCTATAATGTTTTCAAAGATCAAATTTAATCTTCTTTTTCTTTCAAAAAAAAATTATCTTCTTTTTGGGTTCAAAATTGATAAAATCTAATTTAGATTATTCAATGATATTAATTTTACAGATTAGATGAAAGTCTTTTTAAAAAGGTTTAAAATTAATTCACCCATTAAAATTTGTCAAACTATCATGAACAATTAACAAATGGATAAATAGTATCACTACTCTGAATTTTGAGTATTTTTTGCATTGTCGATACTCAATAAATTAATAAACACTGTAAATTAAAAAAATTCCGATCCCGACTCTCACTATGAAGGTCTGATTTTATATTATATTGATAATCTCTATAGTTTAACAATTTTTTTCTATCTCAACAATATTGATTTATAAAAATAGACTAATCTATTACAAATTATTCCTTAAAAAAAATATTACAAATTATTATATCTTGTCTTGCAAGTTATATCAGCTGTCAACTCAAGATAATTCATGCACCAAAACGGAAATATATGAAATGATCATTTATTTTCAGAAGTTTTATTTAAGCCCGTACTTTTATTTATGAGGTAACACTAATCAAATGATTCGCGACAAAACACCGAGAAAATCCGCCGAGGAAGAACCGACGAAGAATTCTATGCCTCGCTGCTGGAACTCGCTGATTCCGGTCCGGTTGTAAAACCGGTCGAGGTGGACCGTTTCATGGACGTTGCCAAAGCGGTCGATCCTCGTCGCCGCAGGGGCGCCATCGATGCTTAGGGAGACCCAGAACTCGCCGGTGAGCGTCCTCTTGATGTTGTGTGGCATCCCCGGGAGGTTGACGAGGACTTGTGGCGTCGGAGCTTCACCGGGGAGACCTCGCAGTTGGAGTTTTTGGATCCTCCGGCCAATGAACTCGGCGACGAGGACGAAGGAGCGGTCGGCACTGATTGAGACGCCCGAGGCTCCCGCGAGGCCTTTGGCGAGCACTGTCACTTGTTTGGTGCGTGCGTCGTACTTCATAAGCCTCCCTGTGCTGTCGCTTGCCGCCACTGCGGCCGCGAGCTCCCTAAGACGCAAGAAAGCGGTGAAAATGACTATAAAAACTTTTCGAGTTAGTCGAGTAATTGAACTAGTATCTTCAAATCATGTTAAAAAAGTGAATTTATTATTTTTACAAATTATGAATGTTTTTAACAAAAAAAATAAAAATTAAAGTCCAAATATTAAAAATAAAAGTTACTATGTTACTTAAAAACTAAACTGTTATTCTTAGAATCTTAGTCTTAAAAAATATTTTAAACTGTAAATATGGGATTTATTACTAATATTTTCACTTTTATCTTTCAAGTATTTTTACTGTATATATTCGACAAATCTAACGTGTAACTTGCCGTTTCAGTCATGTATTGAATAATAATAATGTAATTTGTATATGTTACTTTGAATTTTACTGATTACATGCATCAAATTATTTAAATAAAAATTACAAATATTTAATAAGAGTGTAAAAATATTGAGTATTGTCATTAAACGAAAATTACTAATAACTAATAAGAGGGTAAATTAATTTAATATTGTCAATCCCAATGGTAAAATTTGTGCTGAAATTATTAAAAAATAATACCTCAATGGGTATACGGTACTTCCCTCAGTGAAATAAACGCCGCCGGTCAATTGATCGACGTCTAAACCGTTTAAAGATATGAAGGGTATTCCCTCGGCGGAATTCACCAATTGTGTGGCGAGTCCGCCCTGAGGGCCGACCGAGAGAAGCCCGTAATAAGCGTCCACGACGAAGAATTTGTTCGTCAAACGATGAAAAGCTAAACCCAACGGCCTCCCACAAGTGGGGCCGAGCCCTCGCTTTGGGTCGTTGATCCCGTCACACAATTCACTAGACCTAAATAACGCAATATTTGAAATGAGAAATATCACGGGTAGATGTGAGAATATGAAATTAGGCACTAATAAGCATAGATTGTCAGTCTAATTTTTCTGTAAACAGATGATTCAGTTCTACAGTTTTTTCTTACACAAATATGTATATGTGTCTATCGGACTAGCGCAAATGAGTTGTCGTTCATTCCCCATTCAAATTAAACAAAAATTTAAAACATGAACTCCATTCAATTTTTTTTTTAATTTTTTCTTTTTTTTTTGCAAAAAATAAATATCTATTATTTCGAAACAAAAACCGAGAGCATCCTTTTGTTTCCAAACAAAAATTAAAAAACAAATGCGGAAATCCGCTTGTAACCCTGAATAGTAAGACATGATATTAATTTGATTATGATCGCACATTTTCCGGACATTTAGAGAAAAAATAAAATTAGCAAAACAAAATACCTATTTGGTGATGTGTAAGCAAAGTTTACAAACCCTCTTATAGGACCGCCGTATCGGACAATTCTACCGTCGGAAATGCCGGTATACGGTCTATTAAAATAATCGAAAGCTATGGCTGCGGGACCCGATGAGGTTGATGGCAGGTCAAGCTTCACAAATGATGTGAAATGATTAGGGAAAATTTGTGAATTGATTGTGTATGGAAGTGAGAAGACAACCATTAATATAATGTGAATCATGCTTGTCATAGTTCTAAATTCTAATATATTGTGAGGAATCTCCAATTGATGTATGGTATTTATAGATAAATCTTTTGGCTGATTTAAATGTACATACATTTTTTAGAGAATTATATGCGCATAAATTGATTACTTTGTTATGGACACTATATTTTATAAATAAAATTAGGCATGTCTTTGTTGAGGTATCATAACAAATTAGGCCAAGTTTGGTATTTTAACTAACAAAAAAAAGGGGTAAAACTTTCATAAATGCTGTAAGTTTGAAAATAATAATAATAATAATTGTTGATGTCGGATTTCGTCAAATCCATCCACAACACAACTGACATGATGTGCATTTATTGAAGCCCACCTACCCACTGTGGCAGTCTGCTCTTCCCTCAAATCACTGAGAAGCTAGTGATTGGATGTGACAGAGCAGAAGGAAAAAAAGGAGAAGAAAGGACCCTAGTGATATTGATGGAAAGCTGGCAAAGTCCTCAGACTATAAATATTATGAGAAACCTCATTGAGGGGGAGAAGGAAGAGGAGAGACTCAGGACGTAGGAAATGAGTTTCTAGAAAGAGAAACTAGTTTTTAGAGAGAGAAACTTTAGAAAAAGAGATATTTCTTTGTATTTTTTAGTACCGATCTATTGTAATCTGATTATATTAAGATTAGAGAGCACATCGTATATCTGTTCATCATACTCCGAGTGTCCAACTATCAAACGGGAGAAACCGAGTCCTTTTTGGGAATATAATAAATCAGGATTATTCGTGTTCATATCATTATTGCGTTCTTTCGATGATTTTTGTGACTGAAAAAGGGCGGTGAAAATCGCCCTCAACAATAATAACAATAATAATATAAACTAGGTTTTAGGGTCTGGAAAACGAGAATCGTTCGATGATCTAATTTAACGGGTATGTAGACAGGGTTGCACGTACATCAATAGATTTTTGATAAGATCTTATGGGTATTATGGTAATCAATGAAATATTTGTTTTAAAGACATCGATTATATTGATAAAAGTAATTTTATCAATGTAAAGTCCGAGAATGGTTTACGATCAACCAACCAGAAAATTGGTCATGCTGTATAGACCAAATTCTACCACAAAAAATAAAAAAACAAGGATCACTCGTTTAAGAGAGCCAACTCAATCTCTCGAAAAATCTGCGAGGGAATACATCGAAAACTCGTTACACGAGGAAAAAAGCCACGAGGCCAGACAATTGATAATATCTATCAACCAATTTATACTCCAAGATATGTCGTTGTAAAGGAATTTGTTGTAAGTATTCCAAATGCACCAGAGAGTTGTTACAATTCCAGTTTTTGCTGCTGCATGTCTTTTTTTTTTTTATTTCGCCCTTAAACTTCATGAATCTGCAACAAATTGATGGTAGAAGCGAAACCCACTAGATCCAACTTAAGTACAAAAAAAAAAAAAAAAACCGCCCAGACTGCGTTAGCTGTGCGACGATGAAAGGATAAATGGTCGACCTCTTCTCGGAAAACACAAACACACCTAGGGAGCATTGTAAACTACGAATTACGCCTTTAAAACGATTTTAGCGTGTTAAGTCGTCAACGGCAACCAACCAGGTAAAAAATTGAACTTTTTTAAAACCGAGACTTTCCAGTTAGCCTCAAAGAAAGGCACGTTCGGGTGATAAAACTCCACTGTTATTGATCTAGAAAAAAAAAACTCCCTTGCATCATGAGCCAAGAACGCCGATCTTCTATGTCTTCCAATAGCATACCAGAGCTCAAAGTTTCATTAATTCGGTAGCTTTGTCGGTCTCCGTAATGATTTAATTTGTCGATAATCGATTCAACTGTGAAATTTTCAAAGTAAATAATTTACCACTGAATTCATCCTTTAAAAAAAAAAAAACTAATCGGTAAACCGGCAAAATCGAACTAAAATCAAACTTAGTTTTCTTTTCTCAGAATATTTACACGTATTTGCATAAACTAGTCCTTACATTAATTAAAATGTGTAGAGAATATCAGCATATAGATTTTGTTGTTCAATTTCGACTCGCCAAATCTCCCACTCCCACTCCACTCCACTATTTCTTCTTCGTCTGAATCCAAACTCCGATCCGGCGACTGCTCGTCGGAGAAATCACCGGCGATGAGTGGCGTCTGCAAGCAGTTTCAGCCTCCGACCTCGTCCACTCTCCAGCGATCTCTCCTCATCCTCGCCGCGCTCAGCATAGTCTCCTTCACATGCTTCTCGCTCAAATCCCTCAACTCGCCTCTCCAGAACCCCCCTTCCACGCCTCAGGTACGTCGAGACACCAAGCAGCTTCAATCTCCTCTCATCCGATTTGATTTTGATTTTGATTTTGAGCTTGAATTCTGTTTAGGTTTCCGCGAAAGTCGAATCGGAGAATGTGGCCGAGGACGGCGATCTATCCGACGTGTTCCACTCGCCGGAGGTTTTCGGCCGGAACTACGCTGAAATGGAGAGGAAATTCAAGGTGTACATCTACCCCGACGGAGATTCGAAAACGTTTTACCAGACGCCGAGGAAGCTCACCGGAAAGTACGCCAGCGAGGGGTACTTCTTCCAGAACATCCGCGAGAGCCGGTTTCGCACCGAGGATCCGGACGAAGCTCACCTCTTCTTCATCCCGATTTCGTGCCACAAAATGCGAGGGAAGGTACGTAGCTCAGCGGCTAGATTCGGGATTTTCGAATTGCGAAATGCATGTTTACATTGGATCTGAAAAAAAATTGAAGTGATGTTGTGCAATGGAGATCCTCAACTTTGTGGATTTTTGTTTTGCTACAATCTGGATATCTTAGTGTAGCTTAGATGAAGATCAAACGCTAAACACGAACAGAAATAAAGAGAGATCGACACATAAATTTATGTTGAAACCCAATTTGGAAAGAAAACCACGGACATCTGAAGATTTCACTATGATCGAAAAGGAATTATGATAGAAGAGAGTGCCCGGAAAATAAATGATGGCTAGGTAAATCAACCCTAAAACCGTCAATTGGATAAGTCATTAATCAGAAAAGTCCCGAAATATCTAATAACATAGTGTCACACCTTGATGCTACAAAACGGGCGAGGCCACAAAACGGATTCAGGTCTAAGACTAAAACTATAAAGTTATGGGTGAAGAAGCTGATCTTTGACATTGGAACCTAGGCTTGTGAATGGATTACTGTACAAAACTATATTGTGTAATGTGCTGTAATTTTGTGTTTCTATATTAGATTATGTCGTGTGAAAGCTTCGTATTTAACTGTTTTTATGGTCTTAACTTAAGCAATACTCATTCTGTACAATAAGCTTTTCTGGCTCAGCAAACCTGCCCTACCAGCTCAAATAGCATTATGAGGGTCTTACTATATCCTAAAAATCACTGTTATTTCGGGTTTTGTTTGCGATTAAAATGTTTTTCAAGATCAAATATTGGAGGTGATTTTGAATCTTTTTTCCGAAGCTTGGTATAACTATAAACTATTCAGGTCTTGTTCTCAAAGGAACGGCTGCTACGCTTGTTATACTGTTCTGTTTATTCAATAAAAGTATCGAGAATTCATCTCTTCAATGAACTTCCGCTGGTTACGTTTGATTTATTCTTTCACTCCTATTATATAGTTAACAAACTTTGATCTTAAGGAACTTATTTCTTATGCTGGTTATAATGCTCTAGTACATTTATGCAGGGAACATCTTATGAGAATATGACGATTATAGTCCAAAATTATGTGGAGAGCCTAATCTCCAAATACCCATACTGGAATAGAACATTGGGTTCCGATCACTTTTTTGTCACGTGTCACGATGTCGGTGTAAGAGCAACCGAAGGACTTCCATTTCTCATAAAGAATTCAATTCGTGTTGTGTGCTCTCCGAGCTATGATGTCGGATTCATTCCACACAAAGATGTTGCTCTGCCTCAGGTACTGCAGCCATTTGCTCTTCCTGCTGGTGGGAATGATGTTGAAAATAGGTAAGCTTGCTTCTGCCATTTTCTAAGTTTTGAGAAGGTGTTATTAGAAGGGATATTTGCAGCAAAAGTACCATGAAGTACCTCAAAGTTGATGGCATATTACAAAAACTTTTTCTAGAAATTTTACTGTTTTGTTTTCTACTTCTAGAAGTAACTAAGTTTCTGATATGACTTGAAATCCTCTTTTGAAACCAGAGCGTCGCCAAATCTTCACTGAGCCTAATCTCCTATCTTTGAGAGAGATTAAACTTTGTGAATGATTAGTTGTTACCTCTTTCACTAGCATATGGTCTCTTAAAAAGACCAAATGTTACGACAAAGTGGGCCGGATCGAGCTCGGCCTAATTAATAAAACCTTGAAGACACATAACGGGAGTCTAAACTTAAATAAATAATTAAATTGACATAGTTAAATAGCTTACCACTTTAATGATTCCAAAATTTTACTTAAGTAAACATCTTCCCAACCAGATAATTCCATATTGTAAGCTCTATCTCATTATATGATAGAATTTTACTTTGTACTTTTAAATTTTGGAAACCGTATTTTTGCTAGACAAAGCTTGTTCTTAGGACCGAATTATCTATATCCGTAAAATTCAAATAATTATTGAGAAACTGAGGTGAAAATCAGGTTTACTTCTGCAAGTAGCAATAACAAACTGTTTCTTACTTCTCCAATTAGCCAAAAGTTTCCCAAGCATTTACAAGCTTCCATAGACATTAATGTTATGGCTCTATTTTGTTCCCAAAAGAATTAATTTATATTTTTAATTAATTAAATCAAATAACTGTTTGCAGGACAAAGCTTGGTTTTTGGGCTGGTCATCGAAATTCCAAAATCCGAGTTATTCTGGCCCGAGTTTGGGAAAATGACACGGAACTTTACGTATTGAACAACCGAATTAATAGAGCTAATGGGGATTTGCTGTATCAAAAGAGATTCTACATCACCAAGTATTGCATTTGCCCCGGTGGTTCGCAGGTCAACAGTGCTCGGATTACCGACTCAATACATTATGGATGTATTCCCGGTAAGAATATATATATATATATATATAAATTCGCTCTCAAAACACCGATTTCCATATTAATTTGTGTCCAGGTTCAACATTTGCATCTTTCCTTTTCCTTTTTTTTTCTTTTTCAAAGAAACATCAATTATATTGATAAAAGAAATTACAATGCGAGGCTAGAGAATGGTTTACAAACAGCCAGTCCAAAAACCGGTCCGGCTATATAAACCAAAACTCTACCATAAGTAAGATGGAAAAAACAAGGATTACTCCTTACAGAGTACTAGCCCAATCTCTCGAAAGGTCCGCGAGAGAATACATCAAAAACTCATTGCATGAGGAAAAAAGCCAAAGAGCTAATATTATCAATCAACCCATTTAGACTCCAAGATCTATCATTGTAAAGGCATTTGTTGCGAGTGTTCCAGAGCTCTTCTTATGAGCTATTCTTAACATGTATGTCCAAATACACATGATGAAAATAGCATATAGCTGTTCGTCCGAAGACTCGAAAGGCTACTTGGAAGACTTCACTAAGCTATATTTTCTTTACTGGGTATTTTTGCAGTGATATTATCAAATTACTACGACCTACCATTCAACGATATTCTCGATTGGCAAAAGTTCGCTGTGGTACTTAAGGAGAGTGACGTCTATAAGCTCAAGCAAATCCTGAAGAGCATACCTGATGAGAGCTTTCTTGCACTTCATAATGGCTTAGTGAAGGTATTATACTCTAGGCTTCACACCATTTTTTGTAATAAAATCTTTTGTTTTGATCTATTCGTACATTCGTAAAATGTAGATCCGATTACGCGTTCTAGAACTGTAGGATTCAAGGAAGGTAGCTGTAATTTAATGAATATTTAGTCGATTATACAGAATTTTTAAAGCGGTTTTGTTTGTTTTTTCTTTTTCTTTTCTTTCCGATAGTTTCCGTATTTATAGGTATGATTTCTGATTTTACCTTGGTTGATTATATCGTCGAAAACTACATAAAAAAAAAAAAATTTAGAACATCTGATTGATTATCCACGAAGTCCTCGATTTCCATAGCGAATATCAAAATATACTCATGTAAATCGACGGATTTTTCATTTTCAGGCTCATTTTATAAGGCTTAGACACTAATTTCTGATTCCATAGCAAGATGTCGCTGAAGTATGATAGAGGAAATCGAAAAATTCACGTAAATCTAACATCCCGTATTCTTATTTTTCCATGCGTTTTTCAGGTCCAGAGACACTTCCAGTGGAACTCCCCGCCGGTGAAATACGACGCATTTCATATGGTAATGTACGATCTCTGGCTACGACACCACGTGATCAAATACTAGCTTAGCTCAGAATGTTGCCGTGGATAATTTTTGTGTACACACTGTAACATAGATTCGATCTGTAACATATGTCGTTTTTTGTGTCGTTTGGTAGAGCCTAACACACCTTTAATATCATTATTTATTCGTTCGATACTCTAGCTTTGCCCTTTGTTTTTCTTTTTGGCTCACCGATCTATGATTTCTTATTTTCTTTGCAATTTTAGTGTGGATATGGTCTCTCCACCCCGTAACTATTAGAAATACTTCTACTTTATGATTTTGATGCGAATTTGACCGATCTTTAAGTAACATAAAGTCATTAGGGTCAAGTCAAATTTACACTGAAGCAAAAGAAGAAGAAGCTATTAACCGCATATCCATTCATAAGCCTTTCAGGACTTGAAAGTTAAAAAAGGAACAAAATTTGAGGACCTAAGAATAGAATATGACATCCAACAATATTTTCATCTTTTTTTTTTTTGAATGGACAATATGTTCATCTTAGAAGCTTACAAAGTGAAAATTTAAAACAGAAGTGTAAAAGTCAAAGGTTAAATAGAAACAAAAATTAAAGTGTATACAAGCCCATGGGCGGATCGCTAAATCAACTTTAGTTACCAACAACAACAATTTTTTTTAAGTATAGTTTACCAAACACATGTTAATTTTTTTTTAAAATAATTTATTTCAATAACTGAAACCAAGGTTCAACTTACCGAACTTGCCGATAAATCGCTTGCCGTTATCGACAGATTAATTGATAACTTACCGGATTATCGACGGAAAACTAATAATATTGTAGCTTACCGATTACCGATACTTTTCGATGATTATCGACGCTTATCGAGGATTATCGATGAAAAATCACTAAAATATTTTTAAGAATATATTTACTAAGTTTATAATGTTGATAAAACATTAAAAATGCCAAAAATAAAATCACTTCATACTCAAACATAGGTAAATAAAATATAGTCTCACTCTCACATATGTAAATACCCAAAAAAATCTTCGAAAAGTGCAAAATTTCTTGAAAAATACCATATTTTTGTTGTTTTTTAAGATGTTTGCCGATTTTCGGCAAAAATCATGGAAAAAGTGCTGGCATGGCCGTCTTGCCCATAACTACCGACAAGACGGATAATCAAAGATTATCGAAGATAATCGTAGAAAAGTCGAACCTTGACTGAAACTAAAAGCAATCTTTAAAAAAACAAAGCTTACCGGACAATGCCTGAGAAGGTTTATAAGAAAATAAAATATATAGGGGGTTTAAAGTGCACATCTTAAAAGTTGAGGGATCATGGCACAAAAAAGGTAGGAATTATAGTCCAGTTACTACTACCCAACGGCTCTCTTAATTCAAATTCGAATCTCTCTCTCATTTCTTCGCAATTTTCTACCATTTCTCCAGCATCAATTTCCATGGAAGACACTCGATCAAGCGATTCTTGGCAAAACCCAGAAGCCCCAGATTCAAGCTCGTCGCTCGCCGCCGCCGGAAAACCTAATTTGCCGGTTCAAGAACGGGAAGATTCCGCCATGGTTGTCGCTGATGCGTCTCTGGTGGATTCCATGCTCTGCGACTCCGCTTCTAAGCTGATTCCTTATGGGCTAACCAGATCCAATTCCGCAGGTCTGTTGTATATATATATATATATATATATATATATATATATATATATATATGAAAATGTATGGTTGTTTAGAAGTCGATTTGTAGATGGGAATTGATGATTAGGGTTGGTTAATCGAAGAGCTTAACCTGATTGCTTGGAGATTTTCCGAGCAGATGAATTCGTGCTGTTCGTAAATGCCGGTGGAGAAGCCGCAAGCTTCGAAGATTTGAGCTTGAAGTTTGTTAAGGACGCTTGTTTTGAGGGAGGAACTGTTCTTCGGACCAGCGAGACCATACATGAAGCTGGGGATTTTCCCTTCGTCTACCAGACTGCCCGGTTCGGGAATTTTCGCTATCGGTTCGACGAGATTTCTCCGGGAGAGTATTACATTGATCTTCATTTCAGTGAAATCATAAATACCAACGGGCCTGTAGGAATGCGGGTTTTCAATGTGTACGTCCAAGAAGAAAAGGTAAATTACGAATAAAAGTGTTAATATCTATGATTTTATTTTGTACTCGTGGATTTACCAAAAAAAATTTGTGGCGGAAAATCACAGGTTTTATCAGATTTCGATGTTTTTTCCATCGTTGGGGCGAATAAGCCATTGCAAGTGGTGGATTTGAGAGTAACTGTGAAAGAGAAGGAAGGGCTTGTCGTGAGATTCGAAGGGGTTACAGGAAGCCCGTCAATTAGCGGGATCGGAATAAGAAGAGCACTGAATGTTTCTGGTATTTCCAGAATAAATTTTTTACTCTCTATTGAATATTATGGATATTTTCTTAAGAGTGTAACTTTTATTTATACACCAAAAACCGGTTATTGAAAACCAAATTTCTGGAATACTCGTCTCTGAAAAGAAGAAAGCCAGCTATTTGGCTTTAAAACTGGTTCGTCTAGTGTTTCGGAGTCATGTAAAGTTATATTTTTTTATCCAAAACTTGTTGAGAATTAAAGATGTTTTTTTCTTCATAAAAACTGTTTTTGTACCGGTCTTACCACCAGAACTGTTTAAAACTGGTGTCCAAAAAGCTGGTTTCCATTTATTTAAAACCGATATCTAGAACACACCTAGCCTTTAGCTTTCTTGTTTGTCAAGATGAGCACGATTTTTTCAGAAATATGATAAGCTTGAGAGATGTTATTTCTTTACAGAAGAATCTCTTCGATGTGAGAACTGCTCTGCCGAGCTTCTAGTGCCTTCAATTCAGGTAGAAATAACGTGAAAGAGTTTTGAAGCCGGATAAAGCTTGCATTATTTGCTCGTTTGAATGAAGTAACTCAGGATCTGTTTATTGCATTCAGATGAAACTTATGCAAACAAAGTCAACGGCAAAGTTCGAGAAAAAGATTCAAGAGCTGACCACCCAATGCCAGCTTAAAGCAAATGAATGCCATGAAGCATGGCTTTCTTTGAATTCCGCAAATAAACAACTCGACAACGTCCGAATGGAACTTGACAATGTGACCTTTAAAGTTCTCTCGCAAGGTAATTATTTTATGCGTTGATATTATATTTGATGCAAGTTTGTTAGAGTCAAAGTCCTTTGAATTTTTTTATTTTTTTCATGCATTGCAGAACAAACCGTTGAGAAACAAGCTAAAGATTTGGAAAGTATTTCATATCGGTACGAGAACGATAAGAAGCACTGGGCATCGGCTGTTTTCGACTTGCAAGAAAAAATTAAGGTAACATAAATAATTAGGACCTTGTTTTCCTAATTATAAAATTTAACTTGGCTTGACCAGTAAATTTTATTTATTGCCACACAGTTTATGAAGAACGAGCACGCTCAACTTTCACTCATAGCGCATGATTGTGCCGAAACGATTCCAATTATGAATAAAATGGTATTTGCAATACAAGGATTAGGTACGTCATTATGCAATTGTTGATACTTTTTTTCATCTTTAAAGTAGTGTTTTGGTGCGGCATAATCCCGTTGTTTATTTATCATGGGTTAAGCACCAAATGGCAAATGTTGTGATAAACTTGTCTCCTGGTACCCAATATGAACACTCATGGTAACTAACGGAGCCACATAAGCCGTATAAATGGGTACTTCCGCAATATAAAACAGCGGGATTATGCCGTCCCATAACACTACTTTTTGGGTACTTATGCCACAAGTATCCCTTTGTACAATTCATTTGCATGAAGTCCTGGAATTGTTCTACAGTCGCACAGTGTGAAGATCTCAAATTGAGATACAGTGAAGAGCAAGCTAAGAGAAAGAAGCTCTTCAATGAAGTTCAAGATGCTAAAGGTATTTCCCGAACTGCCTATGTTAAATCCCGACAATAGTATAGTCACTGGGGTCCGGATAATTAGTGTCGTTTTTTACTTAAGGGAAGCTGGAATTGTTTTTTCCTTACTAAACCTGATTTTTATGATTTTCGGAAGATGATAAAAAAGTTGTTAAAAAAATATTCTTATAAAAAAAATAATACTGTTTTCTTAATGTTATTTTATATATTAGAAACAAATGCTAAAGTGACTATAAAGTTGCAAATCAATGAGTTTATAAAAGTATTGGAAAATCTGAATTCGGTATATAATCTCACTTAACTTGTTAAGCTTTTTTCAGGAAACATAAGAGTATTTTGCCGGTGTCGTCCATTAAACAAGGCAGAGTTAGATTCTGGGAGCGCAACTATAGTAGATTTCGATGCAGCGAAGGACGGATGTCTTGGAGTATTGACAAATGGAACCACAAAAAAGTCTTTCAAGTTCGATAGAGTTTATTCCCCGAAAGACGGTCAAGGTATTGATTGCCAATTTAGCATGTGTAATTTATTTAGTCTTTTTTTTATTCTTCCAGTAACTCATTTCATAATGGTTACATCAGTGTATTCTAATTCCCTGTTTTTTGGCAGTTGACGTATTTGCCGATGCGTCCCCGATGGTTACTTCGGTGTTGGACGGATACAACGTATGCATATTTGCGTACGGCCAAACAGGGACAGGAAAGACATTCACTATGGAGGGAAACGGGCATAATAGAGGAGTAAATTATCGGACACTCGAGCAACTTTTTGAAATTACCTTGGAGAGAGCTGAATTTTTTGCTTATGAGATAATGGTTAGTGTACTCGAAGTATACAACGAGCAGATCAGGGACTTGTTAGCACCGACGACTAAGAAGTAAGACTACTTTTATGGCTTTGACTTTCACAAGTTTAAGGAAAAGAATTTACGACTAAACCGTTAGACCCGCATTGAACGTTTTTGAAGTAGTAGTGTCTATCTCTCACTAAATCGTGAAAAAGTTGTAGTGACTAATTGCAAGAATTTTTTTTAATTTGTTACAGGCTGGAGATAAAACAAGATCTCGAAGGATCTCATCACGTCCCGGGGATTGTGGAAGCTAAAGTAAGCAATATCGACGAGGCCTGGAATGTACTGCAAGCCGGAAGTAATGCAAGAGCTACAGGTAGCAACAATGTCAATGAGCATAGCAGTCGATCCCACTGGTACATATCTTGTTTTCTTCTGAGATAAATGTTTGATATCAAACAATCGTTTATTCTCGTAATATGTGTTCTTTTGAGATATACGTTTAAATTTTCATTTTCATGGTTGTTTATCTTGTTCAGCGGTAACGTTCTTAACAACCTTATCTTTGTTCAGCTTGCTAAGTATAACGGTGAAAGCGAAGAACTTGATGAGCGACGAGTGCACCAGAAGCAAGCTTTGGCTGGTTGACTTAGCAGGCAGTGAGAGACTCGCCAAAACTGACGCCCAAGGAGAACGCATGAAGGAAGCGCAGAGCATCAACAAATCTCTTTCGGCTTTGGGTGATGTGATTTCCGCTTTAGCAAATAAAAGCAGTCACATTCCTTACAGGTATAGCCTCATAATCCAATGAGCGCTAATTCTCCCCCTTCATGTTATAATTATAAACTGATAGAAGTTATTATATACCTAAAGAATAGATTTCGCCCACCAACGAGGTTACGTAGATAACAATAGTTATAGTTTTATAGCCGAGGGATATTTTTCATTAAGTTGAAACTTCATGAGGGCATTAATAGTAATTAGCACTAATCCTCCCTCGGCTTTATTTGTTGGTTTGCTTTGCCCCTGAATTTTCATTTGAGGCCAAATACACGATTTAATTATCGTTACTATATATAGTTAAGAAGGGTATTCTGCATATATTTGATTCATGCTCTTAAAAATTCACTCATTATTTGATTTCAGGAACTCGAAATTGACGCATCTTCTTCAAGACTCGTTAGGTGAGGAAAAGCTTAATTATTCTCGTGTTGAAACTTGAAACCGTGCCATTGTTTCTTAAGTACCGAGACTTAATGTGATGTTTGTCTTGCAGGTGGCGACTCAAAGACTTTAATGTTTGTGCAAATTAGCCCTTCAGAACATGATTCGGGCGAGACCCTGAGCTCGCTAAACTTTGCTACTCGGGTTCGCGGAGTTGATCTGGGTCCTGCAAGAAAGCAAATTGATACGAGTGAGCTTCAAAAGACGAAAGCCATGGTAAGTGACTGAGTTTCAGTCCTAAATGTAGTTATTATTTTTTTCTTTAATATGAAAAAACTAACCATGTTTCTTTTTTTTTGACATGACAAAAAAGCTTGACAGAGCTAGGCAAGAAGCTAAATCGAAAGACGAGTCTATTAAGAAGTTGGAAGCTAACTTGCAGAGCCTCGAGAACAAGGCAAAAGGAAAAGATCAAATCTACAAAAGTCAACAAGACAAGATCAAAGAGCTCGAAGGTCAACTTGTTGTCCGGACAAACTCGCATAGCCAATCGGAGAAGCAAGTCTCTCAGCTTTCAGACAAGTTGCAAGAGAGAGAAGAAATTTGCTGCTCTTTACAACAGAAGGTGTGTGCTTGTGTTAATTAGTTTTTATTTTCTTAATTTTAATTATAGTTTTTTTTTTTGCTTACGATATTTTAAAACTCGTTCAGGTCAAAGAGTTGGAGGTCAAGCTTAGAGAACGTCAACAGTCGGAATCCGAAGCTTTTAAACAAACGGTAAGGACTTTTTCCATTTTCTTTTTCAGAATCTGAAGATGCATTGTTGTCATAGATCTAAGAGTCAAGTTTCTGATGGATGAATCCAGGTTAATGATCTTGAAACAAAGCTGGCAGTCCAAGTACAAGAGGCCAAGTCTCAAGCTGCCGTTCTTCACCAGAAGGTTCTCGGTTTTCGATACGTTTACTTGCTCGTCGTGCATTCGCTATTCACAAGTTTAAAATGGAACTAAATTTTTATTCTCTTTACTTGAAACAGATTAGAGAGCTTGAGATAAAATTGAAAGAAGAGCAAGAACAGAATCAAAACTCTCTCCTACTTCATCAGAAGGTACCTTTTTTCATCCCGTGTTTGAAATTAGAGGCGAGTTTCTTGTGTTTCACGTTACTTGTTGAATAAGATTCGATAGTGGTGAGCATCCGTGTATTAGTTGTTTATTCAAATATTAAACTAATGAATATATTCATTTTCTGATTAAAATATTGTGATTAATCTGAAACGCGTGTTCTTCAGATCAAGGAACTCGAGGAAATAATTCGAGAAAAAGAAGAGAAAAGCATCCCATGCATCGTTGCTCACGAAACCCCAGCTGAAAAATCCAAACCGTGCATCAAAGACGAGCCGATGGTTGACATCGAGGCCTACGTTTTGAGGAGCTCGAACTCGGTGAATCGTCCCATGAGTCAAGGCTCGATGAGAGGGTTTACCAACGACCCGATGGTCCAAGGGACGACGACGACGAGAAGGAAGCGGGATTTCAACACAGAGAACATCATGATGGTGTCTAGTGCCAAAGACGGTAATAACAAAATCAGAAAGTCGGACCCGCCTAAGATCACGAGGTTTGTGAGGACCATAAAAACGACTGCTGCACCGACGGCCGCTCAATCGTCTTCGCTCTTGAGCCACAAACGGGTTGTGAGAGACCCAGTTCAGGGAGTGAAGGAGAGAGATAGCAAGAAAAAGTTATGGTCAAGATAAGATAGATGAGCTTGCCTTTTCTGACAGAGGAACCGGCATTTTCTTATGCCGTTCTCGTTTTCCAGTGTATATTAACTCGCCGTATGGTACGGTACGGCTTTTAACAGATTTATGTGTTCTTATTGTATTGTTTGATTGATGATGTGCTTAATTAGAAAAGATTTGCGTTCTATCTTGTGTTTTTGTTTTTTCTTGTCATTATAAAGCATTTTAAAACAAACAAAAAAACCGAATAATTTTGAGTCTTAAGTGTACGAGAAAGGGTCTTGGAGACTCATTAGGACCTAATTGTTCAAAATGTGAGTAATATACCTCCGAGTACATAAGAAATCTATAAGATTTTTGGAAATAATATTTAAATTTATCTTAAACATGTTTGATTTTTTAGATTTTTTTATCGTTATTTTTATTCGAGTAGCATTTTCTCCTCAAACACTAGCCTTGTCGAAAAATGAATGGAAAACTTCATAAAATAACTTTCAATACACCAAAATTTTTATTATTAACTCTTAGTTTTTCATAATTTTCAAAACAACCTTTTCAAATACTAAAATAACCTTAATTAATACTCTCCATTTTCTAGGACGTATTAATCCTGAAAAATTGGACATATATCGTCCTGAAAAATGGATGGTATTAGAGATATTTTGATAACATAAAATTTAAAAATGTTGTTTAGAGAATTATAAAAACTTGAGAGTTAATAATAGAATTTTTGGTGTACTGAGAATTATTTCATGAAGTTTCCCAAATGAAAGGGAAGAAATAATAAAAATGGAAATCATCCAAACGACACATTTCTTATATGTTGAGATAATAAAACGACAATAATAAAAACGACACGTATCTTAGATGTTGAAATTAAGAAAACTACAATAATAATAAAAACGACAAATTTCTTAGATATCGAAATTATGAAAACGAAAATAAATAAAACGGCACACATTGCTTAGATGTTGGATTAATGAAAACGACACATTTCTTGGATTCTGAAATCATAAAAACGACAATAAACAAAACGATGTCGTACAAACAAGATAGCGTTTGGGCCCACTTTCTCTCACCAACGATTTCGTGTCTTCGTTTGAAAAACATCATAATCAGTTTAATTACTAATCTACCCCCTCTTTCAGTTAAAGTTCAGTTAAAAGCAACGCAACTCACTTAACGGCTCTATGGAACTAACGGTAACGCCGTTTATAGCCATAACAGATTTTAAAAAATAAAAACAAAATAATAAATAAATATTCCAATTTAAAAACCTTCCCTCTTCCAACGGCTACTTTTCAATCTCTCTCTCTTCATTTTCTCCATGTTGCTTTGAAATTCGATTTCTAGGGTTTCTGATTCATCAATGGATAATCTCTGATGATCCAGGTACTTGCTCGGATTTCCCGTCTCTTTCTTGAATTGAAGGACTTCGAACTCGTTTCTTTTTGTTTGTCGGTGATTTTTGGAGAAATTTCTGATTCGGACTGACTTTCTCTCGCAGTTTCGGACCTGTTTGTTTGGCTTCTGGGAAAATCGCGAGAAGAGAGACGAACTGTGCATTTCTACTGGAATGTGAAGTCTTGTGATTCGTTGAATTGCAGGTATTTTTACTTCATTTAATTGTTGCAATGAATCATATATGTACAGTGTTTCTTGTTTCTTCCTTGAACTGGATTTCCAGAATTATATTCTATTAGGGATGTATGCGGCGTAAGTACCCCCAGAATACCATTGTTCGTTTAGCATGGGTTAAGTACACAATGTTACGATAAAATGTGTCTCGTACCCAATATGAACACTATTGGGAACTTTCGGTAACTTCGAGTACTTAAACCGTGATAAACAAACAACAAGATATGCCGTTTCCAAAAAACACTATTTTATGGGTACTTATTCCGCATATATCCCTCATTATTGATTTGAACTAAGATGACAATACCAGTTTGATTATAAGTTCTGATGCACAAGTTTATGCATTGTTTATGAGCAGGTCGTATTGTTTTTCCGTTAGTCCGAATTGCGATAACTTGAGAGACAAGGAGCAAGAGCGATGGAGGGAGTTTATGAAGAACTCGACAAAGCGAAAGCAGAGATCGAGAAGCTTAGAGAAGAGTGTAAGAGAAAAGCAGAAGTATCCGAAAGCTTGAAGAGATCTCACAATGAGCATCTCGCGAAATCCCAGGAGGCAAATTCAAAAATCGAGAAGCAGGCTCGAGAAATCAGCGAGAAGGCCGAGGAGATCTTGGCGCTCAAACAGGCCATTGATGAATTTCGAGGAGGTTTGAACGAAAAGGAGTCCACAGTAAAACGAATTTCTGCTGCGAATGAGAAGCTTAGAGTTGACTGTGATTTGAAGGTCAAGAAGTTGGAAGAGGAAGCTAGGGTTTTGATATCAACCCTAGAGGAGGTCAACGGGAAGAGCTTTGAGCAGGAGCACCGGATCCGTGCTTTCGAGGAAGAGATCAGGGGCTTGAAAGGTAGCTTGTCGGTTTCGCAGAAGAAATGCTCGGAAGCTGAGGCGAAAGTGAATCGAAGCAAGGAAGCTAGAGAGAAAGACGATGCGGTTCTTGATCTTGAGGAGGGAAAGAGGAAAGTTGAAGAACAGCTGAAATGGAAAAAGGAGCAGTTTACTCATCTCGAAGAGGCTCATCGGAAATTGCGAGATCAGTTTACGAGAAGTGAAAAGGAGTGGGAATCTGAGAAATCTTCGTTGCTTGACGAGATCTGTTCTTTACAGACAAGCTTAGACTCCCAAACCCGAATATCCGAAGACCTTCAAAGCCGATTAGGGATATGCAATCAAGCCTTAGCTCGCGAAGAAACCCGAAGAAAGTCTCTCGAAGTTCAACTGTCCGATGTCCAAAGCCGATTCGACAATATCTTCAGTGACTACGAAGAGGTGAAATTCCAGCTTCAGGGTTTGACCGAGAAACGGGACGAAGAAATCGCTTCTTTGAGGCACTCACTGAGCAAGAAAGAGGCAATTCTTAAGGAGATGGAGTATCAGAAGCGACAAATGGAGCAGGAAAACGAGGAGATTCATGCTTCCCTGAAAGAATTCCGGGAAAGTCAAATTCAAACTCAAAAAGCTCCAGCTTCGGCTTCTGTGGCGAAGCTGCAAAACAAGGTCAAATCTCTGGAACAGATAAACAGAGAGTCATCGGAAAATCTGAAGGCGAAAGAAGCTGAAATGAACGAAAAACTGGAGAAGCTGACCCGGGAACTGAACAACAGTGGCTCTGAGCTTGAGAGAAAAGAGCAGATGGTAAACGATCTCAGAGCAGAGATGAAGGAATTGCATGAAAATATTGCAAAGCTCAACGCTGAAGGTTCCCAAAAGAATTCCAAATTGGAGAAATTCAAGGACGGTTTGGTCAGCTGTAAATCCGAACTAGAAAGCCGGGATGTGATCATCGAAGAACTCAGAATGGCATTGGAGCAGATCCACTCTGAATCTACTGCAAATCTCCAGGCTCGAGAAACCGAATGGAAGTCTCGAGTAGAACTAGTCACGGACGATCTCAAACAGTGTCGGTCTCGGCTCGAGAAGAACGATGAAGTGATAGCAGGCCTGAATGAAGAACTCGGAAAACTGCGGGAAGAGCATTCCGAAAATCTTGAGGCTATAGAAGCCGAAAGGACCTCTCAACTTGAAAAGATTACAACTGATCTGAACCATTTTAGGTCTTTGTTAGAAAGCCGAGATGCCGCAGTGAGAGAGCTCGAGACGGAGTTGGCACAGATTCATGGAGATTCCGCATCCATCTCACGGTTTGAGAATCAAGAAGCTGAACTGAAATTACAAGAAGAGAAGATGAAGGAGGATCTCGCGAAGTATAAGTTTCAGTTGGAGAAGAAAGAAGAAGAAGTGAAGGAGCTAAAGATGGAAATGGAGCAAAGTCATGAAAATTATTCCACGAATGTCGCTGCTATTGAAGCGAAGAGGATGTCCGAAATTGAATCGGTCAGAAAAGAGACGGTCAACTACAAGACTAAGCTAGAGAACGGAGAGGCGATAATACGAGCACTGAGATTGGAGATTGAAGAAGTTCGTGGAGATTTTTCTCTAACTCTACAGTCGAAAGAAGCCGAATGGAATGATCGTCTTGCAAGTATGAAGTCCTTGATCAGTGATAAAGATGAAAGAGTAAAAGGAATGAAGTTGCAGAACGAGGAGCTTTCTATGACGTTATTGGTGTTGAAGAATGGAGTTTCCGAGGCGCAGGTGATGATCGATACTGAAAAGCTGGAAATGGACCGGAATGAGAGCGAGAAAGAAGAGATGAAAAATGCTGAGATCTTCAGATTGCAGAACGACGTGGTAAAGGAACGCGAGAAGATATCGTCTTTGTTGAAGAGGGTAGAGTCTTTGGAAACCGATGATCACGAGAAGCATCTTCAAATGGAGAAAGAGCTCGGTAGTTACGAGGAAATGCTTATGGAATCATCCATAGCCGAGCTTTTCGTGAGAGAGCAGTTACTGCAGAATCAACGTGTTTTGAGGGAACAGCTGAAGCTCAAAGAAGATGAATGGAAGAGTCAGCTTGAAGCCATGAGATCCGAGCTTGATGATGAAGAAGCGAGGGTGAAGAAGCTCGAATCAGACATGGAAGACTGTAATTATTCGCGCTTGGAGCTTAAGCTGCAGAACGAGGAGATTTCCGCGATGCTGCTGGCTTTGAAGAACTCGATCTCTGAGAAAGAAGAGAATGTCTCCCAATTGAGCCAGAAATTGGAGATGAAAGACGCTGAGATCGATGTATTGCAGAAGGAAATCCGAAACGATCGTGCGAAGACATTGACTTTATTGAAGGAGCTCGAGAATTACGAAGAAATGCTTATGGAATCATCGATCATTGAGCTTTTCGTAAGGGAGCAATTGCTTCAGAACGAATGCGTTTTCAGGGAAAAGCTGAAATTGATCTCTGCAGAACTCGAGAGAGCAAACTCTGAATTGGCCGAGAAAATCGGCGAAGGAAACAGATTGGAATTTGAACTATATATTTGGAAATCGGTTGCTGAGCGTTTCAGAGTCGATCTTGAAGAAGGTTTTGAAGTGCGCAAAGAGCTGGAAGCTTCTCTTCTAGCGCAAGTGATCGTCGGAGAAACCATCGAGCGAGGAGAGAAACGTCTTTCCTCTATCGTTGAAGAGAAAGACATAACTATTGATGATCTCCAGAAACGCATCTCGCTTCTCGAGCAAGAAACCTTGAGAAGAGAATTTGAAGAACTTCTGCTTGCGAAAATCGAAAAAGAACGATTGATCCTATCCAACAGAGAAGCGCTTTCTTTGCAGATTTCCGAGAAACGGACAGAGATCCATCTGCTTCGAGAAAATTGGGAGAAACTCGCAGCTGAATATGAAGAGAAGACCGATGGATTGCAGACGAAGCTGGAAAATTCCGAGGCCGTTATCGAAGATCTCAAGAGCGAGAGGAGAAAACTGGTTGAAGATATCGCCATACTATCGTCGGAAAAGGAAAGCATGTTGGGACTCATTGGGCAATTCGATGATTCAATTTCCGAGTTTTCGAAGTCAGACAGTAGCCTTATGAAAATGTTGGAGGATATGATGGTCTTTAGCGAGAACTCCGGTTCCGAGACGGATTTGAGCACGGGCGAGAAAGAGAATGAGGAGAGTCTAGCAGCGGCAAAGAAACTTGAAGCTAGCAATGGCGCGAGATCTCCGTTCAGAGAGATCAACGAATTGGAGAGGTAACGGAAACTACACACGTGGCACGTATTACCCGTCTTTGTAGCGCGTGCAGAGCTAGACAACATTAAGCTTAGTAGATCGCTAACTTGCCATCCAATTTATGTAAAAAAGCATGCAACTTTCTGTTCTATTCTTTCATTCCTTCTGTATTTTTAGCTTGTATTTTGAATCTGAGCTGTAAGCTTTTTATGACGTCATAAAAAAGCTTACCATTTATTCTATTTGGTTTTTGTCAAGTGCCCAATTGAGTATATTTTAATTATTAATTCCAGTGATCAGATGAAACAAAAAAAGAATACACTATGCCGAAGTTTGATAAAATAAAATAAAAAGAATACTTGCCTTGCAATCCAAGTAAAGAGCATGAGACTTTACACTTTTGTTTCTATCAATAAAAACAAGTTACATTTTCAGCCAATATTTTCAAGTGATAATTAGAGGAATCAAACAAATAAGAAAGAGAAGTTTTGAATGAAAGTGGGTAAGAATATTTTAAATAAGCATGTGCGATATTTTCGGGTCTCGATTTTACTTCGGTTTTTTTAAAATAAAAAAATCGAAGATATTGTTTTCTTCTTTCCAAGAACAGTTTCTATCGAATGCCATATGTGTGAGACCAAATTCGGTCTTGAATTCAATTTTGGACATTGTGTTCGTGATATATATATATGTTATAGACTTTTATTTTAGTTTATATTAGTAGTTTTCACATTTTAATACGTAGTAATGTGTAAAAAGATATTTTTCGGTCTCGAGAAATAAGTATTAACCTAAACCAAATTGAGGTTGAAACTTTATAGGTTAATTGGTCCATCGTCCATACCGGCTTTCAATATAAGTATCCAAAATTTGAAGAAACACCGTGTCCGTATCGGACCGAAGACTTTGTTTTCATGGATATGTATCTAAGGTAGAGATACTAAAAAAAAAGTGAAAACGGACAATTTTATTTTTCTCGAGGTCTACATTCTCAATATTATCAAATTCCACTAAAATTTTAAGTACTGAAAATATACTCAATTAGCTCTTATTCCTTAAATTTTTGAGGATATTTACATTACAAAATAAAAATAAAAAACGTTGAATATACTGCCGATTTCACTTAATCACTGAGTATTTTTGCCGGTAAATATCTCAATATTTTGTGTCGCATTTATCTTCTTATATTTAATGTGAAAGCTCAGCGTCATATAAACAGACACCACGTGGCGTCAAACCAGCCTCTGTTGCTCCTCAAGTATATACGCATATACATCTATATATATATATATATATAATTGTGTATATGTGGTGCAAAATACAGAGAAAAAAATAGTAAGTGAATAAATAAAAAATAAAAAAGGCGGAGAAATATACAAAAGCCCCTTCCAAAGATTTTCTCGCTCAAGAAGCCTCGGATTTCGCCTTCGCCATTGCAGAGATTCTCAAGGTATGAATCATTCCTCTTCTTGAACTCAATTCAGATTCGCTGATCAGCTTGTGATTATCAGAATTCTCTTCACCAGAATATATATATATATACACACACTCACATGTGATGTGTGTGTGTATTGATCGGAATCGGCAATCTTCATTTTTGTTATGAAATGGAGTTTAGATGAGAATTTCAAAGTGAAGTAAAAGCTTCGTCGTGTTCATTTGTATGCGTTTTACTTCAAAATTGAAGGAATTTGGAGCTGTGATTCTTGCATTGGATTGTTCTTGAATTGCTCCATGACTGTGATTATATAGTTTAGTTTTATGTACTTTCTGTTTTCCTTACAGTGATCGATATCGCGATTTTATGCGGGCTGCGGCGGTGCCTTCTGAGCCGCCGGTTTCGATCCAGTAATGGTTTTTACTGGTTCGTTGCAATTGGCTCCTGGAGTTGGACTCTGCAAGAACCCTAATCACAGAAAACCATTCAAGGTGCAATCTATATCCGGGCCCCAAGTTTACGACATGTCCGTAATATTTCTTAAATCAACAAGTTTTTTATATTATTATTATTTACAGGGTAGACTAGGGAGATCTGAGCTTCGCATGCTCGACTTAAAGCTCTCATCGCGTGTTTCGGTATGACAACAAGTTCTAATTTTTTTAAGCTTTCTATCCTCGTGTTCCGTTACGGATATGCCGTGGACGTTGAAACCTTGCCTTGTTATCATAACTGCTAGAAATCGAACCATTTTGAAATCACTCTAGATAGCTAAATTGTATACTGACCCGTTTTTGTTTGATGTTTCAGTTTCAGCAACACAAGTCTCTGAGCTTTCATGTATCTGACAGTGTATACAGGCCTCCTCGTACTCTACCATACAGGCACAATGCCTTTACGTGCCGATCCTTTTTACCGCCAGCTGGCACGCTATCGGAACTCCCCAGGTTGAAGATAGCTGCATCGGCTTTGACAAGGTAATCTTGTAAATCTTATATTAAGATGAAATGTAAAATATCTCTTTATAAACAATGAATAGAAACAGCTTAAGGCTTAGAATTTAATAGGAAAGTCAAATTCTCCCGAAAGGTAACTTAGTTACGCTAACAAAATGCTTAGACAATGCTTAGAATTTTATAATTCTCCCGAGTTAGGAGTAATCAGTTTTGTTTCAAAAATTGTATTCGATCGCAATTTTTTTTTTTATTTACATTTTTAGGGATTAAATAATTTTTTGATTATGCAGGTCCTTTAATGTTTTACAAGGTAGTCCTCATCTTCCCAAGTTGGCAATAGCTGCTGGTATCACTGCTTTTGCTGCTTGGGGTTTTTTGCCGCTTGTTCGCCTAATTAGAAATCTGATCCTTCATGTGCGTTTCACTTCTCTCGTTTTCTTTGAATTTTTAAATATATTTTTCGAATGTTTAACCGGTCTTATGCGAAATCATGACATCCTGCAGAAGAAAGATAATGGTTGGAAAAAGAGCAAGACTCATTACATCATGACCTCATATATTCAACCTCTGCTCTTGTGGATTGGATCTTTACTCATATGCAGGTATATATTTCCTATCTTTAATTGGTAGTTAATGTATAGAAAATCAAGAACAGGGAACAAATATTGGAGAAGAAAGAAAATCGAAATCAAGAGAATGCATTTTAAGCTTAGCAGTTATTCACTTTTCTTGCAGGGCATTGGATCCCGTGTTCCTACCTACAGAAACTGGTCAGATTGTTAAAGAAAGACTGTTGAATTTCGTGAGATCTTTGTCAACCGTGCTCGCCTTTGCTTATTGTCTCTCTGGGTAAGGATTAACTATTTTTAATCTTTTGTGCAAATAAAAAAAATAAAAAATTGACATATCTGATTATTGCTATTAATTCCTTATCACTCAGTCGGATAATTAATTTAATGATATTGTTTCTGTTTTTCATAGGAGGATACAAGTTTTTCTTCGTATTTTTCATACTTTTTAAATATCAATGTTGCTTATATTGTGACTGGTTGTACCTTCTTCATGCAGTGTTATTCAGCAAACGCAGAAGTTTTTCATAGAGACTAATGACTCCAATGACACCAGAAATGTATGTCCACACTACTTTTATATATAATTTGATTGTAATGAAAATAGTTCGTGGAATTTCGATAGAAGTTATAGATTCCGCACCATGATATTCGCCTGTGTTGTGCATTGTAAATTGATTTGTGTATTATTGTTACAAATTGCTGAATTTTGTTATACAAGACAAGATAGCGCTTACAATTTTTTTTCTTCTTTCATTTTGGCAGATGGGATTCCATTTCGCAGGCAAAGCTGTATATTCTGCAGTGTGGATCGCCGCATTTGCTTTGTTTATGGAGTTGCTGGGTTTTTCTACACAGAAATGGGTCACCGCTGGAGGACTTGGAACCGTATTGTTGACTCTTGCCGGTCGTGAGGTATACATATTACTAGGCCTAAACAACAACCAGAAATTTTGGTTTTAGAACCGAAACCGAAAAAGACCAGTTTCAAAAAAATAAAACAGAAAGTGCCATTTTTCACCTAAATTAGACCAGTTTCAAAAAAATAAAACAGAAAGTGCCGTCTTTCACCTAAATTACAAGCTATTTCAATTTAAACCGGAACCAGTTCCCCAATCGGTCCAGCTTTGGTTATGGTCTTATGGATCCAAGAAAACTGAATTTAACAAATACTTAAGATTTATAAGTTTAATGTTCGAGACTTATGTTAAACGTTTTCAAACTTCGTGTTGAAGCTGTATATCAAAGGGTTTAGACCAAGATTAACAAAAACAAAATTCGTTTTTTCCTGTACCAAAACAGATTTATTCTGCTAATTGGTTTGATATTAAATTTGGTTTTCTGTTTTTATTCCTACTAAATTGAAAATTCCGTTTCGATCTCATCCCTAGGCTATGACTACTATCCTACTCATGATTTTTTTGTATTTGTATATTCTTGACACATGTTTACAATCATAAACAGATATTTACAAATTTTCTTTCGAGCGCAATGATTCACGCAACTCGGCCGTTCGTTGTCAATGAATGGATCCAAACAAAGATTCAGGGCTATGATGTTTCTGGTACTGTTGAGGTATGTACTTTAGAGAAGCTGTAACCTAAAAGAGTGATTATCAGTCTTGTCCCCTGAGTTTCTCGTGTTGTCGCAGTTTTTCTCCTAAACTTTTTCGGTTTTCCGCGTATTTGTTAAAAAATAAAAGTGCTTTTGTAAGATTTTAGCCACAATACGCATGGTAATTCGATAATTATCCCCCGAAACGAGTATGCGAATTACTTATGACTTAGAATTTGATTAAAACGTCAAATTTTAACGGCTTCAAAGGAGAAATCTCTACATTTACAAGTTCCAAAGGAAGAAACTGCTAAAAAAAATACAGTAAAACTGCGATAACACGGGAGTTGTTGTATTCCAACATGATGATTAAACTCTATTCATATCTCCGTCAAAACGCTTACTTTTTCCCATAACCCTATACTGGTCAACTATATATATATTATATAGCATGTAGGATGGTGGTCGCCCACTATTGTCCGAGGCGAAGACCGTGAAGCAGTTCATATCCCGAACCACAAGTTCACAGTGAACGTTGTCAGAAATCTCACCCAGAAAACTCATTGGCGAATCAAAACGCACCTCGCCATTAGCCACTCGGACGTCCATAAGATCAATGTAAGAGCTACTTTGATCTCTCTTGTCCTAATCTTTGCATTTATGCCCTGACATGTTTTGCATTTATTTCCTTGTGCAGATTATCGTTGCTGACATGCGCAAAGTGTTGTCGAAGAATCCTCACGTTGAGCAGCAGAGGCTGCATCGAAGGGTGTTTCTGGAAAATATCAATCCCGAAAATCAGGCTCTTATGGTTAGTGCTGCCGACACTCTTAGACGGATACGAGCCTTCTATATATAATATATATGCTTTTTGGTTACTATATGACAGCCTCGTGCCTACAGATCTTAATCTCGTGCTTCGTCAAGACCTCACATTATGAAGAGTATCTGTGTGTTAAGGTAACACCTTTATGCATTGCTTATAACAATAATATCTCTACTTCGTTAAGTCATATCCACCAATTACCTCGGTTAAGATGTCTTAGAGTTTGTGACGAGAATCCGCTTTCCGTGTCCCGACCCATTTCCAGTTCCATGGTTCGACAGGTTTATTGGAAATTTTGGGGGCTCTGGGGGCAAGTATGGGGGCTTTCCCCCGTGGTATGGATCTTTCGGATTATGGGCTTCTATATAATTTCCGGTTTTGGGTTAGTTAAACCGAGCTGTTTTTTATTTTCTTAATCACTCTCTCTCCTCCGTAGTAATACATTTTTACGATCATAGTGAATTTAGTCTCCTCTGCCCGTGGTTTTCTTCCCAAATTTGAGTGGGTTTCGACTTAAATCTCGGTACTGATTCATCTTACGTTCGTTACTATTTTGTGTTTGATTTACAACAACAACTATCTCCACATATCTTGGTTCAGATAGATATATGAACTAATTTTTTGACCGACGGTTTATGAAATTAACTAGAACTTTGATCATTATTGTTGAGGATTTTGCTCATCGAGTGCGCTACTTAAAACAGGAAACGATATTGCTGGATCTTCTCAGAGTCGTCAGCCATCACCGGGCCAGACTCGCTACGCCGATCCGTACAGTTCAGAAAATATACAGCGACATTGACTTGGAAAATGTTCCGTTTGCAGACTCGGTATACACCCGAGGCGGAGTTCCCAATCGTCCGTTGCTTCTAATTGAGCCATCCTACAAGGTCAATGGAGAAGATAAGACCAAAACCCGTACTGTAAAGCCAAACGGAGAGCAACCGAAGACCACAGCGCGGTCTCCGTTGACCAATGAAATTACGGAGACGGAAAACAAAGCAGATGAAAAGTTCGGAAAAACAAAAAACACCAATGGAGAGCAAAAGTTGGATAAAAAGCTAGAACTGAACACTGGAGAAACACCGGCTTCGAAACTGAAGAACGGCGAAACGCTAGCACCCGAAAACAAAGATGTCAAGACAGGACAAAGAATGGAGAATGATTCCAAAGACGATACAAAAACGACGAAATCGGATTCTAAGACAGATTCGAAGATTACGAATCCAAATTCTGAATCCGACACTGAACCAGTAGCCACGGCACCAAAGATTCCCCGATCGGGAAATCAAAAGAGTCCAACTACTTTGTTGCCATCTTCGTCGGAAACCAGCGCTGAGAAATCTGCGTCAAAATCAAAGAATGGAGAAATCTTAACTTCCGGAAACAAAGACATCAAGACCAGACAAAAAACAGAGACTAAAGTAGATGATCCGAAAATGGCGAAATCAAATTCCAAGATTCCAAATGTGGATTCTGGATCTGACACCACACCGCCGAAGATTCCCCGTTCGGGAGATCAAAAGATTCCGACTAATTCGTCACTGGAATCCGGCACTGAGAGACCCGGTGGATCATCGACGGCCCCAATTCCGATCCAGAATTCAAAAGTGGCGGTTCCAAAACCGGCTTTGGAAGAGAATATAGTATTAGGAGTCGCCTTGGAAGGTTCGAAGCGAACGCTCCCCATTGAGGAAGAAACCGCTCCTCCTCTTGAAGAAGTTACGGAGCGCTCTGGCCGATTAGGGCAAGGATCATCCTCCGATAAGGGCAACAAGAAAGAAGGGCAAAATCCGTCTTTTCCCAGTTCAACTTCTACCGACCAATGAAGGTTTAACCCTACACCTTAAACCCTTAACCGTAAAAAATGCGTAACATACTCTGTAAATACAAGCTCAAAACCCGGTATCCAATTTCTGGTTTTGGCGGCTTTTCTGCCCTTTTTGTTCATCTGAATGTAAAACCATCTTTGTGAATTGAGCTGATTAACAATTTTGTATAGTTTACTGAAAAATCCGTTAGAAGAATTACTTGTACAATTAGCGGTGACACTGGGAATGCGAACCGTTTTTTTTATTTTCCTTTTTACATGCCTTTTATTTTCACTAAGTAAATTGTCGTTTTTGAATTATGTGTACAATTAGCGGTGAAACCGGAACTTCGAACGGGCCATTTTTTCTCTTCTTTTCTGTTTTCATACCTTTTATTTGCTTCTTGGAAGCTTATGGCCCCATTCACTTGCTCTCTATCGTTTTCTATTTTCATTGTCGTTTATTTGTCTAGTGTCGTTTCATTCTAGTTTCGTCTATGATTCACTATCGTTTTGCTTATCTCCTCTGTTGCTTTCACTTTAGGTGTCGTTTGTGCTCTCTGTCGTTTTTATTTTGGTGCTGTCGTGTTCTATTTTTAGTGTTTCTTAATTTTTACAGTTGCTTTGTCAAGCAAACCTCTCAATAAGTTGCAAATGCCGTGGGTTAATAGTGGCAAAAATACTGAAGTTTTTTATTTTTTATTTTTTTATTGTGGCGGCATAGACTCAAATCTAACTTTTTCAGTACTTTAAATTTAAGTTTAGTGCAGCCCTAGATGAACCCGTCATTACCGTTAATGGCCACAACTCGGATACACTTAACTTAAAAGTACCCAACTTGTGGCTGCGTATACTTAACAATATTGACTGACATGTGTAGATGACAGATTTATCTTGAGCCGCACTAAATCCAACTTTGAGTATTTAAGCCATCAAAAGTCGAATTTAAGTCTACATCACCGATCACCATAATTATATACAACTTACTAACTTCTGTTTTCGTTAACCCAATTTCATATAATATATATATAGTAGAATCTATACCCTAAGGCCTAAACCTGGCTTAATTTATTAAAAAAAATAAAAAAAGAAAACAATAAAATAATGAGTGAGTCATGGGAGTATCGTTGTCCCTCCTTTAAGGTGATTTGATCCGCAATAAACGGCATCGTTTTTTATGTGCTTTTCTCGACACATAATACAGCTTTTAAGTTTACCCATATCATATTAAATTGGATTTTTTATTATATTTTATTTTATGGTCACAGATTTCTAATATCAACACGTTATCTTATGAAAATGCCTTTTCAATATGAATGAATGTTGTTTCCAAGCTATTTGACAAAAAAAAAAAAAAAAAAACCAAAAGATGGAACAAAAATTGAAAGAGACAAAGCTTAGATTGCCAGCTAAGAAGTTGGAATATCAAAGAAAAATATAAATAATAACAAAAAAAGAATTTTATCATCACGAGAAAATCTGTGATTCATGATTTGGCAAAACCTCATTGGTCCAATGCATCATAGCATGTGTGACTGAGGCAAAAGTGCCCATTTCTTGTGTTCACATGATATCCGGATTCCGAAAATTATTCGGATCGCATCTGAACCGCCGGATTGAGATCTATTGTTTTAAATTAGTTAGTCATATAAGCATTTGGGATTCGAAATTCCGGTTATGAAAAAAAAAATCTAACAATGTTTTTCCAAAATTTGAGAAAATAAGAAAACAAATTCCGGTTTTATCATTTTGGCGCTGTACTCAAGCCATATATTTGATTTTTACGAAAATCAATAAGCTTTAAACAGGGTCAAATTGAATAGAAACAAAAGTAGAAGGATTGAAGGAACAAAAATCAACCGTGAAAATCCACAGGTTTATACAATAAGATATCATCATCATCATGAGGAGTGTCACAAAATAAAAACAAATAATTAAAATACAACAAACACTAATTTCCTAAACATCTTCTTCCCAATCATACAATACAACACATCCCAACAAAGGCATATTCTAGAAGTATCTTTTCTGTCTAAGCCCTAATGAATGAAGAGAGAGAGAGAGAGAGAGAGAGAGAGAGAGAGAGAGAGAGAGAGAGAGAATTGGGATTTTGCCTTATTTATCTAACAAAATAATAAGCACAAAGTGATTTTACGACATAAATACCCGTAAGGTAGACTGTTTTCGAGGCGGCATAATCCCGTTGTTCGTTTATCACGGCTTAAGTGCCCAGTGTTACGATTTATGTAGATGCTGTGACATGACAAACAAGTGGATTACGCCGCTCGGAAAAGCTGCTTTACGGGTATTCGATGCCGCAGATTCTTCGGCTAATCACGATATCAAACGGGATTAGAGTGGAGTAATCAGGCTTGGCACATGCAGTGAGGAGCGGGGTAAGTGTAGAGGGACTGTTTGGGCTTTCTTAATCTGATCTGGCCTTGTCTGTTCTCATGGCCTTCTCTCACTGATCTCTGAAACTCATCCCATGAAATGCTCTTGTTCAAGAAGAGTTGACCCATCAACGCCATGTTTGGCCTTATGATCTTCAGGTTGTTGAAAGTTCTGTGTCCCACCTGCTCAGAAAGAACCTCTTTTTTTTACAACCCGGAATATATTCACGCAAAAATTCATGCATAGAATGAACGCTGAACCCTAAACGCTAAACCCTACAAAGTTTCGGACATCGGACCAAAACCCACGCATCCTATTTCGGATATTGGACCATGAACGCTAAACCCTATAAAGTTTCGGACATTGGACCATAACCCACGAATCCTAGGATCTTCCGGTTATTGACGACCATAAACGCTAAATCCTACAAAGTTTCGGAAATTGGACTATAACCCACGAATCCTACGCTCTTTCTCTTTCAGATAATGGACGCCAAATCCTACAAAGTTTCGGACATTGGACCATAAACAATAAATCCTTTAATCTTCTGGACATCAAATCCTAAACCCTGCTGTCTTTCGGACATTAGACCACAGCCCTAAACCCGATCATACGAACTTCCACCCAAGCAATACCCTTTTCAGCTAACCCGAGTTTTATCTCACGGTCAACTGAAATAAAGCATTCTACTTGAATGCTACAGTGTAAAACTAACAGTGAAGTTATGTTCTAGTTTGGGTTTTTGAACAGACTGACTTTCGGATATTATAGGCAAGGTAACAATTCTCTCATGGATGTTAGATGGTTAATGAGATTAAGATAGTACTCACCATGGCATTGTGCATGTTTCCCGGAGAAGCGGAAACAAAGACGTCGCTATGCATGCTGACATAATAGTCAACCGCGGCTAGAAGAGACGCCTTTCCTTTGATCTGAGACCGCTCTTCTGAAGAAGCGAGGCTCTTCTTATCCTCCATTAACGGGAACAATTCTCGCAGAGTTGAAATCCTTGCTTCCCCACCATAAACCTAGGCATTGAAGCCATTGCACATGTTAAGAACTTATCTAAAGTGTCAAAAAAAAAAAAAAAAAAAATCTAAACGATAAGCACATTGCAATAAGATTCAAACAGGAATTATAAACGGGAAAAAATCAGGCCGTTCTCTCCTAATTCTCTAAACTATTAATCATTTCATATAGCAAAACTCTAACCATCACTGCGAACTACTAAAACCCCTTGTTACCCAATTACTTAAATTACCAAAAATACCCTTGATTAACCTGAATGCTCTTATGTAACACATTGTTGGATTAAAAAAAAAAAGTCCAACCTTGTGGGAAGCGAGATACAAACGAGTTCTATTATCGAATCCCATCGCCGCTAGAAGTAATCCGATCTCTTCCGGAGTCATTGGGCAACGCCCTTGACTCCTCAACTCCTCATCGGTGAATTGCGAATTAAGAACCCTTCCCTGCCAAATTGCTTGCCGGTATTTTGCAAGAGCCAGTTTCTCGGCTTTCCCACCGCCAAAATCACAGGCCGAATGGGCCGCCATATCCTGCAATTTTTGGAGCTCGTCAATATTATGAAAATTTGTTTTTTTTTTTCTTTTTTTAAACACATACACATCGTATGGGGTTAATTTTGGCACCTTATCAAACCGAAGATGCAACACGACAAATTTCCCGGCCCTCCTTCTATCAACGGGATCGGTGGTCTCCCTTAGGTAACTAGTGCCAAGTGACGTTTTTGTGTTAAACGAAGGGTATCGTAACCGGCTAACGAGAGCATCACCAAGTGCTCGAACGTGAGGAACGAAGGCCAACGCGTGAAAGTTAACTTTGCATCGTAGCCGTTGGATTTCCATGGGCAAGTTATCAAATGACAAACGGTGAGAAAACGGGGAGATTGCAGCAATCCCATAACTGAATAAAAATAAGCAAATGGAAATTGAAATTAGCCAAGGAAAATATAGAATCATTAAACTATACTCTCAGAAATAAAATAACAAAACGAAAAATGTAATCTGATGATCGGCATTTTTTTAAGCACTGACCTCTCTATCACAGGCAATACATTATCGAAGTACCAATTCGCGGTGGCATGAACCGGAGCAGATTTGATTCTGGTAGCCCGTGTCGCAGCTGCGTAGTACTCCCTGGTGCTCCACGAGTAATCTAACGGAAGCTCCTTAACTATAGAAATATCATCTTTCAATACATTCATAAAGTGGTCCACGTCAAAAATATCCATAAAGGAGCTGCAAAAAAAATAAAAAAATTATGATCAATAGTATAAATTAAATAAACAAATTATGAATTGCATTATCTGTATTATACCTTGTATCACGCCAAACGGGATTGACTTCGAGATACGGAATCACGAGCGTAGCGTTCAGTATCTTCGCCACAGCAACCGCATCGCATATCTGTGAACCAAAAATATTATATTTTTGTATAAATTTTCCACCACATTGTTTCATATATCTAAATTCATGACAACAAAACAAAAACATACCCCCATTCTCTGCTGGTTCAGTCCGCCATCGAGAAAAACCTGAAGATATCCCGACGATTTCTCCGGTAAAGCTGTAGATTAATTAAATTATAACGCATTAGCCTAATATAATTATAAAATTGCTTAAGATTTTTTGATAATAAGCTTATTTCAAGGTTCACCCACCAGAGTCAACCGAAGAGTCGACACACGGCTTCCATCCTTGGTTTTCCAACGGTCGCCACAAATCTAATTCTTCTGCGTCTGACTATGAGGAAAATGATTTTAATTAGAGTTTCGTACGACCAAAAAATTTATAATTAAAAGAAGGTAACATATTATTTCGATCTTACAGTTTCGGATTGCAAAGCACTCTTCAGAAGCCTCAAATGTCTTGGTTTCGGAATAATAATTTCCTGAAAAACACATATTAGAAATTGAATTGATTAATCATTAAACTCAATCAATTTAAGTGCTACAAAGATAAATTTTCACTCGGGTTTTTGAAGTTCTATTGAAGAGTTTATCACCTTCTCCGACAGGTGACCCGATTCAAGACATACCACTAAATTTAGAACTGAAATCTTAGCAATTTAATGACTTCTTATGTTCTTTTGACGAGATTTATTTCGGGCTTTTCCCGTTCTTTTGCAGACTTTATAACATTTTCCGACAATCATTGTCGTTTCACCTACAATTTTGGGAATTTCATTCACGAAGTTTGGTTGCCCAAGAACAAAGGAAGCTAAAATTGCTCTCTTCAAATGGTACAAAAGTCAGCACCAACTCTAATAGTTCCTCTCTTCCAATGCCCTAATGCATATTATAATTAGGGATATTTACGGCATGAGTACATATAAATTAGTATTTTGGGACGGCATAATTCTATTGTTTGGTTATCATGGGCCAAGTGCGAAGCTCTGAACGCTCCCGTTAGTCTTCAAATCGCTACCGGCAACACATTTATTGTAACATCGTGTACTTCACCCGTGATAAACAAACAACGAGATTATATCGCATAAAAAAACAACTTTATGGGTACTTACGCCGCAAATATTACAATAAAACCCTAATGACATCAGAATTCAGAATTAAGAAGCTAAAACCAGAATTCTTCAAATAGTCAGCGTTTTGCTGATTAGCAAATAAGAGATTCCATCAGATTCCACCTAATACATTCAAAAATACTCCAATTTGACCCCTTAATCCTCTCACCAAATCACATATGTCCCCAAATTAACAACAAAACTTGACCAAAACTGCTATAAATAGAAACTCAGCACCCCAAATTATATAACCCATAAATACCCACAAACAAAATCTTGTTCTTCTCTGTGTTTGAATTGTGAAGTCCCTTTTTGTCAAAATTAGCAAATTAAAATCTTAGACAGAAGAAGAAAAAAACATAATACATCATTGCACATTAGAAAATCCCATTTCAGAAGCAAAACAAACAAACAAAATCTCATATTTTCTCCACACAATAAAAAAAATGATGGCAAAAAAAAAAACATTACAGTTTAGCTCACAAATAAATATATAAATAAATAGAGAACTTACAGAGGAAGTGGAAGAAGAAGCGAGGCTGAACGGAAGAAGAAGAAGTAGAAGAAGAGGAAACAGAGTCACCGAACGCCATGGAAGAACCGAGCTTTTCTCATTATTAAGATAATGAAGCTTCATTTTTGTCTCAAACCCAGTTGAGACCGAGAAGAGCTGAAGTGGGAAATGGAGAAATGGGTCTTGCCCAGAAACCCAGAACGAAGAAGAAGAAGCTAGCAATGAAGGTAAAGAGAGACAGCCATTATTATTAATGGTGCTCGAAAGAAGGGAATATAAATAATAAATAATAAATAATATGATAGTAGTGAGAGAGAGAGTTAAAAGCGCATAGCTCAAGGGAGTGACACCTGTGACTTCCTTCGTCGATGAATTTATGTCATTTTCAGGAGGCCCTAATCATTTATTCATTTCACCTTCAACACTTATTCACCATTATTATTATTACACTCATATACACACATATATATATATATATAAAGTGAATGGAATCACAGGTTTCGAGTTTCAACGGTTTCTTTTTTATCCATCCGACCTTTTTTCACGTTCAGTTTGGAGGTGGGAATGTGAGGTGTGAGATTAAAGTGAAAACAAATTAGAGTAATTAATTGGTAGTTATGCCCCTCTAATTTAGTATATTAATTTATATAGTTCTTTGTTAATTCGAATATCATAAATTAAATAATTATAAAATTATGAAAAAAGTTAATCAAATAATATATTACGCATAAATTAATTTTATTTTATTTTATTTTTGTTATTTTGATAAAAAAAAAAAGGTATATGATTTTGTTGCTAAAAGTGATATTGAGACAAAAATATATAGTAGAATGTTATTAAATTAATACTCGATAAAATAAAAACAATATTTTTATATGATACAAGCTTTAACTAAAATTATTACTAAATAATATAATAAAAATCAATCATTGTGATAAAATTGATCGATGAACGTTTTATTGTAACGATATACAAATTTTGGTAAGAATTATGGCGGTGTCTTTTATAATGAGATGAGACAATATAGTACTTTATGAAAATTGAAGGGGCGGAGACTAGTATTAAATTAAAATGTAGGGGTGGAAAGTGCACCAATATAGAAAGTTGAGGGAGCACTAAAAGACGCATGAATTGAAGCGTAATGATAACTGGATAGATTTTGGACCGTTTGAGTTTGTGTTAATGTCTTGTGTTTTTCTTGCTTTATTGGATTCACTTCCATTCCGCTATGCATTGGACACCGACACAATAGTCTCTATTTTTTTTTATCTTATTTATTAATAAATTAGTTTTTTTTTTCTTTTGTTACTCTTTAGTTATTTTCTCTTGTTTTATTTTATTTTTTTAAGTTAATATATATATATATATATATATATATATATTGACAAAATCAGGCTTGATGTCATTTTGAATGTACTAACATTATCAAACTTTATGATGGAAAAATACCTTGATCATAAATAGGGGTGGCAATTCGGGCGTGTTTGTGCCGGGTCTTAATAGTTTTTTACTTATTTTATCTAGACCCAGACCCGCCCCATTTATTAATCGTGTTAGAAGACGAGACCCAGACCCGCCCCATTTATTAATCGTGTTAGAAGACGAGACCCAGACCCGCCCCGTTTAAATAACGTGTTTATCGTGTCAACCCGTTTAACCCAATTAGTAGATACATTTATTTATAAATGATAAATTAATTCAATTTATACTCAGATAACTTAATTTATTTAACTATAATATCAAAGATTTTAAAGTTTTACTAGCAAATTTTTATGTTCATCAATTGTAAGACATAATTAATTTAATAAAAATATAAATTTCATATATAATAACATATGTAAATTGTAGAAAATGTAACTTTTTGCTCTTTAATCGTGTCTAATTGGGTCCCATCGTGTTATCGTGTTCGTGCCGTGTTTACCCGTTATTTAATCGTGTTAATCGTGTTCGACACGGTTGGACCCAGATCCATTTATGGTAGATCCAGACCCGTTTAAATCGTGTCGTAACCGTTTCGTGTTTCGTGTTTCGTGTCCGGCCCCAAATTGCCACCCCTAATCATAAATATATATAAAATTTTACAAGTAACAAGTAGCAAAACTTCCAATTAAAACTAAAATACAAAATTTTATAAATTAAAAGTTATTTGCGATATAATTATTAGTTTTCCTGAAAAATAGTAAAATTTAATTTTTTTAGTATCAATATTCTGATATCATATATAGAACAAGTATTTTTATCAGATTTTTAGTACTTTTTTTTATATAAATATATTAATTTTGGAATTTTATTCAACTAAAAAAGATAAAATTTGTCGTTATTTTTTAAAGAAAAAAATTAGTATTATTAATATTTTTAAATAAAATAATAAGCTATTATTCTCCTTAATTTGTGTATTTTTCAGCTAATTCTTGAGTCAAATCAAATTGGGAACTTGTCTAGATGAAGCGAATATAAGAGCATTTAATACTTTCTTCAAAATAAGATAAAGACAAAATTATTTCCTCGTCAAATTTTGCTTATTAAAATTAATTAAATCACAAAATTCGATTGTATATACTACCGACACATTATAATCTCTTTAATAAGCATATAAATATACTCGATATGCATTTAAAAAAAAAAATCGTGCAACTTTGCAGAAAAATATATATATATTATTTTTTGTACTTATTTAGTTATCCTATAAGTATTTGATGATAAACTTCCCACTTTAGAAAATAAGTAAAACATGAAGGAACGTCTAGTTACTCATTTTTAAAATGTATTATTTTTTAAGAGCTAAAAAATAGAATTACAATTCAAGAATGCATCTCAAAGTCTTAACTCTTAACAAAGTAAAAAAAAGAAGATATATTTCTTTTTATAAGTTTTTGTTGGAAGTCGCGCTTTGTACATCTCAATATCTTCATCCGGACTTCTGTAAGTATTATATAGATTCATTTACAATCCACGGGTTTAATATATTTGTATAGATCTACAACTTTTCATACTTCGATGGTATGCATCAATTTCATTTCGACGTTTATGGCTACTTAGCCATAGACTTGTTTCATAACCTGACATCGGGTAAGAGTATGATACTAGATTATCTTTAATGTTTAAATTATCGTCGAATATCGATGGTTTGTCGACAAATGATGCTTATCGAAAATTCAAAATATCGATATAAGGATCGGCATTTTAAGCACTCGATACAAACTTTTCTAGTAGGTGTATTAGTGAATATGTTAAATGTATATTATATAATCTTAGAACTTATAAAAAATTGTCATTTTGGTCTAAGTTTAGTCAACCTTTATTTTTTAAATTTATATTGGAATTGGTGGGTGAGAATTGAGATATTATGTATGGGCTCCACAATCTCTCTGCTGTGTGATACTAAATAAACACAGGCCAACCTTTCCTTAGCTGTTTTCTTTTCTTTTCTTTTCATTTTATTTTATTTTATTAATTGCTTTTTTTAAATTAAATTTCCAAAACTCAATACAGAAATCCAATAATAAGATACAGCTTACACTATGAATTTATTCCATAAATTTGACTTAAATTATGGTTAAAGTTAACAATAGTTTTAGCAAAAGTCAAATTACCGTCAAACACCCCGGAAGTAACGGTGGTCGCTCATATAAAACGACGGGTAAGGTGAATAGTCCATCATAAATTTATAACTGAAATTGCTTACTTATGTTAAATTAACATTAATTTTGGTAGTTTAGATAATTTTCCGGAACAATAGTTTAATAATATATATTGGCTATTTATTGTATAATAACGACACAATATGTAGTGTATTTGATTCATTGGAATCTAAGTGTGATCAGATTTTTTTGATCTTTGACTTGTGATGTATCAGAGAAAACAGGTTGGGTCTGAGATCAGATTTTCTGTATTAATATTATAAGATATTTAATATGGTTTGGTATGTAAATATGAAATATATATCCTAAGTTTCAGTAACTTGGACCGACGAATATTGATATGCTAATTATTTGTCGGTGCAATGCTATGTAAAACAATTTTGTTTTATCGTCTTTATGATTTTTATATTGATAATTTGATATGATTTTGTAATTTATGTTTGAAATAAAATGAAATTGAGCATTTGATGAATTTAAGCTTTTAAACAAATCAAAATACTTTTATACAAAAAAGTAACATATCAATTAGTATTCTTAAACTCAAAATTCAACCTTTCTTATTGTAAAAAAAAAAAAATATTGAAACTTATATGTTTAAGTAAAATTCAAATTATCGTAAATAAAAAAAATAGAAAAATATATGTTATCTTATTAATGTAAAATATATTTCATTTCATTTTACTTAAAGTAAAATAAAAAAATACAATAATACTGACGTGGTACGAAAATATAAGCATAGTGAACCCAATTTGTTTCACACGGCGATAAATCCCACTACAAGACTTTTTCGAGTGATTTTGGGTTCAATCTCGGCGAAACCGAAACGTAAAAATTATATATATTTATAATTTTGACTGATAGTGTTCACGACTAATAGTGTGAACATGATGTAACACTAAGAATACATAATGTATCCGAGTGCATATAATCTTTACTATTAGAGTCAGTCATTTCATTAAAAAAATAGTGATATTTGACACAAAACTACATTTGAGAAGGAAATAAAGATAATTTGAAAAGGTGTTTCTTTTTTTTATTAATATTCTAGAAATAATGGAAATCCAGGAATAAGATCCATCACTATTAGCATTGATCAGTCAGATGCTCCTTGTTGGAATTAATATTCGAAAAGCAATATTGTCACACTCTAAGTCTAAATGTGATAGAGAAAGACACTTAGAAAAGTAAGAAAATTCAATTGTGATAGAGCTTCGTGTTTTTTTTTTCGTTTTTTTTTACAAAGAGAATAAAAATTTATTCTTCAATAAATTATTTTTAATATCACATTAAGAAAGAGTAGTTATTAAGGTGACTCTTAATAAATTAAGCAACATTGTTTCAGAACATTTATAGTGCTTGACTTTTAACTTCTTAATTACTCATCCTCGAATTAATCGATAATTATTTAAATAAATTTTGTCAAAATATACTTTAATCTAAACTATTAGTTTAATTGTCATAAAGTAATTAACACTTAACAGAACTGATGATTGACTAATTAATTCTTTTTAATTGCTGAATATTTGCTAATTTAAACACTGTGCTATATTATATGTCGTATTTAAGAGATCTTGAAACGTTTTGTCGTTTTATTTAACATACTACAAAGTGATGGTTTTTGTGGGACCAAATATAATATTTAATAAAATTTTCTATTACATGTCAATGGATTAAAAAAGACACTGATAATAATGGAACGTCCGCAGTTGGCTAAGGGTATTTTAGGAACTTAAATTATATGCAAAAATTGGTCAAGACTGGTAGAGTTGAGATTAACAAAAGTTTTGAAAAGAACATAAATTTCTTTTTTGTTTTCATGGGAATTCACATAATTTTATTTCTAAGGCAGGGAGGGAGTTATAAATATTGTTCATTAAAACCCCAACTATTTTTGTTGCAAATTACTTTTTATTAAAATGTTTGGTAAGAATATGGATGACTAAAATTATAGACCAACTTCCACTTTATTGCAACCACAAAATCCCAAATGTTTGGCTCAGAAAAAAGAAAGTTTAGATGGCCGCTTTGTCTATTGTATGATTTATTGAAAATTAGTTCAACATACTACTAATATCAAATTCAAGGAGGAAATGTGTTGATTGTGGTTTGAGAAATATAGTTGTCATTCATAACGGTAGAATATGACTTCGTCTACATCAATTTGATAGGATGAAATTTATTTATGTTGTTTACGAATTTCGGTTTTGATCAAATAAGCCCAATACTAACAGGAGGCCCACTAACCAAGCCAAAGGGGCCAACCAAGGAAGAAATCAATTGTTATGAGGACAGAGCACAACAAAGATCATCGACGAAGATATTCGTCGACGAGAATTCGTCCATCATAACCTCGTCGATGAAGCCTCACGACGAAGCATCATCACAACAGAAGACCAATAGGAGCTAAGGACGAAAGTCAAGCGACTAAGCACAATCTCACGACAAGACCAACTAGCAAATGACGAGGACGAAGACAACGAGGAACAATCCGCGCAGTGCGAGCGGCTCCTAAGAGTTGATGACGACAATTACGCCCATGATTGTTGTCAAGCAATTAATGCAATTATGAGAAAATTAAACGCATTTTGTAACCGCCATTTATGAGGTCGGAGTTCAATTATTAAGTTCTATAAATAATGAGCTAAACGGCGTAAAAAGATAGCGAGATATCCTTGACAAAAAAACGACATTCTCACTGTTGGACATATTATGATCTATGCCCTCTATTCAGATGATTATCTCACTTGTATAAGATCTTGATCATTTACCTTGTAATGAATAGTTCTTATTGATGATAATCATATATAGTTATCTACAGATCATATCAATAAAATTGAAAGTTTAATTCTTAGTTCTTTAACTTTGCTTTTGTGTTTAGTCATCACACTAAGTCCATGTGAGGAGGTTTAACTCAAGGTTCAACTTGTCGAATTTCCTGATAAATCGCTTGGCTTTTTCGACAGATTTATCGTTTGCTTGCTGATTAATCGACGGAAAACTAATAAACATTGTAGATTATCGTTACCAACACTTATCAAGGATTATCAATGAAAAATCACTAAAATATTTTTAAGAAAATATTTACTATGTTTATAATGTTGATAAAACATTCAAATGTAAAATTATTTCATACTTAAACATAGGTAAATAAAATATAGTATCACTCTCACATATGTAAATAATCGAATAAAATCATCGAAAAGTGCAAAATTTCTTGAAAAGTACCATATTTTTGTTATTTTTCAAGATGTTTGCCGATTTTTGACAAAAATCATGGAAAAATACTGGCATGGCCGTCTTGCCGATAACTACTGGCAAGACGGATAATCAAGATTATCGAAGATAATCGTAGAAAAGTCGAACCTTGGTTTGACTATCACAAATAAAGAACTTAAATAGGTCCGTGGATTGGAAATGAGGATTTCTAATCAAGCCGACTATTTGTAAACTTAATCATATATTAATGTGGCGATCTATTACCGGATTAGAGTGTTTTTCTGCACTGTTAAATTTATCAGGTATCAAGTGTCTTCATACTAGAATGACTAGACTTATATAAGAAATCATCACATAAGTCCGTCACTGATGAGGAAATTATAAAGTCACTAAGATGACCAGATATGAATCAGTTGATGTCCTGAGCATCATGAACTTATACGGTTCAACTTACATGATCTTTGATTTATTTGTTACAGAATACGATGGTATTCCTAATACTTTTATTTTGGGACCAGACGCTTGACCGAGAAAGGTTGCATGAGTGCATGTGTGGATAATAGGTTTATGATATCCTTATTATGATTTGTGGGAAATAAACAAGTACTTGTGATCAATTAAATGAAATCATAGTCCGTTGAGTGAGTAGTTTGTAATAAGTACCAGAGTTTCGGTCAAACAAAGAAATTGGAAAGATATAATTGAATTTGTTCCAAAAATATCCTCAGGGTTGTAGTAAATTAAATTCTAATGAATTTATCTTTTTGAATCGTGTCATTCTGACGAACGGTTTAAGATTCATGGTCAAAACATTTTTTGAGTAAAACCAAAATGATCATTGTTTTGTAAATCGAAAAATAAGAGAAATGATATATTAATTTAATTCCTGGAATATTTAATGAGAGAATAATTAATAATTTTAATTATTTTATTCGGTTATTAATAGTAATTAATCGATAATTAAATAGCTTTAAATTAATAATATTTATTTAAATTATTATTTTTTAAATATAAGTCAATTTTTAATCTTTAATAATAATGTAGGATTTAATTTAAATCTTACCTAATATTTTATGAAATGTTTATTCCCTGGATTTCTTTATTTGATTTAATCATTAAATCATTTTGAGTGAACATATCTTCAAGTGATTGAGCAAATCTCTCAAAATTGGTTCAGGGAATTTCTCTAAAGTGGATGGGTTAGTTCCCTATAACTAGGAGAGCCCGGAAACCACAAACCACACTGTGTCATCATCGTAAAAAATCACCCCCTCTCTCTAGGTCTCTGCGGTTTTCTCTAGGTCAAAAACCCTAGAGATTTCAATTTTAGGGTTTACTGATTATTCAGTTGGAGCCCGCGCATCTCAACGATCAAGTCCCGAAGGATACATCGGCAGGTGATTGGATGTTTATCTTCACACAATAATTATTCCCGAGCAAAAGAGTGTTCGTGAAGATCGAATAAAAAAGTGCAGTCGTAAACCACGGTGTTTAAGGTACGCTTTGTGTCTTTATTGATTTTGATGATTGTTTACAGATACTCGTGGCTCAATTAAAATAACAAATTCGATGAACGTGTTTATAAAATTAAGAAAGTTATTTTATCATGATCGGGAAAATTATTTAATGTTTTTTGTATAATCGGATGGGTTAAAGAGGTTTTTGTTATGGGACTCGAACCCTAAATAATTTTTTTAAAGGTTACCCCACACGTAATACTCAATGAGCATAATTTCTTATCGATTTTTTTTTTGAGAATCGGAGACCCGACTAACACTCTCACCAAATTCTCAAGTATCTTACTCTCTTCAAACCATTTTCATCAACGTGATTTAATTTTAACGGAAAGACTTGAGCTCTCATGTAACTTAAAAATGGAATTACACCAATCGTGACTCCGTGATTGTGGAGGTGATTTTTTTCCTCAACAATAATAGGGTTGTTAGGGGCACAAATACCCAAGTAGTTTAAAAATATAGGATAATTACTGTCAATTTCCCCTAAATATTTTATTTTGTGTCGATGTGTTGTGAATTTTTTACTGTGTCCGTTCACACTTGTGTTGATTCACAAAATCAAGAAAATTAATAAATAAGTTCATCATGGCACTTTGTAAATCTCATTATTTTGGTGAAATGAACTAATTTTGCAATACACTATATTTGGCATGATACTAATCACACACCAACATTGTTTACTTACTTTTATCAATAAATTAATAAAATAAATAAATTTAAATTGAATAAATAAGATAAATATTAATAAAACATTAAATAAATATTACTAAGTGTAACTTTTAGTGTTGTGGTGAAGTATTTAGGTTTTTTTTTTTTACTGTTTATAACTTGAGGTGCCTTTGATATCATAGCAGTTGACTAGTCTATAGGTTGTGTTTTTTTTTTGGTTTTTAATTATAAAACTTCGAATCCGCATTTTTGACTTTCTATTTACTGATTGATCATTTTTATTGATGTGCGTTTACGTCATTATATGACTAAATTATATGTCGCATGGTGACAATTATACTTTATAATAAAAATACGAATAAAAATTGGATCAACAAAATTGGCCCCGAAACCCACTTAAATAAACAGGCCTAGTCAAAGCCAATGAGTTAATCTAACTCGAAACCCCCTAGCACGATTCCAATATCAAGGCCCAATCATCAGGATCTCGGAATATCCAACCCAAAAAGCTACCATAAACATCCCAAGATTCCACGAGTTGACACAGTCAACCCGGGAATCAGCTCAACAATCAAATTCTCCAAAGGATAGAGAATTCAAACTACTAAGTTGTAGTTATGGATCCGGTCCACTGACCACGTCAGCGCACAAAGGCAATCATGAACCCACTAAGGCCGGGATACTCGGACGCTGGAGAGAGAAGGAAGAAAGAGACTATATAAGCAAGAGGAAGATGCATGAAAGAAGGATCCGAGTTCACAACATATTCGAATCTGACATATAAATAAAGATTGTCATTCTAATGCTTTGTTCTCTTTTTGTTTATTATCTCTGATATGTAGTCAAACACCATCAATAAATTATAGAGGAAGTAGTTAACTACCGCTTTGAGATGAACCTCTCTAAAAGTTCTCAGTGTCACTTATATATATAATATATCGTATCTTTGTCAAGGAGTAACTATAAGAAAAGGTCAGGATTCATACGGCGAACTCACATGCATATAAATAAGCCGGACTTATACCAAGTCCGGGACATTTGAAATGGAGATCCTCGTCAACAATTTCATGACGGTCTATTAAATAACGATAAGTTTTGTACTATAGGAAGATGAGGATCATTGTAAGTCATGGTTTTAAATATCGATGCAGACACTGGTTTGCTCCCTTTATTTTATGGGCATGCCGAATGTCGACGGGAATATCAACGAAAAAAGGGAAAAAAATGGCATATTGCACGCTGCAAATGCCGTATAAATTTTACGGGCATGCCAAATACTACCAAAAATATCGAAGAAAATGTAGAAATTTATTTTTGAATAATATATAAAATGAAACAACTATATAACATTAATATTAATGTTTGAAATAGTATACCATTATTAAAAAAATTATATAGTTATATAATTATTAATATTAAACAGTTATATATAGATTATAATTAAAGCAATGAAATAGGGTATTTGATAAGAGATAAAATCCCGCATGGAGATGCAACAAGAAAAAATTGTATTTGATGAGACGAAAAATTCCCGCATCGAATACGCATGGAATGAAGAGTGGGTCGAGGTGTATAAATAACAAGTGCATTATTGTAAGTGAAAAACAGTGGCCAGGATTTGACATCCTAATGTAAGATTTAATCCTTAAATCATAAGATTCAATATTTGATCTCCGATCGGTCATGGCGTATTGGCGGAGGAGAAGCTTATTCAATGCATATTTTCTTTGTCATTTTTTCTATGAAGCTGTAATTTATTATATAATGCAAAAAGTACCAAATTTCAGTACAACATAACAGCTCCATCCAATTTAGGTACAAAAATTTAATTGATCGTCCAATTTATATTAAAAAAAAAAACCGTTAAAAAGGGATATATATGAACTCCTCACATTTTTGCCGCTATTATCATTAAAATTTCAAATGTAGAGGTACAAGTATACTACAAGTCTACAACTACCCGACAGCAACTGCATAGAAACAGAACAGCAAAAAAAAAAATCCATGAAAAACCGAGGATTGTTCTAACAAAGAGTCAATTCCACACGAAAAAAACCACAAAATTAATGGGATTCAGCTAGGAAGTTGAGCTTCTCAACTATATCTATCTATAATAAATTCCTCGACCACATCCTGATCACCTTCATTATTGCTCGCTTTTCCCACCTCAAAGATCCGATCTTGACCCAGAATCCCACTCGACGAGAAACCCCATTTGCTCTGGTCCGATTCCATGGCGGGGCTCGGCTCGCTGCTTCGGCGCGTGTATCTCACGCTCTACAACTGGGCCGTGTTCGCGGGATGGTGGGTTTTTCTTCTCTTTCTCGTCGTGACTGCGAGCTCCTGCTGTGTTTGTCAATGGCGGGTTTTGAGATTCTAGGGTTTGCTTTGTTTGAAGGTCTCAAGTTCTGTATCTCACTGTGAAGACGCTGAGGGAATCTGGGCACGAACATGTCTACGACGCCATTGAGAGGCCTCTTCAGCTCGCTCAATCTGCTGCCATTTTGGAGGTGGGTTTTTCATTTTGCGATTTATATATATACATATATGTATATATATATACATCATGAAGCTAATTGATCTTATTGATGTGGTCACTTAAAAGTTTCGAAGATACATTTAATATGAACACAATTACTAACTGTTATAGTTTGTAACCCGAATCCGTTTTCTTGGTATGACCCGTGGTGAGACATAGGGAATTCTGCTCTGGAAGCGGGTGGGTCTGGCCGATAGGCGGACCCCGAAGCATAGGCAATTCGGATTTGGCCTTCTACGTAACTAGCGTTTCGGGCGAATGCTTCTCCTTGTTTGTCAGTGGTTTTCTTCCCGAATCGGGTTTTTACTTAAAACTTCATGTGTTCGATTTTCCTTTACCTTCGTTGCTATTTTGCGTTTGATTTATAACAGTTACGACATGTGAAATCGAGATATCCATCAGAGTATTGATTCTCTTAATGAATAGTAAATATATAGTCAAATATGGTGAAGATGATATTGACTTTGTATACTAGCTTTAGAAATGTTTGACGGTTCATGAGAATATCTAATTTAGTTGAAATATGTTTAAATCGTGTTTATGTTTGAGTATTGATTGATTTTATGTTCTGTCTGAATTCTCGTTGATGGATCGCGACTGCTCGGTTTGACAGATTCTTCATGGCCTAGTGGGTGAGTTCTGATGCTTTTGTTTTTTAGTTTGGTTTGTTTTAATGGAAAATATTTTTGAATTTGATTTTTCTGTGATGAAAAAGGGCTTGTGAGATCTCCTATTACAGCGACGCTGCCTCAGATTGGTTCGAGATTGTACGTGACTTGGGGAATCTTGTGGAGTTTCCCCGAGGTACAGTTTAAGAGTTCAGTTTGTGATCAATTTTAAACAAAAGTGCTTGATTGAAGGAATGAATGAACTGACCGTTTGTTCTTCGCAGACTCGGAATCACATGTTTGTGAGCTCTTTGGTCATTAGCTGGTCGATTACAGAGGTAAGTAATTCAATTTCTCGTTCCTTTGAGTTTCGAAAACTACTATAATTCATTCGACCTGTTTGAGTTATCGCTCGGTTGCTTATATTGTTTGTGTTCAAGCACAAAAGTACAAAATAATAGTTTTAGGACGAGAAGTCATCAGAGAGGAAAATGAAATTAAAAAGCGGAAACCGAACAATGAGAACAATCAAGACTGTATTGAACACCAATCTTGAGAAGAATTCATAAATTATCACTGAGCTTCGAAAGCCATGATTGTTTCTATAAATATGTTTTAGAATCTATTATCTCCTCGTGAATGAATAGTGTGCAAATTCATGATTGGGTTTCCGATCCATGATTGCTTAATCATTTTGATTTTTTATTTATTTATTAATTTGGAACATGATGTGATTGCAGATTATAAGATACTCGTTCTTTGGGTTGAAGGAGGCGATCGGGTTTGCACCTTCATGGCAGTTGTGGCTCAGGTTTAGCTTCTTTCGCCTTTCGATTTTAATTCTCAATCCCGTCATTTCGTCGGAATCTTCTGATATTTCTCCATTAAGGCAATGCCTTCGACTCGGACAGGTATAGAATATAATTACAATTTACAATATTCTTCACATTTATTTCAGGTATAGCACCTTTACGGTATTTTATCCAACGGGAATTACCAGCGAAGTCGGCTTAATCTACCTTGCTCTCCCACACATGAAGGTATTCATATGATATGAACCGGTTTATGAAGACGAAATGTAACAAAGATATCTTAAAACACTGAAAAGGACATAACTAAAAATTAAATGACTTTCTTGCCCTTCCTTCGTCGGTACATATTACCGAAGCTCATCAGTATCATCAATATGTTTATTTCCAAAAAGTTTCTCTTTGTTCTTCTGCGATTCAGTTACTATAAATACTGGTTTAGTGTATACTTTTGTATATTATTAATAAATAATTAAATATATCATATAATTCTAGACCGTAACTGTGTCATCCGAAGCGACGGATACTGTATGAATAATGAAGTAAATTTTCTAAAATCATCATAAAAATGCACTTTCTTAATCATTAATTCAGATAAAATTGTTTTGCCTAAGTTCCTTTGCGATTCTGGTTCGTCTAATATCGATTATTCCGTCTCAGAGCTCCGAGAAGTACTGTTTGCGGATGCCGAACACATGGAACTTCTCATTCGACTATTTCTATGCTGCGATTCTCGTCTTGGCTTTCTACGTTCCAGGTATCAACATCTTCATCAGTTAGATAATTGCTAATTATATACATCTAATTGATTTTATTTTATTTTTAAAAAATTGCGATTCATTTGCAGGGACTCCTCACTTGTACAAGTACATGCTTGGGCAGAGAAAGAAGGCTCTCTCAAAGGCCAAGAGGGAATAAAAACACACTTTAAAAATAATTATTTTTTGTTATTTTCTAGTTTTTTCTTTTGTTGGTGATGCCAAAATATGTGGGATAATTTAATTCAGAGCATTGTTGGACTAAGATTAAATTATATTTTCTTGGGCATTTTTTTCCCTCGTGAATACTCAAAGCTCAAAGGCTGCATTATTTATTTTATTGGAAACATTTAATTAGGAATGATATTCATGTATACTCTTGCTTTTGTATTTTTATTCTATGTTTTTTAGATGAGTATATTACAGTCCCGAATTAGTATTTGACGATAGAAATACATTCATAAAATCCGTGTTTCCGTCCACTCCCGTCATAAATTCTCTGTAAGTTTCGTAACTTGCACACATGTTTAGCGACAGAATTGAATTGAGTTTCGGTTTTCGTAAGTGAGTACTTTTACACACATAAAGAAAAAAAGAGAAACACCGGCTCAAAACTCAAACATCAAGGTATTTACGCCACAAATTTCCCATGTTATTAAATAAAATTTCAAGCTCTATCTATTATCTAAACAAAATATTAAAAAAAATGGCACTGCTTCATAGTTCATACATGTCCCTAGATATGTATCAAAAGAAGAAGATAAATAATAATTTATTGTCTAATACATTAAATTAACATGGCAATATAGCTTTAGAAGTTGTCTTTTGCCCATAGGAGTAAGATCACTTTTGGGCAAAAGTAGCAAATGTTTTTTTTCTTCCAAATACCAAAACTGAAACTTGACAAGAACCCAATAAATAAAATTAAAAAGAAAGTAAATAGGTATAAATAAATAAGGTCCAAGACGGAATTTGGCTGTCATTCTTCCGAATCCGCAACAGCACTCGCGGCGCTCAAATCCACAGACAAATCCAAAGCCTACAAAAACCGATACATAATACAATTTATATACATTTATATGTGTATAAATATACATGGATCTAACTATTATTTTGATGATAAACCGAAACAAGAATGCTTTATTGATAAACTATATCTCGGTCTCTAATTCGAGAGTTGATCGGAAACTCTCCACTAATGTTCACCAGCAGCTCTTATTATGCATATATGTGTTGATTTCTGTTTAAACAAGGTTAAATTAGACTGTATTATATATGCAGATATGTGTATATACGTATATAAGTATATATTTAATAGTGTGAAGTACATAAAAGAGAATACCTTTCCAGTTATTTTGCTGTAAATAGCAATCACGTCCTGCACCGTGGTCTCAAAGTGCGTCGTCGCATCGTAACTCTGCGAAAACCACATTCCATTAGAACATTGAACAAACCCTTTCGACTTTTAGGACACGTCGAACCCTTTGACTTACCGTGGAAATGAAGCAATTGTCGTCCTCGTCCTTGTTGGTGGGCTCGAACCTGTCGTACGTGTCGAAGAAGATCTCGTCGACCGGCCCCAGGAGATCGATGCCGGGCTTGAGCTCCTCCTCGGGATTGTCCGTCTCGGCTTCGGAGAGAACGAAGGCGATGTGCTTCCCTTTCGGAGCGATGTTGTGGGAGTACGAGCAGCAGAACAAGTACCTAAGATTACAAAGGGCATTTTTGTCAAGATGATTCTAGTTATAGTGAGAGAGTTAAGTCCTATTGATTAGGGATTTAATTTTGTTTCTTGTGTATCAAGTAATCAAGAAATCTGTTGTAGAAAATTTGGAGATTTTTAATGTGGAAAGCGAAGAAAGAAATTCTGTTGCTTGTGTATAAAGACACGGTGTGTTCAAGAGTATTTCCGTTAAGGGGATTACATTATAGTCAGTGGAAAGCTTAGAGAGAAATTCCGTTGCTTGTGTATCAAGGCACATTGTATTCAAGAGTATTCCATCAAGGGGATTTAGTTATAGTGAATTGGATTTGTTCTTATAGAACCTAAAAAGTCGTGTTGCTTGCGTGTCAAGGAACTACATGTGTACAATTTTGATCAGAAAGTGAAAAGCTCTTTCTTGTGTTTTATGGCACGATGTAGAGAGAAAAGAATCTCTGTTACTTGTGTTTCAAGTACGATGTGTTCAAAAACATTGGTATATGCAGTCCTTGCGAATCTTAAGACTTTTGATATCGAAAATGAGGAGGAGCTCTTGTTTCTTGCGTATTAGGGCACCAAGTAGAAAGCGAAAAACTCTTGTTACTTGTGCTTTAAGGCACGTATGAACTTACATGTCAGACTTGCGGTCAAGTTGCTTCTGAGGCAGAATCACTTGCGCGGAATGAGAGTCGTGCGTGTTCGGAATTGGATGACTCATGATGCAAATCGCACGAGCCACTTTACCCACCTTCTTCACCTGCGAGAATCAAGTGAAAACTCAAAACAGATGTATATTTACACTTGTATATAAAGCAGTACATTTCGATGCTTATGTTATACCTTGTTTGGGAGATAGGAAGGATCGCACACGACCTTTTTGCACCGAGCAGTTTCGCCTTCAGATTTCACTCCGATCGCCTTACCGCTCTCGTCAAACACGACCTGTGAATTCATCACCAATATCACACTAAGAATTCGAGGGAAAACCTAGAGGAAAGAAATAAAACATTTATTAGCTTCTGGTGTTTCGAAGCAACCAAATAGATTTGTTTATTTTTTATATTTCATTGAGCTATGAGATGATGTCGATGCAATCGGCTTGCACGGAAGTTTGTTTCGAACATTCAGGAACTAGCAAAATCTAACTAAGTAAACAAGAAATTTCAGTAAATATATTTATAATCTATGTAGCAAAACCTCGCACTCCGGTTTGCTAAGCATGTACGTGCCACCATAAACAGCGCTCAGCCGAGCAAATCCCTGAATCAAATAAAAAAAATGTCTCAAAAATATAATCACAAAAGATGTTGTGTAAAAAATTCTTGATTTAAACATACCTGAGGCAATTCTCCGAGGCCATAGTGAGGATAAATATAAGGAGAGCCTCCTTGGAATCGAGCAAGAGATTCTGCGTACAACTTTCTCGCGAAAAAACGACCAAACAATAATTTTTCAGTAAATTTGAAGAGTATCAAATATCGTAAGAGACAAAACAACGTGTCGTTTCGTTACCTTGACCCGCTTGACAAAATCCAGAGCGGGCTGATCCAAGTAAGTGTCATCCTGGTAAAGAGCGAGGGCATGGCCTATGAAGTCCACCGTGTTGTCGTCAAGCCCGTACTTGCTGCACCACAAAGGAAAAATGATATTTAGATAATCGATAGCAGGACCGGTAATAAATTCATTTTTTCCGGATTTGGCCAGTACCGATAAAAACCAATACGGTGATTTTTGTATTTCTTAAATTGATAATAAATATGAACTAAAATCAGGAACCAAATTTTACTGATTACATGTTTTAATATCGATCCAGGATAAAAGTTTTAACTCTAATAAATGCTCAAATTCAATGATGAAACGACACATGAATTCGTCTTCCAAGGCTCGATTCGCTCTCTTCTAATAGAACTTGTTTCCTAGAGCGCTCTTTATAAGTAAAGTTCGATGAAAACTTATTGGTTTTGCGTAATGAAAAGTGAAAAGAAGTGGGTGATTACGATATAAGATCCCGGGCAGTGACTTTGGTGAGGTCAAGGCCTTCTTGGGACTTCGGATCACTCTCCTCGTAGTCTTGCACGTAAATGAAGAACTTGCGAGCCCGGCGCTTCTCGAACAATCCCATCAGTGGCGATTTCAGAGCTTCAACATCGTTTGCAGGTACTTTATGGACCTGCAAACAAAAAAAGAGCAGGTTCAAACCACCTGAACTTAGAAAACTTGAACACGCGTCATTTTTCGGAAATTATGGCATGATCAAGTTATAATGTTTTTGGAACTTATAATTTTTTCATATTATATGCGGATTAAATTTAATACATCTATAGATTATCGACTAATTGAAAAACTCCGGTAATGGGGAACAACTTGTATGTTACTTCAGCTTTCTTATTCATCTATAGATTATCAAAATTTTGCTTTACAGTATTACTGTGTGAAAAGCCGAAAACAGATACAAAAAAACGTACACGCCGACATGATAAATCTTTCAAAACTACCGTACCTTCCCTTTGTTGTACACAAAGCTACCGTCAACGGCCTTGAAGTTCAGATACTTCGTGACATCGGTGTGGATAAGAACACGAACAAGAGTACCGTTGGCCATCATGAACTGCAACGAAACGACATTTCTTGATATGCAAGCAACTTCAAAACGAGCGGAAAATAAAATCATTCTTGATAGGCAAGCAACTTCAAAATGAACATATTTTTTTTTTTTAAATTCGAAACTGGATGCCTGCGTAATTGTAGCTAATCCAAATTATAATATTTAATTCTTCTTGAATTATTAACATACGGGTTTAAATGAATATTTTTCCTTCAAATTTTACTTAATATTCCACTAGATATGATTAATTTATGCTATAGTTAATAGCGCGATTAATTAATTAATTGATTAATTAATTAACGGGGTTACCTTCGGGATCATGTCAACATTGTACTCCTTGCTTGTGCCCAAAGTCTCTGGAGGGTTGTCTCCATTTCTGAATCTCTTCCAAAGCTGATACACAATGATAATTAATTAATTAATTAATAATTTCAATAATAATGTATGTATATACATTGATTATGAAGAAAAAATTACCTGATTGAGATTCAGTGAGGTGGACTCTCCTCCATAGTAGTAATTTCTGTCCATATGCAGAACCTATATATACACATACACAGATATAATACATACATATACATACACAAAGATATATAATACATATATATAGTATCAAGATGTATATTACTTTGTGGCCATTGACAGAGAGGAGGCCACTGAGGATGCATTCCTTGAGGCCGGTGCCGAGCACGACGACGTCGTATTCTTCATCCATTGTTGCTTTAGCTTACACAGAGGAAGACGAAACAGACAAGCTTGAAGATGATGATATGTTTGTGTGTATGAGGCGTTTATAATTAATTAATTAATTATGAATTAATTGATTGATTAATTGTGGTTTAAAGAAGAGGCCAAGGAACAAAGAGCGGATCTTGGGTGCTTATAAGGAGTTAGGACCTCACAATTCCACTCATTTTTAGGCCTCCATGTTTTAAGAATGAATTAAGTAATTATTTACAATAAACTTTTATGCGTTAATTCAATCAAAACAAGGTACATTTATTATATTATCAATTTTATTAATATATCGCGTGATAATTTAATTGTGTTAATTAGAGTTTAACCGGAGTTATTAATATATTGCAATTTTTATTTTATTTTCTAGTTTTATATATTTTCTTTGCTATTTTTTTTATTTTTTTTTTGCTTTCTACGCGGTTACTCTAGTTTTTAAAATTAAGAGTTATGTTTCGTTATATTGTTAATATCTGTTGATGCCGTTTTTTGAATCAAAACACTGTCGAGGCCCAAACTGAGGATTTTTGGGCCTGACCCAATGTCGTTGGTGACGTGGCGGGCTTTTGTTGACTTTTGGATGGGCCTTGGATGGCCCAGTTGTGGGGTTGATGGCTTTTACTGTCAATGATCGTTCCCTTTGACCCCCTGTTGACTTCGGGGTGATCGCCTATTGACTTCAGGGTGAGGTTTTAGTTGACCGATTTGGGGGCCCTGAGTAGGTATTCCTGGCACTAGCCTGGTCAAAGGTCTCTTTGCCGTTCGGGGTCCTAGGCGACCCGGGTTTACACACTACCTGTTACCTCAGGGCTAAAGGCCGGGGTTATAGGTTCGGGAACCGCTCAGGTCGTAGGTACCAGCGAACAGGGGAGTGCTTTTGACCAGGGAGTGAATCCTGGGAGGTTAGACTCTCGTCCTGAAATGGCTTGTTCTAGTCCGGGCAGGAACCGTCCTCGGAGTCCCGGTATCCTATTCAGATCCGGGAACTAAGAGACAGAACCAAGGCCGCGCAGATCTTTAGAACAAGGGCAGGCGGGGTCATGGACCTTCCCTAGGATTTTCTCCAGGGGATTCTTCTCAGAACGATCCCTCAGCCGTCCGGATCTTAGTGGAAATTCCCCTAGGTCGGGCCCCTCGTCCTGAATTGTGGGCCCAGGCTCGTGTCCCCAGGCTATATCCTCAGCCGCGCAATGGACTGGGGAGATAGACTGGACACCGCGTAGAACTGGGCCTATCAAGCGGACCAAGGACCAAGTGGGAATTTCACCAGGGCTTCCGCTTTTCGTAAATCTCTCACTTTTTAGGACCGGAAAAAAGGGAACACCCGAGGTCAGGGGAAACAGGGGGGGGGGGGTACCCCCTGATTCACCTCCGACGCTCAACATTAGAACGGTATTTGAGGGGAGGCGAGTTTATAGGGAGTAGAGAGAGAGAGAGAACTCGAGAAGATTCAAGTGAGTTCGAATGAGTTACCGTTTAACTGAACTGAGCTTCTATTTATAGTAGGGCCCAGGGGCCCACGTGAAATAAAATATTGTTCCAGGGGTCCCCGGGTAATTATTTATTTATTTTCAGGTCCCCGAAAAAGATGGAGCGATCCCGGCCGTCCGAGCGGGATCGGACGGCCACGCAGCCCCCAAAATGGGGCCACTTGCCTGCTCGGGATCAGCCAGGGCCCATCCGGGCCCTACACGTGGCTGTCCCGAGCCACTCCCCTCGCAAGTGGGCGAGGGGAAGCCCACAAGTGGGCTGGCGGGCGATCCTGGCCCTCCACGTGGCCGATCGCTGCCAGCCCCTTGCAAGTGGGCTGGATGGTGGGCTCAGGTGGGGCCCGCGCTGGGAGGCAGCCTCTGGGCTCGCCACGTGGCGTGATCCTAGAGGTTGCTGACTTCGCGGGTCCCACCGAATGCCTCCCGGTCTCTTTTTTTGCTCCTGGGCCCGTCCCGTGTCCGTTTTTTACAAACTTTATGTCGTTTTTGGGTGTTTTCATATTTTTACGAACACCGGGACACTTTGTTTTTTTGAAAACGGGCCTCCGGAGGGAGTTTTGGGTTTCAAAATTGATTTAATTAATTCTTAATCTTAATTAAAAGACTAATTGAATTAATTAATTAATTAACAGAAATTATTGAGATAATTTCCGTTTAATTAATTTATTTAAAAAATCAATCCCGTTTTTGCCCGTAACATTAACCCCCCAGTTTTACGGGAATTCGTGATTTCCGTGAAACTTTTATAAATTCGAGGTGGGCCCTCTCATTTTCACAGTTTCGAGACGGACGCGGCTCGAGGAATTACCTCAAAGTAAGTTTTTCGAGTCTCCGTAACTTTCAATTCCGTTAGCCTTTTTGCGTGCCGTTTCTTCTGTTGCGTAGTATTTTTAACGGAGTTTAGCATAGCTCGATTTTTGTATCTCGATCTTCGGGTCAATTTTCGTAAAAATCGCGTAGAAGTGGAGTCGGTTTGTGAAAAACCGAGTTCGAACTCTCTCTGGAGCCGATGGAGAACCAGCCAGCCGGAGCCCCTGCCGCCCAGCCAGCCGCCGCCGTCGCCGGAGAGGACCATCATCGAGGTCGGCGAAGTCCGGCGAGGCCATCGGAGGAGGAGGGCGGCGTCGCGGGAGCTCAGAGGAGTGCGGGCTCGCCCACGCACGGGTCTGGCGAGATCGGGCCAGCCCTAGGTGGTGCGCCGCGGTCCGTCGTCGCCGGAGGAGGCTCCCCGGAGGTCCAGGAGGTCAGGGCAAACCCAACGGTGGTCGTGGCGAGCGACGCCGTGGCCGGAGGAGTCCGGTCGGAGTCGGGCCCCTCGCGTGGGTCTCGCGAGGTCGGCCTCGCTCACGACGGCGCGGGAGGCCCCCTCGTCGCCGGCGATGGGTCCCGGGAGGTTCGGGAGGCCGGGGCAAGCTCGGGGGTGCGCGGTGGCGAGCGACGCCGTGGCCGGAGGGGTCCGGTCGGAGTCGGGCCCCTCGCGTGGGTCTCGCGAAGTCGGCCTCGCTCACGATGGCGCGGGAGGCCCCCTCGTCGCCGGCGAAGGGTCCCGGGAGGTCCGGGATGTCCGGGCGACCTCGTCTGTGGGGTCGCCGCCCGCAGTGGTGGTCGGAGGCGCCGAAATGGGCTGGCGCTCTCCGGGGGGTCGTGGTTCCTCCGTTTGTGCTGCGGGTCCCACGGTGGGGCCTGCTGCCGACGGAGGTGGGTCCCCCGAGGTCCGGGAGACCCGGGAGGCCGTGCCCGTGGTGGGCCCGGCCACCGGAGCGTTCATGTGTGGCCGGGGTGTTCCGGCTCCCCGAGAGGGTTCGGTCGGTCCTCGGGGTTCCTCGGCGGGCCCGGGGTTCGCTGGACCAGGTTCCCGTGGACCCCACGTCATCAGGCGCGCGTCGATCTTTTTCGTGTCCCATCCGGGCGGGGTCTGCGTTTTAGTTTTTGGTTCAAGGTTGAGGGCCGGGAATCCCGCCTTGACTGTTTCCCGAGGATCTCCTTTCTCGGGTTCTAGGTCCGACAGTCACCCGTTGGCAGCCTCTGCGGCTGCCATTATCCGGGCTCTGTCTCCGTCTCCCAGCGGGGTTTTGGGAGATTCGTCAGGCGGGGTCCCTGTTCGGGACCCGCGCACTGCTATTGAGTCAGGTCGGAGACCTCCTGTTGTAGATATAGGTTCTCCTTTGGCTGTTGCAGGTACCCGATCTGTGGCCGTTGACGCGGGAGGGCCGCGTCATAGAGCCGTTATAGCAGGCGGGTCATGCCCAATTTTTGATCGTCATGGTGGGGCGTCGCCTGGAACTGGACTTCAGGCCCTCACTAGATCCTGGTTTGATCCGCCGATCGATTTTTCGGACGTTAATGTCCCGAGCGACGTCACTCCTTGCGACCTGGAGACCCTTTTTTGAGATGAAGGGTTGGCCCCAGTTGCCGGGGTTCAGGCCCTGGCGGAAGACTCGGTGCCCAGTCGGCCTCCTGACGGGATGGTGGCAGTTCTCCTGGAGAGTATTCGCCAGGGTTTCACTCTTCCGATCCCTCCTCTTCTGGAGGGGCTATTGGTCCTTGCCGTCTTGCACCCGATTCAGTTAAGTCCGAGGGCATGCCGGTTCGTCGCCGGATGTTACTCGATGTGGCGAGAAGAGCGTGGTCAGGAGCTGACCGTCGATCAAATCTTCCGGTTCTTCATGTTCCGGCTCCATTTGGGGAACGCAGGGAATTCAAGAATTGGTGTGACCTGGATTCGGACCAGGGTCTCCAGATTTCCGATTTTCTACGAGGTTTGGACCCCCGATGGCATAGCCGCTGGGTGTGGGTCCCAGACACCTTATTGGGTTTGGTGCCCCAACGTCTGGTTTGTCCCTCGGCGCGTACTCGCCAGACTTCCGGGAGTTACGACTTTGGCAGCCTTTTTATGGCAAAGTTCGCGTCTCCTGGAAATTTTGCTCCTTATCTGGAACGGTCGGCGTGGGTCCGATCGGGATGGGTACCGACCGATTGCCTTCTTGATCCGTGCTGGGATTCCTTGATGGGGTCTCCGTCCTGGAATAGTGTTTTACTCTTTTTCTTGCATTCGAGTAAAAGTTCCACCATTTTCGCTTGACTCGACATCTGACACGTCTGTTTCTTCTTCGCAGGTATGCCAAGCAGCAGGGGAGCTTCTAGCGGAGCCGGGCCGTCCACGGCGGCCCCTTCCAGGGGGCGTGGCCGTCGTGCCGCGCCTGCTTCGTCCGGCGGGGCGGAGCGTCGGGCTCCTCGCCGATACGTCCGGAGGGCCTCCCCGTACCATGGATCCGGGTCCTCACCCCAGGTCGGGGGAGATTCTGACGGTGCTCCCCGGATCCTTTATGAGTCATCCGTCTTTGAGCATGCTCCGCCGATGGCGGAGCTTTTGTCAGCGGGGTCAGTCCCGCCTTCGGTATGTCTGTCTGTGCTGCGCGTTCCTTCTCTTTTTTGGGTGTGTCCTCTTGTAACATTGCTTTTGACTGTTATCAAATTCCCTCGGTTTTCGGCGCTGATGCTCCCGGGGTTGCCGGCCCTGCCCGCGACCTGCGCGTTGAGGGCCTCCTTACACAGGAGGTCGCTTCCTTGCGGCGGCGGCTTGCCGCAGTGGAGCGAGAGAATCAGGAGTACCGAGCCTGGACCGAGGTGGCCCACCAGGGCATGTCCGTGGCTCTCCGCCTTCTAAGGGAGGCCCAGGAGAGCCGGGAGAGGCTGGTGCACCAGATGACTCGAGGGTCATCCGAGTATCACCGAGTCTCCTCGGCCCTGATGTCGTCGCGGGCCCAGCTCGAGGCACTCGAGGCGGAGATTGAGGGTATCTGGAGCGGAGCGGCTCAGGCAGCCGAGACTCGCTTCTGGGACGGCTTCTCCTCGCTCTTCATTGCTTTGGTGATGGAAAACATCGGAGTTCCGTTTTCCGTTGCCTTTTTGACCGAGCGTTTCGCCCTGCCTCCGGCCATATGGACGTTGCTCGCTCCGTATATTGCTGCCATCCCAGATCCCGGTCCGATGATAGACTTCGAGTTCCCCGCCCCTGTCCCGGATTTCGTCGTTCCGGGGGGCTTTCAGGAGGACTTTGGGATGGCCGCCGGCAGTGCTGTTGCTGGCGATCAGCAGCTACCAGAGGGCTTCGGAGCTCATGTTCCTCCGGAGCATGACGACGGAGAGCATGTCGGCGGGGAGCATGTCGACGGGGAGGAGTCCGAGCATGGGGATGATCCTGTTGACTGACTGAGGCCCCAGTAGCTTTTCTTTTCTTTTTTGTAGCCCGTCGGCGTTTTATTGTATCTCCCATTTTTTGTATAAGATCGCAGATCCCGCCGTCTGTGGCGGATTTTTGTATGTGCCCTGCGGGGCATTAATTGTAAATATCTGACAACTCTGATCTCCTTCGGCTTATATATGATGTCTTCCGGGCGTTGGTTTGAGCGTGCCGGCTTTTGTAGCGTGTTTGAGAGTTTCCGCACTTTTCTCGGTTTTACCCTCTCTTTCACTTATTTCAGATGTTTGTTCTCCCAGGCAGCTTGGCTCGATTTCGAGTCTCACCACCGGCGGACATGTTACCGCTCGACGCGCTTTGTGTTCTGGGGCGGATTTCTACCCCCCGAGTTTCTTGTCGGATATTTGGGGTGGTTCCTCCTGCTTTTAGATTTTGTGCTGGGAGGACGCTTATGAGGCATTTGGCTTCCCGAGGTCAGCGCTTTCGAGGCGGCTTACTGTTTCGGGTGCCGAGGTTGGCGCCTGGGAGGGCGGCTTACGGTTTCGGACTTTAGGGCCTGAGCCGACGGGACCAATGTCCGGGTCATGCTAGGATTTTGTGCCGGGAGGACGCTTGTGAGGCGTTTGGCTTCCCGAGGTCAGCGCTTTCGAGGCGGCTTACTGTTTCGGGTGCCGAGGTTGGCGCCTGGGAGGGCGGCTTACGGTTTCGGACTTTAGAGCCTGAGCCGACGGGACCAATGTCCGGGTCATGCTAGGATTTTGTGCCGGGAGGACGCTTGTGAAGCGTTTGGCTTCCCGAGGTCAGCGCTTTTGAGGCGGCTTACTGTTTTGGGTGCCGAGGTTGGCGCCTGGGAGGGCGGCTTACGGTTTCGGACTTTAAAACTGGAAACGAGGTAACGAGGTTCCGGTTTTTGCCAAAGTCTGCGTTTATAAACGACTTATGACCTTGGGATTTTAGTGCCAGGTCTTGCGCCCCTGGTGCTTTTCCGAAGTTGGCGCTCATGGGCGGCTTACTGTCTCGGAGTTGGTGCTTGGATCGGCGGGATCGAGGTCCGGGCCTTCCAAGCCTTTTTGTGCCAGAGTAGGCGGGATCGAGGCCCGGCTCCTACTAGGTCTTTTATGCCAAGTGGCGTTGCTTGGTCTTTTACCGATTTTTGCGCTTTGAGCGGCTTACTTCTTTGTTTTTTTTTTTTTTTCTTTTTCGTCTCAGCCTATTCCGGTAACCCCCCAGTTTTTGAGTAATCAGTAAGGGTTAGGAAAAAACTATACAAGTAGAGACAAAAAGTGATTAATAGAAAAGGAGAATTCTATTAACTGGCACTTCTTGTGGTGCCTTTTTACATAGGTCGGTTTATCGGGGCTATTCCCGGACCGGCTATAGTGCTTGTGGTGGCGACGTTTTGGTTTCGGGCATCTCCTTGTGAGCTTTTGCCTGTGCAGGCGCCTTTGTTTTTGTTTTTTCTTAGCTTCAACCTGGATTGGAACATTCTAGGAAAGATTTTTCCTTAGACTGTCGTATTCTGAGTCGTTGCTTTGCTTCGGCAGGCGTCGTGTTTATTCTTCAGGCCTAGCTCCGGGTGTGTGGCCCGTCCTTGTCGTGCGTCACTTATTGATAGTATTACTTCAGGTGTTCGACGTTCCAGGGACGAGGAATTTCTTTACCCCCCATCTCTTCAAGTCGATAGGTTCCGTCTCGTATAACCTTGGTGATGCGGTAGGGGCCTTCCCAAGTTGGTCCCAGGACGCCAGCCCCTTGGACCTGCGTGTTCTGCCCCACTTTTCTCAGGACCAGACTGCCTTCGGGAAAGCGCCTTGCTTTGACCTTGGAGTTGTAGTATTGCTCCACAATTCGTTTCTGGGCCGCTAGGCGGGAGTAGGCTTCGATCCTTTTTTCTTCGAGGAGGTCGAGTTCGACCCTCAGGGCTTCGGAGTTCCGTTCAGGGTCGTAGAGTTCGATCCGGGGAGATGGCACTGTGATCTCTGCAGGGATGACCGCCTCGACACCGTACGTTAGGGCGAATGGTGTTTCGCCCGTCGCGTTTCTGGCGGTGGTGCGGTATGCCCAGAGCACTGCAGGTAATTCCTCGGCCCATCTTCCTTTCTTGTCGTCGAGCTTCTTTTTCAGAATTGCTTTGATGTCTTTGTTTACCGACTCGACTTGGCCGTTGTCTTGCGGGTAGACCGGGGAGGAATAAGTGTTGCTTATTCCGAGGTCCTGGCAGAATGATCGGAGGTCCAGGTTGTTGAACTGCTTGGCGTTGTCGGTGATGATTGACTCGGGTATCCCATGTCGACAAACTACGTTACGCCAGATGAAGTTCGTCGTGTTTGTTTGTGTGCTCTTTGCCATGGGCTCTGCTTCGACCCATTTCGTGAAGTAGTCTATGGCGACTATAGCATACTCCACTCCTTCTGGTGCTTTCAGAAGTTTCCCGATCAGGTCGATGCCCCACTTTGCGAAAGGGCGAGGGACCATCACCGGGCAGAGTGGAACCGGTGGCTGTCGCGGGATCTGCGCAAATCTCTGACATTTGTCGCATCTCCGTGCCATTGCGGCGGCGTCCTTCCTGAGAGTTGGCCAAAAGTATCCCTGCTTTAGGGCTTTCAGCGCCAGGGACCGCCCTGCATAGTGCTTCCCACAAATTCCTTCGTGGATCTCGCGGAGGACTAGATCGGCGTCTTCTTCGTCGAGGCATTTCAGGAGAGGTTGCATGAAACCTCGTTTGTAGAGTTCTCCTTCGTGCAACACGTATCTGGTCGCACGAAACTTGAGTTGTCTTGCTTCTTTGTGATCGGACGGAAGGGTACCGTATTTCAGGTATTCCACCATCGGGGTGATCCAGCTCTTGCCGGGTGTGCTGGACAAGGAGAGGATCCCTTTGTCGCGGGCTGGGGTCGAGCCTTCTTCAATCTCCGGTGTCATCTCGCCTTTGGCGGAGGTGTCGGGAGCTTTATGCTTTTTTATCGAAGGCTCGCCAAGGGCTTCGATCGGGACCTTTCCCGAGTCTTCGCTGTCTGCTCCAGAGGCGGCTCTGGCCAGCGCGTCGGCCTCCGAATTCTGGTCACGAGGGATCTGCGTGATCTCGTACCAGGATAGCGGCTCCAGGCGTCGCTTTGTCTCTGCCAGGTATGCCACCATGTGAGCTTCTTTGGCTTGGTATTCGCCTTCCACTTGTTTTACGATCAGCTGGGAGTCGCAATGGATTTGCAAGTTTCCCACTGAGAGTTTGTGTGCAATCTGCAGTCCGGCTAGCAATGCCTTGTATTCAGTTTCGTTGTTGGAAGTTCTGAATCCGAAACGTATGGCGTAGCGGAGCTTCTCGCCGTCGGGGTTGGTGAGTACTATTCTGGCCCCTGAACCGTGCATATTCGCGGCGCCATCGACGTGCAGACACCAGACTGGGCCGTCAGGCTCATTTTTCCTTTTTTGAGCCTTCGGCGGTGCGTCGATTTCTTCCTTGGTTTCAACCTCGGTGTCATAGGTGAACTCAGCTATGAAGTCGGCCACGGCTTGGCCCTTGATGGCGACCCTAGGCTGGTACTCGACGCCGTACTCTCCCAGTTCCTGTGACCAGATAGCCATGCGCGAGGAAGTGCCTTTGAGCAGCGCCTTCCGAACCGGGTGTTCGGTTCTCACGACTATCTGGTGAGCTTGGAAGTATGGGCGGAGTTTCTTCGCAGTGGTGACTAGGGCCAGAGCCAGCTTTTCGATTTGCGAGTAGTGCGTTTCAGCGTCTAGAAGGGCCTTGCTGATGTAATAGATCGGCAGTTGCCTCTTGTCTTCTTCCCGGACCAGTACGGCGCTCACCGCTCGAGTCGAGACCGAGAGGTAGAGGTAGAGTGGTTCCTCCTCCTTCGGCTTTGACAGCAAGGGTGGTGACCCGAGGTAGTTCTTTAGCTCTTGGAAGGCTGCCTCACACTTTTCGTTCCAGACAAAGTCCTTCCCGCCTTTTAGGGCTTGGAAGAACGGCTGGCAGCGATCCGTGGCCTTTGAGACGAACCTTCCTAGAGCGTTGATCCTACCGTTAAGGCTTTGCACCTCTTTGATCCGTTGCGGGCTTCTCATTTCGAGAAGGGCTTTAATTTTTTCGGGGTTGGCTTTGATTCCCCTTCGATTGACGATGTACCCCAAGAACTTTCCGGATTCGACTCCGAAAGCGCACTTGGCGGGATTCAACTTCATTTGGTACTTTCGTAGCAGCAGGAATGTTTTCCGCAGGTCGTCGACGTGATCGTTCTCTCGAAGGCTTTTTATGATCATGTCGTCTACGTAAACTTCCATGGTTTTTCCGATCAGGGGAGCGAACATCTTGTTGACCAGGCGTTGGTACGTGGCTCCGGCGTTCTTGAGCCCGAACGGCATGACCTTGTACCAGTAGAGGCCGCGGTCGATCACGAACATTGTGTGGATCTGATCGGGCTCGTGCATCCTGATTTGGTTGTACCCTGAGTAGGCGTCCATCATGCTCATGAGCTGATGTCCGGCGGTGGCGTCTACCAACTGATCGATCCTTGGGAGTGGAAAGCAGTCTTTGGGACACGCGGTGTTGAGATCGGAGTAGTCTATGCAGATTCTCCATTTTCCGTTTGGCTTTTTCACCATCACCACGTTGGATACCCAGTCGGGGTAGGTGACTTCTTTGATGAAGCCGGCGGAGATGAGCTTCGTGACCTCTTCGTTGATTGCTTGGTACCGTTCAGGGTTGAAAGCGCGCCTGCGTTGGATTTTCGGTGCCTTTCCCGCATTGATGTTTAATCGATGAACGGCGATTTCAGGATCGATTCCGGGCATATCGGCGTGCGACCAGGAAAACACGTCTTTGAACTCCTTGAGGAAGGCGATTAGCTTAGTCTTGATCATGACTGGAAGTTGGGCTCCGATCGCGACCGTTCTCTCGGGTCGGCCCTCTTCTATCGGGATCTGCGTGACTTCCGACGAAGGCTCCATTGTGGGTTTGCGCCTGTCATCTCGAGGGTCTAGCTCACCGAATATCCCTGCGTTCCCTGGGTAGCTGGGAAGTTCTTCCTCGAGCTGGTGCACCGTGTTGATGACCAGCTCGTTCTTCCCGGGCTTTGTCCCTTGGGCGTAGCAGTTTCAGGATTCCCTCTGACTACCTTTCATTACCCCTATCCCGTTATCACTTGGGAATTTGACGAGTAGATGAAAGGTAGACGTGATGGCTTGCAGTTTGTTGAGGCTAGGCCACCCCAAGATGACGTTGTAGGCGGAAGGTTGATCCACTACGAGGTACCTGACCATTTTGGTGGTCAGGGCCCCGTCTTCGGAGCCGAATGTTGTGGGTAAGGTGATGGCACCTTCGGTGTAGACCGGTCGCCCGTTGAATCCGTAGAGGGGTGTCCTCACCGGATTGGGGACTAGCCCTCCTAGGTTCATCTGGGCCAAGGCGGTTTTGAAGATGACGTCGGCTGAGCTCCCGTTGTCGATCAGGACTCTCCGTACCTGACTGTTGGCGATGAGGACGTCTGTTACGATAGCATCGTTATGCGGATGTGAGATTCTCCGAGCCTCCTGCTCGGTGAAGGTGATTTCCTGGCTGGGGAGCGCGTGGGAGGCTCCCCCGAGGTGGGTGATGTTTACTTGGTGCGTGTCTCGATCTTCTTCGAGGGATCGGGCGTACCGCTTCCTTTGGTTGCCTGAGTCTCCAGTTTCGGGTCCGCCCATTATGGTTGATATGACGTGGAGCTGAGAGGGTCCATCTCTTTCCGGTCCTTTCTTGGAACGAGACCGGTCTGGACCGTCGTCGTGTTGCCGTCTATCTTCTTGGGGACGTGGGCGACTAGAATCCCCGTTTTCGGAGACCAGCTTCTTGACGAACTCTTTGAGTTCTCCGTCTTGTATCAGCTGCTCGATTTGTCTTTTCAGCTGATAGCATTTTGACGTCGTGTGACCATGATCCCGGTGATACTCGCAGTACCGACTCATATCTTTTTTGGCATTTTTCTTGAGAGGGGGTGGCCTTCCGAACTTATCTCCGTGTAGGCTGAAGATCATCGCGGGCGAGGCCGTCAGGGGGGTGAAGTTCGCGTCTTTCCGGAACTTTTCCGCCTTCTTGTGCAGCGGAGGTTTTTTTTCCAGGGTTTGGGCGTTGTTGCTTTCCCCGTGGCTCGTTGTTGCCACCCCTCTGGTCGTTGCGGTACTGGCTTTCCGGGTTGGGCTGGCTCCGGCCACCAAAGTAGGCGATGTCCTTTGCTGCTCTCGTCATTAGTTCAGCCATGGAGGCCGGCCTATCCTTGACGAGGGAGCGGGAGAAATCGCAAAGTGGCAATCCGTCGATCACGGCTGTGATGGCGTCAACGTCGGTGTAGCTGGCCACCTTATTCGATTCTTCGACGAATCTTTTTAGGTATGCCTGCAGGGTTTCGTCTTTGCGTTGCTTGAGAGTCCAGAGGTAGGACTTCATCTTTCGCTGTGTGATTGAGCTGGCGAATCGGGAAGTGAACCATTCCGCGAGCTCGTCGAATGACCCAATAGACCCCATCGGGAGGCGTTGGTACCATTCGAAGGCGGGTCCCGCTAGTGTGAGGCAGAAAGCCTGGCACATTGTGGCGGGCGAGCACTTCTTCACCCGCATGCTGAATTGATACTGTATTAAGTGGTATGTGGGGTCGGTGGAGCCGTCGTAGGTGAGATTTAGTGGGAATCTCAGGTCTCCGTCGAGATCCTTGGCGAGCAGGTGCCCAGCAAGGGGGGACAGGTTTCCTTCAGCCATGCTTCGAGCGACGGGGTCGGTACTCTGGGCCGCAGCGAGCCTTTGCATATCTTGCTTGAGTGCTTGGAGCTCGCTTCTGAGACCGTCGTGGGTGGCGTTTCGGCCAGAGTATCTTTTGCGGGCATGACATATTCTCCCCCCTGGCGTCGGGAGTGTTGGGAGTTGTCGGATCCCTCTGCATTGTCGTCGTCGTTGGATTCCTCCGGTCGGGGAGATCGTTCTCTCTTGCGACCCCTCCGCTGTTGTCGATTATCTCGACTCAGGTGGTGTCGGAGGTCTCCTTCGCTGGCAGGGTGAGTCCGGACTCGCTCTTGCTGTCGTTGTTCCCTTTGCTGATTCCTTGCACCATTGGTGGCGTCTTCGTACCCCCCGAGTCGGTCAAACGCTGACCGTCTGGTAGTTTGGGATTGCGCTGGCTCCTGGGAGTCTGCGGGAGCGGGACGCTCTCTGTTTGCCTCTCTCCGGGTGAGTTCGAGGGCTTCTTCGGGGCTCTCCTCCTCCCCTTCGTTGGCGTTTTTGCCTTCGAAGTGTTTGGAGATGAGCCCAGTTAGTCGGAAAAGACTTTCTTCGACTCGGGCCAGCCTTTCCTCGTTAAGTGCTGGCTCTTGACGGGTGCTTGCTTCCGGCAGGATGCGGACCTGCTTTCGGCGGGCGTGGACCTTGGCCCGAGTGTTTAGAGCGATGCTCTCTATGGGATGAGAGGGAGTGCCATCCGTTGACTTGGACGACATCTTTTTCGGTCTGGTGAAGCTGACCGTCGCTTTTGCTGGCGGGGTTATTCAGAGGATTGAATTCGTGGCCCCCCTCTATGGGATGAGAAAATGTTGATGCCATTTTTTGGATCAAAACACTGTCGAGGCCCAAACTGAGGATTTTTGGGCCTGGCCCAATGTCGTTGGTGACGTGGCGGGCTTCTGTTGACTTTTGGATGGGCCTTGGATGGCCCAGTTGTGGGGTTGATGGCATTTACTGTCAATGATCGTTCTCTTTGACCCCCTGTTGACTTCGGGGTGATCGCCTATTGACTTCAGGGTGAGGCTTTAGTTGACCGATTTGGGGGCCCTGAGTAGGTATTCCTGGCACTAGCCTGGTCAAAGGTCTCTTTGCCGTTCGGGGTCCTAGGCGACCCGGGTTTACACACTACCTGTTACCTCAGGGCCAAAGGCCGGGGTTACAGGTTCGGGAACCGCTCAGATCGTAGGTACCAGCGAACGGGGGAGTGCTTTTGACCAGGGAGTGAATCCTGGGAGGTTAGACTCTCGTCCTGAAATGGCTTGTTCTAGTCCGGGCAGGAACCGTCCTCGGAGTCCCGGTATCCTATTCATATCCGGGAACTAAGAGACAGAACCAAGGCCGCGCAGATCTTTAGAACAAGGGCAGGCGGGGTCATGGACCTTCCCTAGGATTTTCTCCAGGGGATTCTTCTCAGAACGATCCCTCAGCCGTCCGGATCTTAGTGGAAATTCCCCTAGGTCGGGCCCCTCGTCCTGAATTATGGGCCCAGGCTCGTGTCCCCAGGCTATATCCTCAGCCGCGCAATGGACTGGGGAGATAGACTGGACACCGCGTAGAACTGTGCCTATCAGGCGGACCAAGGACCAAGTGGGAATTTCACCAGGGCTTCCGCTTTTCGTAAATTTCTCACTTTTTAGGACCTGAAAAAAGGGAACACCCGAGGTCAGGGGAAACAGGGGGGGTACACCCTGATTCACCTCCGACGCTCAACATTAGAACGGTATTTGAGGGGAGGCGAGTTTATAGGGAGTAGAGAGAGAGAGAACTCGAGAAGATTCGAGTGAGTTCGAATGAGTTACCGTTTAACTGAACTAAGCTTCTATTTATAGTAGGGCCCAGGGGCCCACGTGAAATAAAATATTGTTCCAGGGGTCCCCGGGTAATTATTTATTTATTTTCAGGTCCCCGGAAAAGATGGAGCGATCCCGGCCGTCCGAGCGGGATCGGACGGCCACGCAGCCCCCAAAAGGGGGCCACTTGCTTGCTCGGGATCAGCCAGGGCCCATCCGAGCCCTACACGTGGCTGTCCCGAGCCACTCCCCTCGCAAGTGGGCGAGGGGAAGCCCACAAGTGGGCTGGCGGGCGATCCTGGCCCTCCACGTGGCCGATCGCTGCCAGCCTCTTGCAAGTGGGCTGGATGGTGGGCTCAGGTGGGGCCCGCGCTGGGAGGCAGCCTCTGGCTCGCCACGTGGCGTGAACCTGGAGGTTGCTGACTTCGCGGGTCCCACCGAATGCCTCCCGGTCTCTTTTTTTGCTTCCGGGCTCGTTCTGTGTCCGTTTTTTACAAACTTTATGTCATTTTTGGGTGTTTTCATATTCTTACGAACACCGGGACACTTTGTTTTTTGAAAACGGGCCTCCGGAGGGAGTTTTGGGTTTCAAAATTGATTTAATTAATTCGTAATCTTAATTAAAAGACTAATTGAATTAATTAATTAATTAACGGAAATTATTGAGATAATTTCCGTTTAATTAATTTATTTATAAAAATCAATCCCGTTTTTGCCCGTAACAATATCATTTATCAGTTTTTAAAATTTAAAGAAAATTCATTGATATGCTTGTAAATTTAGACCCTCGAGGGGTTGTCAATTTTCGAACTCTAAAATCTTGAGAAAAAAACGAACACTTTTGTCGTTTGAATTGACATGAGAACCAACGATAACGTTTATGACATTTGGATTAAAAAAAAAGTTTTATTTATTTAGATGGGTAGAAAACACATGCTTTATTTTAATCTATATTTTTTTTATAACCCTTTATAAGGTAGATGTATAACGTCTACCTATTACTTAATGTTTCAAACCCTAAACTTTCTTAACTAAAAAACAAATCGCAATGTTTTGGGATAATATAACCCCTAATTTATCTCAAAGTTAGGCATTAATATGTAAAGCGTATCTAAAACTTATTTGCTAGGTTATGAAAAAATTATATAGCTTTATTAACTTTATATCATGTACGTAATTACCTATAGTTTGTCCTTGAATTACACATTTACACTTTTTTAACAATAAATGCATTTTTACTTGACTCCTGTGTTGTGGATAAGCTTGGATGTGGCTTATACTAAAGTTCAACTTACCGAATTTGCCGATAAATCACTTATCGTTATCGACGAAAAACTAATAATACTGTAGCTTACCGATTACGATACTTTTCAATGATTATCGACGGATTATCAACACTTATCGACGATTATCGATGAAAAATCACTAAAATATTTTAAAGAATATATTTAATAAGTTTATAATGTTGATAAAACATTAAAAATGTCAAAAATAAAATCATTTCACATTCAAACATAGGTAAATAAAATATAGTCTCACTCTCACATATGTAAATACTCTAATAAAATCATCGAAAAGTACAAAATTTCTTGAAAAATATCATATTTTTATTATTTTTCAAGATGTTTGCCGACTTTCGGCAAAAACCATGAAAAAATACTAGCATGGCCGTCTTGCCGATAACTACCAGTAAGACGGATAATTGAAGATTAATAGTGAAAAAGTCGAATCTTAGCTGATACACCTTGCAAAACAAGTTGATATAATATGTTTATTATAATATGTTTAGTATTTAAATCACTTGCTTGGCAAGCAAGCAAGTATAGGCGGCTAAACTTGATGTCCTAGCGTTGCTATTTTTTTTCCACTATAAATAGTTGTGTAAAGCACTTGTTTTTTCACAACTCCAGCATCAATTCATTAACATCATTTCTCTTATTCTATCATATATATAATATTATATATACACACACATAGAAAGAGTGTGTTGAGTGTGATCTCCGTGAGAAGTGTGGGCATTAATTATCGTTTCTTCCTTTGAGCAATAGTGTTCCGATGTAGCGAACATTTTTCAGGACAAACATTTGGTATCATCGGGATTGTGAGTGTTGTTGTCAGGTCTTTTGAAATTCTTAGTATGATATGTGGTTGCGATTCTGACCGATCTTCTATATCAGAAACGATTTCTTAAAATTTTACTGTGTGAGTTTTTTTTCGAGGTATTACCAACACGATGGGTGATCTCAAAGTCGTCGAATGAATCAAGAAATTCAACATCAACAACTACAATTCGTTGGCAACATTCATGATGTCTTATTTGCAAGGACACGACCATTTGGGAGGTCATTGCCGGAAGCGAAACTACGCCGCCAGATGAAGATGCTAACGACATCTTGCTCCAATGGAGAATCAAAGCAGAAAAATCGATGTTCGCCCTGAAGACCACTCTTGAAGAAGAGATTTTGGAGCACATTCAGGACGACAAGACGCCCAAAAGAAGCGTGAGAGACGTTCGTGACGCTTTTCTCAAAGAAGAATGATGCGAGGCTACAACTCTTGGAGAACGAGCTACTATCGATCTTACAACGCGACATGACGATTGCTCAGTATTTTCACAAGGCCAAGTCGATATGTCGTGAGATTAGTAATCTCGATCTGAATTCCGTCATTATAGAGGCTCCTATGAAGAGGATCATCATTCACGGATTGATACCGGAGTATCGAAGCTTCGTAATTGTTGTACAAGGATGGCCCGTTCAACCATCACTTTTTGAGTTCGAGAATTTGCTAGCAAGCCAAAAAGCGATGGCTAAGCAAATGGGAGCTGTCACGCTGAAGAGCGAAAAGGATAAGCACCTCATGTTGACACATGAAGAGGGGGTGGCCAAGAAAAAGAAGAATCATGGGGTTGAGTCTTCTTCAAGCTCGTCGAACCGTGGCGGGAACGGCGGAGATAACCGGGCACGTGGTAGAGGCCGAGGCCGAGGCCGAGGTCGTGACATGCGAGGTCGCGGCAGTAGGTCACCCCCCGGAAGTCACCACGGTCCGAAGAAACAATAGTACAATGAGGTGCTACAATTGTCAGAAACTTGGGCATTATGCATCGGAATGCCTCAGTAAGAAGCACGGCGATGAAGCAAATCTGACAAGATTCCACAAAGATGAGCAAAAACTGATGTTCGCCCAGCAGGAGAGGAACGTTGAAGTGCGGAGAAACGAGGAGACGAGCGTCGAAGACAAGAGCGATGCTGAGCCCGGGCAAGAACTGGTCAGAGAGAACACCGACCTGGAGGAGCCAGTCAACGTAAAGTCGAGCCCGGAGCCCGAGGTGATGATGGCCGAGAAGAAGCCAAGCTTGGAGAAGATGACCACCAAGAACGGTCATGCTTATCGCGGACAAGGTTATTGCGAACCTCCTGGTTTACGGAGAGAAAAATGTCTATATCGACGACTGATATTTAGACAATAGTGCGAGCAACCACATGACGGGAGATCGAGCTAAGTTTAAATAGCTCGATGAGAATTTCATAAGGAGCGTGAAGTTTGGCGATGAATAGATCATCGAAATTAAAGGCAGAGGGTCCATTCTAATCCAGTGCAAGAACGGAGACCAACACCTACTGACCCAGGTGTACTACATACCGAAGCTGAAAGAGTAACATCATCAGCCTTGGTCAGATGATGGAAGTCGACAACACGGTGGTGATGGTCGGCTCGTACTTGAAGATGTGGAACTAAAGTGGCGCTCTGTTAATGAAGGTGAAGAGAATGCCGAACATGCTATACAAGATACTGCTGGAGACGAGCTAACCCGTCTTTTTTAATGGCTTCCTTGGCAGACCTGGCTTGGTTGTGGCACGCACGACTTGGGCATGTAAACTACCACCGCTCAAGATGAAGGTGAGATAAGAAGATAGCATTTAGGGTACCGAATATTGAGCACCCTAATCAGGTGTGTGAATGCTTCATGGTGGCGAAACAGGCGAGAGTGCCATTTTCCATCAAGGCCAAGTTCCGAGCAGAGCAACCCCTCCAATTGGTGCACGCTGACCTGTGTGGTCCAATCACCCCAGCCACCCTAGCCGGCAACAAGTATTTCTTTTTACTTGTTGATGATTACAGCCGTTGGATGTGGGTTTATACGCTCACGGAGAAGAGTGGAGCCCTTGAAGTCTTCAAGAAGTTCAAGAGGCTCGTGGAGAACCAGTCTGGACATAGATTGAAGATTCTGCAAACACATCGAGGAGGTGAGTTCACGTCTCCAAATTTCGCGGAGTACTGCGGAGAAGAAGGTGTAGAGCGACATCTCACCACACCATACACGCCCCAGCAGAATGACGTGGTGCATGGAAGGAACCAGACTGTGATGGAAACAGCAAGGAGTTTGCTGAAGAGCATGCAAGTCCCGGCGCGATTCTAAGGAGAAGCAGCACGACACGCGGTCTACTTGTTGAACTGTCTACCGACGAAGGTGCTAGGCGACCGCACTCCTTACCAAGCGTGGAAAGGGAAGAAACCTCATCTGGAGCATTTGAAGGTGTTTGGGTGCACCACACATGTGAAGACTATGAGACCGCACCTTAAGAAGCTCGATGATCCGAGTCAGCCGATGGTGTACCTTTGCGCCGAAGAAGGGAGAAAGTGTTGGACACATGTGTCCTTAAACAAGATATTTATCCATTTGTAAAAGATTATGACAAGTCGTTGAATAAAGATGATACTTATTATGTTAATCTTATTATAGTTTCTGGTAGAGTAAAATAGAATGTTTGATTCCTTAGTTCATAAAGGATGCAATTATGTTATTATTATCACAAAAGAGTCGATGTGAGGAAGAATTAATAATCATAATAAATGAACTTAAAATGTCCAAGACCTGATTAACTGGGTGGGAGCCCATTAATCGTGTAAGGTCATTAATGTGACTAAGTGACAATTCTATTATGGATTATGTGTGTGCCACACTCACTAGAAGTGCATTAAGTATGAATCGTCTTCATACTGGACTGGACCTGACTTAAACTCAAGAAGTTATCATATAAGACCGTCACTGATAACTTGTAGTTGAGTCACAAAATGATGATCAAATGGAAATTATTTCTAAGTCCTGAGTGACCATGAGTCCGAGCTACTGGCTTGATTGTTCTTTGATTTAACCGTTAAAGAACACAAGATATTACCGCTGTTCCCAACACTATTATTTTGGGAACATGATAGTCAGTAGTAAGGATAACTTGATCATAGACGTGGGCATCACACAGCTCTCTTCAGAGTCATGATGATTCCCTTGGTTGTCAGTGGTGAGAAGTGAGAGGTACCCGTGCGCAACTTATGAATCGAAACCATAAGTGGGTTGCTTATAATATTACTGGCTGAGTCAAGGATGAAAATGCAATGAGGGGCATTACGGTAAAAACTGCCTGCTCATGTGTGAGTCATCAAGTGAAATGACAATAACCCGAATTTGATTGTATCAATGGACACCCTGCTGTTATAAGGGAATAATATATACCGTATCACTAAAGAGTGCAGCCTCGGGTCTATAGTGGAATCACTTCGAGGTTTGACGAACAACTAGCAGTTCGTTGGAGCTCAGTAACAGATGATACGTACGTGATTAAAATACATTCTGGATAAAGTTTAATCATTTGGCTCGACTTATAAAACTGACAGGTCTGTGTCAGATGTCAGATAGTTTTATTGTCAGCGTGGCAAAAGTACCATATTTTAATACACGGTATTAACTGATAAAAATAAAGTTATAATTTAGATTTTATAACAGCATCATGTTGTTGTAAATTAAATTCTATGCAACTTTTCTTTTTGCACCAAGTCATTCAGACATACGGTTTGTGATTTATGGATTTTCTAAGTTTATGACTCGGTTCGATAAATTATGAAATTAAATCACATGTCACGAATTTAAATGATGGTGTGGCACCATGAAATAAAATTTGTGATATTGAGATCAGGTTTTATTAATATAATTTAATTATTTGGATTTAATTATTAATATCTAATTAATAATTAATTAATAATTAAAAGATTTATATTAATAAATAAAAATATATATATATTTATATATTGTTACATGTGTAAATTCGAATTAGGGTTTGGAGAATACAAACCCTAGCCAAATTCGAATATGAGAATTGGATATTTTATGTTTGCGGCATAAGTGCCTAATGTTTTGGTATTTTGGCAAAATCCTAAAATCAATTTAATCCGTTGGATCGGTTATGATTTAATATCAACCGTTGGATTGAGATAATTGATTTAAATCCTAAAAGTAATTCGAAATGAAGCTTGGTGACCAAGTTTAGGTATTTCGAATTTTTTTAATTATATGTGTCCGTTGGATCGGTTTTGAGTTTTAATCTTTACCGTCGGATTATAAATTAATTAATATTATATATATGATAATATAATATGAATACAAATATGGATAAGAGTTCGAATTAGGGTTTTATGAAACCCTAGGGAATTTGACTTTATCCCTAATTGATTTGATCCATTGGATTGGTTTAAGATTTCTTTTTAACCATTGGATCTAGATAATCATAAAAAAATTCGAATTTTAATATGTATATATATATATATATATAATTCGAATTTTATTAATATGATGATAAGATGAAATATTTTGATCTTATCATGTATTATTATTTAATTAAATCCCTGATTAATTATATCCATTGGATTTAGATGAGATTGAATCTGGACCATTGGATTGAAATAATTAATCATATTTAAATTAATAAATTCGAATAAAGGGAGGGAAAATCTCCAAATCGATTATAGCTTGAGCTTATAAATAAAAGGCTCATTCTATACATTTTTCATACCTTCCCTAGAGCAAAAACTCGAGCTCTCCCTCTCTCTCCAGGGTCTGCGAGTTTTCTGCTTCTGATCTCTCTTCTGGTTCGGCTTAGGAGATACTTTTCTCCAGTAGCTTTAAAAGAACCGTCAGTTAAATTTTGCGACGGATTCCTGTTGGCGAAGCCCACGCTTCGGTACGAGGATTCCAGGATAATATCTCGGAAGATCACGGGAGTTTCCCTCAGCACCGGCGGAGCTCTGCCCAAGTCAGAACGCGTAGCCGGAATCATCAACTGAGGTACGGCCTTATGGATTTGGTCAATAAATGCAACCATTAACTGTTTTCTATTTATTTCCTATTCGACAAGATTATTAATAATGATTATGAAATATTAAATTCGAAATATTTATCAGATCTTAACGAAATGATTATTACCCGACATCCGTGTCGTCGGTCCGGTAACAAGTTTTCCGCTTTAAAATAGATTTTTAAATATTACCGGGACGCCTCGGAGGCTATTATCGTGGTAAGGAAGTCGGACTGATACCGCCGATTTCCAGCAGCAAGGCACACAGGTTTTACGACCCCCAACGCGGCAAAGTGGATGTGAGCAGAGACGTTGTTTTAAAGAGGAAAGGAAGTGGGATTGGCGCGACGAGAATGGAGAGCCCGAAGAGAACTCGGTAGAGTAAATCCTCAAAGAGGAAGAGGTGGTCGAGCAGGAAGAGGGGGAGATTCCCTTCCAAGGACTAGCGACGCCCAGTTCGACGGAAATCTATTTTCCTGGAACCAACACGACTGGAACCAACTCACCACCAAGATCACCTAACCCAGGATCAGGGATGATCACCCCAATCTTAGAGAGAGTTAGTTGGGGATAACTAGCTCGGGAGACTCATCGATCAAGGACGGACGAAGAGGGTTTTGTACCCTGTCCGACGTCTACGAAGAAGGGCAAGAGCTTGATTTTAGCCCAGAGGAGCTCTTGCTGGTGAGTGAAGAAGAACCAACGAACTACCGCGAGGCACCCACCGAGAAAGAATGGCAAGAAGCAATGAAGCAAGAGTTGGAGTCGATTTAGAAGAATCATACATGGGAACTAGTCTACTTTCCAAAAGGTCACAACTCAATTTGTCTGAAGTTGGTCTACAAGCTCAAGAATGACTCAGAAGGCAAGGTTCTCAAGCACAAGGCCAGATTGGTTTACAAGTTGTCAAAAGCTCAAGGTGTACAAGTTGTCAAAAGCTCTTTACGGACTGCGGCAAGCACCACGTGCATGGAATACTCGACTCCACAGGAATATGAAGAGTCTTGGTTTCAAGAAGTGCTCTCAAGAGAAACCGGTCTACACGAGGAACTCAAGAAAGGAGGCCCTCATCGTCGGTGTGTACATTGACGATCTGATCGTGACTGGATCCAGTGTAGAAGGCATTGATGGATTCAAAAATCAGATGATGAAGGAGTTTGACATGAGCGATCTCAGACTACTCTCATACTACCTCGGCATCTAGGTCGATCAGAAGCAGGAATGCATCACGCTAAAGCAGACGTCCTACGCGAAGAAAATTCTAAAGTAGTTCAAGATGGCGGACTGCAACCCGAGCAAGTATCCGATGGAGGCAAAGTTGAAGCTCGGGAAAGACGCAGAAGGAAACCTAGTGGATCCCAGGGAGTACATGTGTGTCATTAGGTGTCTCACGCAGGTACCTAACCTACACCCGACCTGACATCTCATATGTAGTTGGCATGGTAAGTTGTCACATGGAGAAGCCTACTAGTCTACAACAGCAAGCTGTGAAGCACATCGTTCGTTACGTAAAAGGAACGATGAGCTACGGGATCCAGTACGGAAGAGGAAGTGAAGCCGAAAAAATGGTCGATTTTACCGACAGTGACTTAGCAGGTGATATTGATGACAAGAAAAGTACCGGAGGGATGACGTTTTATCTCAACGGGAATCTGATCACTTGGCAGTCACAGAATCAGAAAACTGTGGCCCTATCATCTTGTGAAGTCGATTTCATGAAAGCGACCGCAACGTCGTGTCAAGCTTTGTGGTTGAGAAACTTGTTGAGCGAAGTGACTGGAACCGAGCAAAAGCCAGTGACTCTCTACATGGACAACAAGCACATCGACACTCGCTTTCAATTTATTCGCGAGTGTGTGAAAAAACAGGAGATCATCGTGGAATTTGTCACCACCAAAGAGCAAGGTGCGGACATACTCACCAAGGCCCTAACAAGGGTCAAGTTTGCAGAAATGCGAGAAATGCTCGGCGTGAAGAACCTCGAGCCAAGTCAAGTTTACGAGGAAAACTGTTATGGGAGAAAATGTTACGGATAAGCTTGGACGTGACTAATACAAGTTGCACAACAAGTTGATATAGTATGTTTATTATTTAAATTACTTGCTTGACAAGTATACGTGGCTAAACTTGATGCCCAAATATTGCTATTTTTTTCCAATAGTTGTGTAGACTGTAGAGCACTTGTTTTTTTCACAACTCCAGCATCAATTCAATAAAATCATTTTTCTTCTTCTATCATATATATATAATATTATATATACACACATTGAAAGAGTGTTGAGTGTGATCTCAGTGAGAAGTGTGGGCATTAATTGTCGTTTCTTTCTTCCTTTGAGCGATAGTGTTCCGGTGTAGCGAACATTTTTCTGGACTAACATCTTGCCCATTAATAAATATTACACTTATTTTATACCAAAAAATATATATTAGATCATGATTTAACATTTATATGATACCAACAAATAATACTTGGTGGATTTGGCATCGTACTTTTACATTTATATGATACCGATAAATAATAATGGGCAGACCCCGGCTAAAGTATCTAATATTTAAACAATATGAATTATGTACTAAGGTATTTTTTTTTTTGTGTGTGTGTGGCTATTCTACCTAAAGATGATTCTGTAAAGTAATTAGGTTTCCTCCGTCAGACTCCGTTACTGGTGTCCTACATGGCACTTCGGATATTGGACAAACTGCGACTAAAGTACCTAATGTTTCAAAAAAATTTAATTATGAACCTTTTTTTTTTGTGTGGTTAGTACCTAAAGTTGATTTTGTTATAAAATTTAGTTTCTTCCGTCAACTTACATGCATTTGACTGCTACATGGTATTTTATAATTATTTTTTTATTTTTATTTTTTAAGCCCTATAACAGATATAATCTAATAATAATTAAAATTATAAAATAATTAATGAGGTTATATAATTTATATTATACTATGAAGCATTAAATATATTTAGTTATTCAAGATTATTAAAATAAAAATCTACACCATTGATAAAAAATACCCTTTAATAAATATTTTACACGTGGATTAATATTTCTACGTTCATCTTTATTGCATAACTATATTAATATGTTAATTAAAAAGTAAAAGAGACATTTTTGTCATTAAATTTTTTAAGACAAAGTTCACTAATGTCACTAAATTTCTCTTATACTTTTAAATTACCATATTACTATAGTTACATAGTAAAAATGAACATAACTATATTAATGCATGCGTAGAACACTATTTGTTTAAGGATATTTTTATCAATGGTGTATATATTTATTTCAATTATCTTGACTAACTAAATATATTTGATGCTTCATAATACAATATTAGTTATATAACATCACCAAATTATTTTATAATTTTTTATTTTAATTATTATTATTAAATTATATTCGTAGTAATGGTTAAGAAAAAAATAAAAAATAAAATAAAATTAAAAAAAAAACATGTGGCGGTCAAATGACAAGTGGTTGTGTTTTCAAATCTACATGGCGCATCCGAGGTACCACATACAACACCACTAACAGAGTTTGACAAATAACAAAAGTAACTTTAGGTACTAGTCACAAAAAAAAAAGTTTAGGTACATAATTCAAATATTTTGAAACTTTGGGTACTTTAGTCGAAGTTTATCCAATGTTCGGAGTGCAACGTAGGACACCACTAACGGATAATATACCAAAAAACAACGTTAGGTATATAATTAAAATTGTTTGAGACATTTGATACTTTATCCGAAGTTTATTCAATAATAATTGATAGATTTGGCTTCGTTCTTTTACATTTATATGATACCAATAAATAATTGTTGGTTCCCACTCCCAAATGTTGCAAACGATAACTTACTTCAAGAAAATCAACCACACTCACTAAGACTCTCACTCTAATTGTTATATATATAATATTCTAACGTCATATGCAGAGACTAGGAAGGCAATGGGAGAAAATGAGAATGAACTCTCTTTTTGTTTTGAGTTGCAAAATACAAGCACACTACATATCTATTTATAGTGCAAATAAAGTAATAAAATTTGGACATGAAGTAAACGTGACAGCCACATATACTTGCCAATAAAGTAAGATTATATAATAATAAACTTGCTGAGCAAGTTGCATATGCCATGTCTCAAGCTTATCCACAATAATAATAACTGATAGATTTGGCATCATCGTAGATTCACAGCGTGGACTAGTGTTACTTTTACCACCGTTTCTCCCCAATCACGCAGCTTACGGTAGTCTGAAAAAATATGAATTATCAAAAATCAATCACATTTAGAAATTAAAAAAGAAAAAGAAAGTTTATCGTAATCACTAAAAGTTTTTTTTTTTTTTTTTTTTTTTTTATAACGCATGTGGTACAAACAATATTATACAAATAATAAATTAAATACCGTATTAGAAAATTTTCATAAAGGAAAAATGAATATCCCTAGAAAAAAGAAAATATATATATACTCTTACTAGCCATTTAGACTAAAGAATTACATAGAGTTCAATAATAAATATGAGACACTAGTCATATAGGATAAATATTTTATCGTACTAATTTTTTTTATGAACACCAAATACCACTACCAAATGATATATTAGTACTCGGTACTTAATCGACTCATTCGACTTTTGTCCTTCATGTTTCAGAACACGGTTGCCTTTTCTGATCTTTAATATAAATTATAAAATACTCAAAAGATAAGTGAGTATAAAGAAAGAAAATCTGACCCCAATTGGAGAAAAATATCGAAATTGGTGTTATAGTATTGGGCAGGTCCGCTAGAGTTTGAGGGATTGGTGATGGGTCCCGACGATTGTCCATTTTTATTTGTCCCCGTCACCTCCGATTGCTCGACTCTCGCTTGGTTGCCAATATCCAATGTCTCATTTACCTAAACCAAACCAGGCCACAAACAAAACAAAATATAGTAAATATACTAAAATTTTGGTTCGGATGTTTTCATTCTAGATAAACTCAAATGGGAATCAAAATCATTTAATAAAAAATTAAACAGTTAATGAGAAAATAGAATTCTGACTTCAAAAAGACTATGGAATCATTTCGGATTCTTTTCGAATGTTAAACTCCCAATCCGTTTATTTAAGGAATTCCACGCAAATCAATATTTTATTTACTAAATAAGATACAACATCATTTAAATTTATACAGAAAGAGATATAATTTCGTACTTGTTGGAGTCGTCTGTTCTCTTCCAGGAGTCGCAATCCCTACGAGGTTTCTTCAAAAATTAGTAATGTGTGAGATGAGCAACCAAATGAAGGAGAATAATATGAATAATACATTTGGGTACAACATTATTCAGAATTAAAAAAAAATATGAGAAATTAGAATATATGTTATTTTGTTTCATATATATGTCCAACATTGCCGGCCATTTCATTTCTGCCAAAACCATGATCATTGACTGAATGGGCCCTCTTACGGCCGGAAAGGCCAGCGGCTCGGCAATCGCTGAAAATTTCCGATCGCTCAAAATATTGATTTTTGAGTGAAGTTAATTGGAGTTCATTTGTTACAAAATAAATATAAAGACTGCTAACTAGATTTAATGAATCAATATATACAATGAATAGTACCATAAAATTAATGCCAAATCGTTTAACTTTAACTTCTTGTTGATTATAATTTTGAAAATAAAAAAGATAAAATTAGTTAACCCTGTATTGGAGAATTAAGACTAACCTTTTCTTGAAGTTCACTTATTTTCTTCATGGCCTTCTCATTCTAAAGAACAAATAAAAAGAAATAATACTTAAAACAATTTGGAGAAATAATATTGATAGCTAATTAATGACATAATTAGGTGAATAACATAATTATTCCAAGCACTTCTCGACGGGGTAAAGATTTAACCTTATTTTTCCTGACACTTGTTAGACCGGTTTCCAAGGACTTCTCAAGCTGTTGAAGCTCTTCTATGTTCATGCCTTGAATCTCTTCTCCTCTCATTTGCCTACACATAATAATAGAGAGTTTATTAGATTAATTACTATAAGGTAATTAGTTTGGAATTAATTAATATACAATCTCTTTAGGAATATTTGCGACACAATTATAAATACTTTTCCAAACGGTAAAGTAAGTACTATTTTATTTTTTTAGCCGAACAAATTACAAATATTTGATATTATATATGACAAGGCAAAAAATCGATAAAATGATACTTGTCTTATATGTTATATTAGAGTATTGATATTTTTTCCCAAAAAATAATTACATTTATGGTGATACAATTTGGAAAAAATATTGGTAATTGTGTCGCTATCATTACATTTCTTTAATAAAAGGAAGAGGTTCTTAAGATAAAACAAATTAAAAAAAAAACAAAAAGAAAAGAGGCAAACCTTAGTTGACGACTTCGCTCTGCAATTTCTTTGCTCAACTTAACGTAGTTGCTGTTTTCAACAAGCTATATAGACAAATTACACATTGAAGATTAATTTTATTTAACTGCAAATTATTAAAGAGTCAAACATATTTGCAAGAGTCTAATGATTAAAGAGTCAAACATATTTGAAAATTGAAACTAATAAATTAAAACAACACTCATGGTACAATTGGAATTACATATAGTTAAGTTTTTGAAATTTAGGGTTAATTATGTTTCAAAGTACCCAGTGTTTAAGTTAATATGAACCAAAGTAATCTTTTTTTTTTTTTTTTTCGCTAGCTAAAATAACCAACAGTCATAGATATCAAGTACGTTAGCCAGAATTAACCCTAAATTTTAATATAGAAGCGAGGGAAAAAATGGAAATTAAGAAAATATTACCTGTAATTCGAGACATGGCTGGTCCAGAATCTGAATGTTATTTGAATCCAAATTCCGCCTCTCAAGTATTTCCTTCATGCTTCGTAAGAAAAACAAATATAGTGAAAATTAGTCGATATCTATTTACGTGCTTACTACTCTTACAGTTTCACTACAGTGTAATATATATATATATATATATATATATATATATTTATAGAATTTATCGATAAAATAGAATTTATATATAATTACACAATTTGAGTACTTCGATATTTACAAACAAAACTTCGTTGCATTACCAATTTTGCCTAAATTTAAGCACATTTATTAGTATTATTTATATATATATATATATATATTAAAAAGAACTATAAAGTTAAGGGTAAACTGCGGCTAATGTACCTAATGTTTGATTTTGTGCGGATTATGTACTCAATGTTTATTTTCAGCAGCTAATGTATCCAATGTTTGATCCGTTAGATATTTTTGGTTTTCCGTCAGTTGACCGTTAGAGAGTTATTCTCCTCAATATGTACACTTTTCGTATTTTTGACATAACTCGCTCATTTTTTGTCCAAATTTTATGCACGACCTATGGTTGGAAAGACAAGATATAGATATACAACTTTGGTGTTTTAATTTTCGTAAAATAAGTTTTATAACAATACGAAATTTCAAACACAACGTAAAAGTGGACATTAGTTTAATGCAAAATATTTGTTTCGAGCAAATTTTAATATACTTAATAACTTTTTTTCATGAAACGTAAATACCAAAAAGTTGTAGATAAATGTTTAATATTTTCAACGGATGTTTATTTATAATTTTTTTACAAAAAATGAGTGAGTTATGCCAAAAATATGAAAGATGTGCTGTGAAATAATATTTCATATTTTTGGCATAACTCACTTGTTTTTTATCCAAAATTTATAAATAAATACCCGTTGGAAAGATAAAACATTTATCTATAACTTTTTTCTTTTAAGATTCATCATAAAAAGTCATGAAGTATATTAAAATTTGCTGGAAAAAAATATTTTGCATTAAACTAATGTCTAGTTTTACGTTGTACTTGAACTTTTGTATTTTTTTAAAACTTATTTTACAAAACTTAAAGCACCAAAGTTGTAGATCTATCTCTTATCTTTCCAACCATAGGTCGTGCATAAAACTTGGACAAAAAATGAGTGATTTATGTAAAAAATACAAAAAGTGTCATATAGAGGAGGATAACTCTCTAACGGTCAACTGACGGAAAACCTAAAAATGTCTAACGGATCAAACATTGAGTACATTAGCCGCCGAAAATAAACATTGAGTACATAATCCGCACAAAATCAAACATTGGGTACATTAGCCGCAGTTTACCCTAAAGTTAAACAACCGTAGGCAAGTTATTTTTATAAGGTTAATAGCGTAATCAATGTATTAAAATTGTTCTCAATTGAAGATGTATAGACTTAAAATAATAATACTAGCAAGGTTTGAGTATACTCATTTTTAAATATACTGCGGTATGAATATATCAATAAATAAATAAAAAATAGATCTTCAGTAAAATTAAACGTAAATACATTAATTATATAAATATATATATATATATAAATAAATGAGTCTAAACGGATCTAATTGTGTACAATTTAAATACATCTACCACCAATAATTTTTTGTATTTTCTTTCGATTATAAAATTAACAAGGATCAATCACGACATAAGTCTCCAACCTTAGGCCAACTGGGGCGACATGGTCTTAAATTCATTTGATAGCAGTAAAAGTACTAAAAGATGTTTGACCATGTTAAACTGACAATTATTTGTCAAATGTTCCACATGGTAGTCAAACTTTCACGTGGCATCGCCACATCAAAGTACTATTATCATAATTTTTTGTTATATTTTCAAATTACTTGAGTACTTTTGAGCTTTGTCTATAATAACCCAACAATATGAATATATAATGAAATACGATAAAAATATGAACTTTTTGATATTATGTGATGAGACGGGTCTACATACACTCTAAAGTCTAAAGAGCAAGCCACAATAATTTATTTATTTTCTCTCTCTTCAATCTGTAAGTTTTTGGACCAATATTAAATTAGTAATAGCAGGGATACTTTTTAAGAAAAGTAATAATGATTATTGATGAGACAAATTTAAATTAAAAAAATGATATATTTAGCTTTTAAGTCACTATCACGAACATTTTGCAAGAAAGTGAGAGGCAGTCAGACAACAACGTAGAGCTGCAAATGGCGATGCGTGAGGCGTGTTCGCGACGCGTTGTGATGTGGGAAGGGACGTCGTGATTAATCGCGACTATCTGGCGTGAATCGCGACTCATCGCGACGCGGAGCAACAGTGCGAGGGAATTGGTCTCGTTCAATGGGAGCGCGCCACCGAGGCATCGCGATTCATCGCTACCTGTCCACCCGCGATGCATCGCGACTCCTACTTTGACGATTTTTCACGATTTGTCGCGACTCGTTGCGACACCGCGAGTTTCAGCTCTACAACAACGAACGACCTCTACTAATGGGTCTTCACTCTTGACTCTTGCGAGCATTATTAATCATAGTAACTGCGAAATATGTTTCCATTGTTTTCTGAAAAGATAAGGTGACGTTTGGTTATGTCTATGAGACCATTTTCTGGTTTTGGTTTCAAACAGTGACATATTGGTTTCGCAAACCACGTTTGGTTACTAGTTGTCTCTGTTTTCTGAGACCGGTCTCGCATACTACTGAAATTTTAATGAAGGAAAACAGAAAACGACATGAAGCTGTTTTCTATCATTGGTCTTCAACTCAATCGTACAAAATGAAACCATTATAATATGTTATCATTCTATAACAATATTATATTATTTATAATAAGATATTAACTATGAAATTAACTAATATAATAAATTATTATAATTATTTTTTATATATAATTATATATTATATATTCTAATGATATTACTATCGTATTAACAAATTTACTTAAATTATATATATTATTAAATACTAACTTAATTACAATGATAAATGATACAAGCTCTTGAAATAGAATATTTACTACTTTATATATTACATTATTTAAACATGTAATTAGAGTCATGATATATGAATAATTTTTGTATTATGGCAAATATTTTTTAGACATAATATTAATATATATTACTTTCAAATAAAATATATTTTCTTTTTAGTAACATAAATTGTATTTTATTACATTTTTTTCATTTAAATTCAAACATAAATTAACAAAAGACTAACCAAACGGTGTTTCAAAAATCAAACTCCCAAACTGGTTTAGTAGATTAAACTCTCAGACTGACCAAATTGCAAAACTGATTTCCCAAGCCAGTTAACCAAACACCACCTAAGGGAATTTTTTTGTTTTGTTTTGTTTTGTTTTTGTTTAGGGTTAATTGCTGCGAAAAGACCCAAACTTTGGTCGAATTCTCTCCCGTGTACTGAACCTCCGTAAATGATGGCAAGCAAAAGTACCCAAACTCAGTATTTGAGAGTTGATCGAGAAGTTTTGTCCATTTGGCTATTAGCCTTTGCCACGTGGCATGCCACATAGCACTTGGCCACCACCTAGCATGCCATGTAATCATTACTTTTTAAATAATTTTTATAAAAGTATTTATTTTTATTTTTTTAAGAACTTTTTTATTTTTTTAAAAAATTAAATTATTTATCAATAATAACCAATACTAAATATTTGAATTTAAATATTTATTATTCGTTATTATTATTGAATATAATTATTCATTTTAGAAAAGTCAAACGAAATAAAATAAAAAGAAAAATCACCGTTCATGACTCACTCAAACTCCGCCTCCAATCCGGTTCATTGGTGAAACAGAATTGCTTAATATGTTTAATAATAATAACCTCTAATAATCATATGATTAGTTTATGATAATTTTTTTGTTTAAAAATAATATACAAAAAAACATATTAAAAAAATATTATAAAATGCAAACACAAAAAAAAAAATCAAGCAAACAAATAAAAACAATTTTTTGTTGAATATAAATATGATTACTATTTTTTTTTTTGAATAATTGATGTGTATTTAATTATGTCTTGATTTTTTAAACAATATGTATGTGTTTATTGGTTATTATTATTAAACATATTAAAAAAATTTATTCGACGCGTGAACCGTGAACCATATTTTTATTTAGTTCTACCAACTATTTTAAAAACAAATATTTATAATTTAAATATTCATTATTTGTTATTATTGAAAAATAAATTTATTAAAAATAATAATAATTTTTTTTTAAAAAAATAAAGATATTTTTTTATAAAAAATATTTAAAAAGTAATAATTATGTGGCATGCCATGTGGCGGCCAAGTGCCATGTGGCAAAGGCTAATAGCCATATGGATAATTTTTCTCGGTCAACTCCCAAATGCCGAGTTTGGGTACTTTTGTCGCAATTTACGGAGGTTGTATACACAACAGAGCATTTGATCAAAATTTGGGTCTTTTTGCCGCAATTAACCCTTTTAGTTTATGTTTTGGTATTTTACTAACTGTATTTAAAAAATAAAAAATAAATAAGAAAATTTGGTTATGCTTCATATAAACTTGAAAGTTGAAAGCACTTCAAAATGTGCTTTAAGCTAGTTTGAGAAGATGTTAGTAATACTGGTACTTATGCCGCAGTTATCCTTTATAGTATCTATATATAAGTATGTTTTTTCCGTATATTTATTCTCGCAGCATGTCATATAAGATATACATATGTTTCATAAGTTGTATGTAATGTGTATATATTATTCACTTCCACTTTACTATAAAAGTATAAAGTTTGGGGTCAAGATATAACAGGTAATAAGACGATTCGAAGGAGAAAGATTCGGAAGATCTTGAATGGCATCATAATATATATATATATATATATATATAGATATAGATATAGATATAGATATAGATAATAGAGCAACAAAATTATGACATCATATATTTCTTTTTTCACACATGAAGGATTTTTATATTTTTCAACTTTAAAATCATCACTCAACCTTTGTCTTATTTTGTGTGAAAGCAAAAAATGTTAAGTTTCTGCCTTTTTGCTGAGTCCCTGGTTTTATAATATTATAACAATAACCCATGCAGACGAAATCCCAAGCCCAGATTTTGTCTACGTTTTTATTAGTTCCTTTTGTAAGGCTAAACTCTTACGTCACGGGCATGGGTAACCCGTGGGAGAGGCATGCCCGTCTCACGTTTGTCGAGGGCATATAGGTAACCTGTGCCTTTTCCATGTGGAAAGGAGTCCACGAGTAAGCTTTTCTGTCCTACGTTTTTCGAGGGCGAGCAACTCGTGCCCTCTCTTTGTGGGATAGACAATCAAGGCTGGCTTTGAGTATTCATAATTATGAGGATCATAATAGGATCATAATTATGATCATATTCACTAATCATGAGATCATAATTAGTGAATATTGATAGTATTCTTTTACACTTACTTATAGAATTATCATTGCCATCGAATTCTCACACGAACAATTTGGTACTGAAATATTCAAATCTTAGTGAAGTAGAGAACATTCAAATATTATATTTTGGCGATTGGGAAGAAAAGTATACAGTACAAAAAAAATATAATTAAACATTTTTAAAAATATTGACGATAGTAAAATTTATTTTTAATCACGTTGTTATTAATCAATTAGCAAAGGGATGTATCTTGTTTTAGGTAAAAAGAAAAAACATGTCAAATTATCACTATTTTATTAAAATTATTTCATTTAAAAAGAGAAAAGAAAAGAAAAAGTATATATTTTGTATTGATGGAAAGAAATATCTATCTCTCTAACTACCACTTTTAATTGCTAGATGAAAAAAAAATAAAGTATAGCATGGTTCGAACACGGGAGATCGTGTGTGAAAATGAGGTAGACTTCCACTACACTAACTGAATATAATAAAAGCATGTGTAACTTATATAGTATTTATCAAAATTTTGTGGCCCTTTCAACTAAGCTCATTTTCACCGTTTTTGTGGGGCCCTAGGCACGGGCCTAGTCCACCTATGCCTAGAGACGGTTCTGTAGACAAGCAACAGGTGGTCCTGCCTAGTCCCACGTTTTTTGTGGGCATAGGCAGCCCAAACCTCCACCGTTCAGGACGGGCAGTTCACGGGAGAGCTTGTCCTTCCCACATTTTTGGTGGATACGGACAACCTGTGCTTTCTCCATGTGGGATAGGAAGCTCGCGAGTTGCACATCTCACTGTTAAATTGAGCGGGAAAAATCCAGCCAAATATAAGAATCGGCAACCTGTCCCTTATAGCTAGCCTTGAACAAAGCGAACGAAGTCATAGATAATATCGGAACCCTAAAAACAACTACCGACACTCTTATATGGATCCCAGAGTAAAATGGTTTCTTTAGCTCTAAATCAGCTTGAAATGTCATTAGATCTTGAGGTTGAAAATTCGGATGGGCAAAGTGGATTCGACATAAATACTTGCCGAAGAAGATCCCCATATGCGTGTGGAAAGCGGTGTTTGATTGTCTAAGCATTGATGAAAGGTTAAAAAAAGTTAGGGGTTCGTATTGATTCGGCTTAAAACTGTTGAAGTGAGAGAAACATGGAAGATTTGGAACACATCTTGAACAAATGTGGTTTTGCTAGAGATTAATGGAAGAAAGTTTTGAACGAAGTGGGGGTGGGGTGCCTTGCGCTGTCCAGCTATGTTGGAAAGAACGGGTACAACTTTAGTTTAATAGAGCAGAGCAATCTTCTCAGGTTGGGGTCTTATTAGGTTTAATTCATACTATAACTATTTAGAAGTTATGAGGTCGAAGGCGTGCTGCTCGAATTGAACGAAAAAGTGAGAATGTTATTCAATCTTGGCTTTCAATTAAGCACTGGGTTCTCGTCTTAAGTTCTAAAATCACCGAAGTTCAACATCAAAGTTTTCACAATGCTTTCGTTCTAAGAAATATGGAAGTTCCAATTATTGATATTAGAAAGCAAAAAGTTTAGGTAGTGAGATGGACTAAATTAAGACAAGGTAGATTTAAACTCAATGTTGATGGGAGTCGCCTTGGTAACCCGGGCCGGCTGGCGGAGGTCGAATTCTCCGTGACGACAAAGGTAAGTTCATTTTTGGCTTTTCAAGATCTTTGGGACTTGCTCAATAACGAAGCTGAACTAAAGGCCGTTATCGAAGGGTTCAATCTATGCAAGTATATGGGTTATAATGGTATTAACATTGAATGTGACCTGAGATTGTGGTAGGCTTGCTTAATTATTGTAATTGCAATGTTGTATCTTTGGAATTTTTGGGAACAATTAAATATTTTATAACAGGTTTCAAATTACTTGATACATGACATTTATAGAAAAAGGGAATCAAGTGGTAGATGCGTTGGCTCGTTTGGGAGCTGATTGTAAAGAAAATATTCACATATTCTAATGAACTTCCTAGCAATATAAAAGGTTTGTTTAGGTTAGACAAAATGAACATTGCGTACATTAGGCATGTCTAATTTTGGTGTTTTATTATTGGTTCTTACCGTTTCGTCTATTGTGATTATCTTGTGATTGATATGCTTTTAATGTTGAATTTTTGTAAGCTCCAAATACAACGATGTAACCACGGTTTTCCTCCACCATACGTGAGGGCTCTATGAATAAAATCGAGACGGAAACCTACATGAGTATTCTCTAGTGGTTATTTGTTTTAAAAAATAACAGAATACCTTAAATAACCCCACCCACAAAGATTGAGTCTTTGGGTGATGGGCACGGCAACCCACACCCATTCGATTGGAGAGCACGAGTACCTTAAATAAACACACCATATAAAAGCATACCGTGTCTATATACATATATATATTATATACACACATGATTGTATTGGATCTCGCATGAGCGTATTCACTTCAAATTAAGCTTAACCCTAATTTTATCTTCTTTCCTTTTTTTTTTTTTTCTGTTAATGTTCTTCAAGAATCATTAGTAGTATAGTATAATAATATATGTATTTATATATTCTGATTCAGATATGTGTTCTTCATGTAGTGATTAGTGAGGGCTTTATATATATATATATATATTCTGATTCAGACATGTATTCTTCATGTAGTGATTAGTGAGTGCAATCTCAAATAAAACATCTAAAAGTGTACTCTTCTACTTTATAATTTATATGAATGTTTTTCTGCAAATATCTTTTTTCATTGATCTAACCTAACACACTCAAAGGAAACTGTTATGCGTGTTTATCGCAATTAATAAAAATCGGGACCCATTATCAAATCTAAAAGCCGGGCCCAAAAAAAAAAAAAAACCCAAATGCACCCTCAAGAACGAAAAACGCGCCTCGTTGCGCGTAGGGGCCATTTCGAGGTACTTTTTATTGCCTAAGGGCCCGTTAAAGTTATTAATAATTACTAGGTCATCAGACCTTCCTATATATAAGAGTCTCATTTGTATCGAACCGTATATCAGAAAAGACTCTCTCTATAGCTATAAAATTTTGTTTACTCTCTTACTTATATATATATATATATATATATATATATGGTTTAATATACCCGACTAACGTCGAGTGTCGGAGCGGAAGGGCCAACTAAAAAAAAGGCGCCGAAAGAACCCTCGACTCTAGAGGTGGAGGAGCTAGTAAGAGAGAAGACGCCGGATGAATCCCCGGATCTCCAGAGATAAAGGCGGGGAACTAGTCAGCGAGAAGGCTGCGGAGGAACCCTCGACTCTCCAAGGATAGAAGAATCAGGATCCAGACGTCGACCAACTCCCGTCTCCGCAATCGGCATCCGGCTTGACCAGGCAAGCTCATGTACACATCTCTTAACGCCCAGTTTGAATTTCGTGATGACATGAACCTTGAAAACTGGGTACATAAGCAACCTCGCTACTAGTGACGAGGTCTGACATCATGTAATATCAAACCCCGTCCTTTTATTTACGAAGGCGCCAGAAAAATCCTCTTCTCCCCATTGATCGGAGAATCAAGGCTCGAACACCGTTCTACCCGACGAACACAAATCACGAGTCTCGAAGGAACATTTAATCATACCTCTAGCGCAAGAAAATCAACAAACGACGATAGGCCCGGCCCAAATACCAGAACGTGAGTGGCTTGGTGTTTGATCCATTTTTCGGTATCGAACAAACCAAACAAACTTATATAATATATATATATATATAGCATACGTGTGTTAGTGTATCATTATGCATGAATATGATGTGAGAGTAGTGATCGATGATCAATTACCAGGAGCTTGCGTATTCGAAGAGCTTCCCGTGGGAGGAGAAGAGGATGATTGCCACGTCGGCGTCGCAGAGCACAGCGAGCTCCTCCGCCTTCTTGAAGAGCCCCTTGCGCCGCTTCGAGAACGTCACTTGACGCGCCGTCGCGTTCTCGATCTTCCGTATCGGAATCCTCTCTCGCGCCATCTCTGCTCAATTCAGGTCGACGAGAACGCAGAACCCTGAGTTAAGAGCCGAGTATCAGAAAGAGATTTGGAGTTTTTTCTGATATTGGGAGTGTTGCTTTACCAGTTTAGGTTAGTGGGTGTTTTCAGTGAGCGTCCTTTTATGGTGAATTCAAGCAAAGCGTGGTGGGGCTTCTCGCATAATGCGTGGCTGTCAATGGCGATTCGACCCTGAGCTTGTCGGAAACTTTCTCCCTTTCATTCGACTGTTGTTGGATTCTACGGAGGTTGACTGAAGTTTCAGTAGGCCCCACAATCCCTAATAATACAATCGACTTTTTATATATACTACCAAAACGTACGGAAGTATCAAATAAAATCAGAGGTGAAGTGAAACAAGAGAAATTGCAGGGTTAAATTTTTGTTATCGAGCTTGTTTGGCCTTGAAAGGAAACTCACTAAATACTACTTTGACGAAATAAGGATCTGGGCTCAATATTATCGAGATGAAATCATAAAATTTACGTATGTATTAAGGCTAATATTGTTCTGAAAATATATGGTATAATGCGAGTACATCATTTCTCTTTAGTATATTATATATATATATATATATAGAAGTAAGAACTTGTTGACCGATTGTTTGCAAGTTGCAATAATTAGGGGCAGTGGCGGATCCAGAATTTATGGACAGGGGGACCGAAAAAATAAATAAATACATACAAGCATAAATTGCGAGTTTTCTTTTAATATCTTATTTTATATTTTATTATTTTCATATTATTTTAGCTTTATGTGTATATGCAAAAATATATTGTTTGTCAATTTCATTTACTTTTATATCATTTAATGTTTAAAAATTGCAAACCAAAAACCGTAAGAAAATTTTTATTTTATGAATTTATCGAGTGGTTTATGAATTTTTTAATTTAACACTATTAATCACTATAGATTATATTACATATATATATATATTATAATTAATTAAAAAATCATTAAAACATTACTTACTAATGTTTTGGATATTAAATTGCACAATTACATATATCCTATCATCCAGTGGACAAGCTTTATTGAGTCTGTGTAATTATTTCAATATATAAGGGTAATATTGTAATTTAAAAACATTAATAAAGGTTGTTAAGTTGTATTGTAATAACATCAAGACTTAAGGGCAAAACAGTAATATCAACTTGCTTTAAAAAAAACTTTATATCCTCTCTCTCCAAGTCCATCACGCTGAATCAATAGCAGCAAGGATTTGAATGCAGTTATTGCCGATAACTCGTTTGTCGTTATCGACGGAGTAATCGTTTGCCGATGGATTTATCAATGGAAAACCTATAAAATTTATCGTTTGCCGTTACCGAAACTTATCGAACTTATCGATGGATTAATCGCTTATCGATAGATTTATCGATGGAAAACTTATAAAATATTTTCATATATATTTTCATACATAAAATATTTTTTATAACATAAAATACTAAATGTATATTTTCCTTAATAATTGAAAAATGTCAAATTACAAAACTAATTATGTCAGAATCACAGTATCAGAATTATATACAATGTTACAAAATGAAGTTACATAAAAAAAACGAAGAACTAGCTCAATTTAACCAATTTAAAAAAAAATACTTTTGCCGCAATAAGGTTGCAATTCGGGAAAACGTCGAATTAAAAATAATTATGTCAACCTCACATTTTATAAGTTATATACAATGTTATAAAATGATTTTACATAAAAAAAAAATAGACTAACTAGCTTAACTTAACTAATTTCCAAAAATATGTACTTTTGCCGCAATAAGGTCATAATTCAGAAAGACATCAATTACAAAAATAATTATGTCAAACTAATAGTTTCCTAATTATATACAATGTTACAAAATAAAATTACAGAAAAAAAAATTAAAATATATCTCAAATTCACTATTTTTAGGAAAATTGGTACTTTTGTCGCAATTGGAAATAATTTGCATAAACCCTTAAATTTAACCCAAATCTGCAAAAAATCAACTTTAATTTGCAACCCTAGCGATAACTCTACTGCATCACTTAAAGTTCTAGAATCAACTTTAATAAGAAGCAACTGCGTGTCCCATTTATATATGTAAACTTGACCAATAGGTAGGGGCGGATTTACGGAACGAGGAGAAGGCTTTCTTGAGACTGAGATCAAGGCTTTCTTGAGACTGTGGATCACTCTCCTCGTAGTCTTGCACGTCAACGAAGAACTTACGAGCCCAACGCCTCTCGAATAATCCCACCAATGACAATTTCAGAGCTTCAACGTCGTTTGCACGCACTTTATGGATCCACAAAACAAAAAGGAAAACGAATTTTGTCTAAAAACGAAAACAAAAAAAAAAAGGCTCAAACAACAACGTCATGTCCCCGCAACTTGTATCATAGATTGAATTCTATAACCATCTTAGGCCTCTAAATTAAATTTGAATATGATCATATGCTAAAACCCAAAAAATTAATGCTGAAAAATCGGTTTTTAAAACAATAAATAAGTTATTTAGTATATGGAGTTAGTCAGTTTACTTGATCTGTTATTTTTCATTTTTTTGGTGTTAATAGCACCATAATTTGTTTTTGTTTCAGTCAGACTAAGATAGGTATATAACTGATCATGAACTCCAACAACGTGAAAAAAAAAAAAAAAAAAAAATCAACGTTTCTTGATACGCAATCAACTTCAAAATTAACAACAAGAAAAAAAAAAACTAATTTTTAATGAATTTTATCTTCCTGTTTAATATTCTTACGCTAGTTTTCATTTATATTTAACTTATTACATATAATTTAGAAAAAGAGTTAGCATTAAAAATTGTTCTTCTATATATAAAAAAAAGAGTTCTCCATTTTTATATTTGCTTTTTATTAATTAATCCGGATCCGGGTTTAAGCCCACATATGAACATACGGGTTTAAAATATTTAAAATTCATATGTGGATTTGATTTTGGAAAATCAGATTTTAGATCCAAGTTTAGGTTTTAGCAAAAAATTGGGATACCCGGCTCGCGTGCACTCCTACTCTCCACTCTTCTTTACTGGGTGCGTTTGGATCATATTAAAAAGTCGTGTTTTTTGTTTTTACAATAAACCAAACTATTTTTCAAGTATTTGGTAAAAGTGTTAAAAAAAGCATACAAAGTAGTAGTAATAATAATAATAATAATAATAATAGATTTTAGGATTCCTAGCTTTTGTCTTCTTTTTTTTTCTAAAAAAAATTAAATTTTTTATCTATTTTAGTTTTTTACTTTAAATATATTTATTTTACCAAACGTTAAAGCAGCTGTTGTTACCAATAACAACTGTTTATAAACAGTTTACGAAACATCTGTTTTTCTTTTATATATTGTTTCAAAAAATTAAAATTAAAAGCAATTTTTTTCAAAAACAAAACTAAGCCAAAGTGGTGCTACTGTATCTCGCTTCTATACAAACACAACAAAAATACATGATCTACTATGGTAATAATCAAAATAATGATGATTCAAAATGTGAAAAGTACCGAAATAAATGCCTCATTGAGTGAGGTCGGCTCTCTTCCATAGTAGTCATTTCTGATTGGTTATATGAGATGTTTTTAATTAATTATGAATTAATTGATTGATTAATTGTGGCTTAAAGAAGAGCCAATGAACAAAGAGCGGATCTTGGCCTACAAGGGTGCTTATAAGGAGTTACGACCTCACAATTTCACTTGTTTTTAGGACAATTTTTTAGATTAAAGTAATTATTTATTTGTATTTTTGTTTTCTTTCTTTAGTTATACTAGTGGATACACCGCGCGTTGCGCGGTTGCGGAAAATTATGTTTATAAATTAATTTAATAAAAATATAAACTAATGTTATTTTTTGACAATATATGCAAAGAAAACATTATAATCATAAAGATTTTATTAATGAAGATGTTTTATAAGGCATTAATCCTTACAATATATATATATATATATATATAAATAAGATTGGAGAAAGGTATGTAAAAAAAATTATTTTTGAAATACTCTTGAAAATTGTTTTATCTACTTATTCGCAATGTTGACATTAAGTAGCTTCTTAATTTTAAGTTTTACTTTTTTATTTTGTTATTTTAGATTTTTTTATAAGATCAATATACATGTAATGCATTTAACAAATTTTGTTTGGCCTAACGATAACTCCACTACACACCAAGATGTCACATATTCAAACCTCATGAGAAGCAAATGCGTGCCGTGCCGCCTTTACATAATGTAAACTTGGCCAATAGTACCATATATTTTTACACTGAATATATTTAATAATGCGATACTACATTGTCACCTTAGCAGGTAGTGTTACTCTATTAAATATATATATATATATATATAATGTATTTACCATTCGTTCATTACATTGTACATCATGATTTATATAAGCATTTTTTTCTTCAGTTTTAGTTAAAGAACTTTTCATGTTTATGAGCATAAACAGATACGTTTTTTAAGTGCATAGTCGTAATTAGCTCTAATGATATACCTCTCTAAATAATACTTCAGTGTATATATATGGACTCTTCAAGACTAAAAAGAAAACAAAAATTTAATTACATTTATTTGTATGACCTTTTGTTTTCTAAGCCTTTAGAGTTTTAATTGTTAAAGTTAACAATACATCACAAACACACACACTTATATATACATACAACTTATATATACACGGTTTACATTTAAATGATTTTAGATCAATCAAACAATATTAAATACACACCAGCACGACACATCAATGCACATAACCTTATAAATAATGCTAAAATATCTCTTGCTATATTCTCTTACCATTCAGTTAGCAATATAGTTTTTAGATTGTCTAATCTTTTTCAATTTCCTTTTTAATTTCCTTCCAGGGCTGTTCTATTATTCCTTTTTAATTATTAAAATGTAGGTGTTTTCTTAATGTTATGTAATTGATTCGTTTCTATTTATTCGTGACATTTTTTATTTTTTATTTTTATTTATTTTCTTATTTTTACATTTTATTTATCTGTGTAATTTAGTTTTTTTTTTTTTTAAGATCAATGTACATGTAACGTATTTATTCATTCATTGTACATCATGATTCATATATGCATTTATATATTTTCAATTTTAATTTGAAAGACTATTCATGTTTTTTTTAGCATAAAAATAAATGTTCTTTAAATGCATATTTATAATAACTCTAAAAATAATCAAAAGTTTGAATTACGGCTGTAACTAAAACCCGGAATCCGGTTTTAAATCCGCGTCCGCACCCGCATCCGATTTTAAAATCCGAATCCGAAATCCGGATATGGATTTAAAAATCGGATTCGGATAAGGATTTTGGTATTTAAAAATCCGGATATCCGGATCCGATTTAAAACCCAGTTTATTTTAATATTTTAATTATTTTATTTTATTTTTTATGTTAGGGTTACTTATTTATTTGTGATGCTTTTTTTTTTTAATTATCATATATTTTGCAGTTGATGATAATGCACGGGAATAAATAAAAGATGGTGCGGAATGAAGACGGCGATTTGAATGCATTTTTAATTTTATATGTATTATGTGACAATATGTATTAGATTTTTTCGGTTTTTTGGACAACGGGAAAATATGTAGACTTGTACGGGTTTTTTAGTCGTTAAAATTAACTTTTTTTTTTAATAAATAAAAACCGGATCCGGATATTCGGATAATATCCGGATCCGGTTTTAAAACCGGATCCGGATCCGGGTTTTGAAAACAAATATCCGGTTTTTCGGATATCCGGATATCCGGTTTTTCGGATCCGGATACCTATTTGCGGATATCCGGTTTTTCGGATCCAGATTCGGATAGTTCCGAAAAACCGGATATCCGCTCCGGTTACACCCCTAGTTCGAATGACATTTTTGAGCATCAACATAATGACATTTTTTAGCATCAACATAAACGTTTCTTAAAATTTATATTCATAATTAGCTCTAATATGTTATATCTCTCTATATACCACTTCAATATTAAAAATATTGATTAAAAAAATAGAAACTAATCTTTAAAAAATTGGCCTTTTATCTTTAGCCAAATAAATGTTCTAATAAATAATTTAATACCAAATAACTTCTTCATTTCTTTTATTTTATATGGGTAGGAGTTTTGAAATAAATGAAGTACAACAAAAAAACAAAGGTCAGAAAAAAGAATTCTCATGACAACCATAAATTTTATGCCTCATAAGATAATAACAAATAGGCACAAATCGTGGATGTTTTATTAGGAGTTCTTAAACCTAAAAAATAATATATATATATATATATGTACATAAATATATATATATATATACATTATTATCTTTAAAAAATAAAATATTTACATGTATATATTATTATGATATGCATGGTAAAAGGATAAAAATATGTATATTATAGGAGAATCAAAACCTAAGCAAATATATATATATATATATATATATATAGATTATTAACTTTAACAAATAAATCTAAGACGTTTACGATGCCTTAACAAATAATTTTTTTAAGAATTAGAGAACAAAAAGTCATTCACGTACATATAATTAATTATAATACACGTGTTATATTTCAATATCTCTCTAATTGAAAAAAATTGACTTTACTCTAGTATATAGACAATATAACAAAGTGAATATCTAACCGTATGTTTAATGTACCATTTTACATATGATTAAACGCGGAAGGACTATAACCCAATAAATAAATTTAAACTATCTTTTAATGTGTATTGTTTTGGAGCAATTTTGTGGATTGGAAAATAAGAACGATGAATGAACAAATATTAAAAACTTAAGAAACATGTTAGAGAAAAATATTAAAAATTATGATATATACTTCTTACAACATAAAATAATAGAAAATAATATTAATAAATCTAGCTGTGTCTTCGAGCTTCCACATCACACAATCTGTTTTTATTGTGCATTACTTACTCGCTGCAAGCTTGCTTGATCCTTGATATTTTCACGTTGTTCAAGAACACATCTTTATTTTATTTGCGGGCAAGCTTGCCCGATTTGTTGTCACTATCGAGTATATTCTCTAAGTTGCGACCAACTTCAATGAACAGGCGAGATATTTACCTGAAAAAAATATATTCATATGGAATAATAAATTATACAATCTCTAAGATAAAACCACACATCAAAACTTCTTTATATTTATAGAAACATATAGATATGAACATTAAACTTTATAGTATTTATTATCATCTCCCTGCTTTATTTTATCATGGTCCTATCAATTAACAAACATCCATCTCTTTTGAGTCTTTTTTTAGATCCTTTTACTATTGAGCTTAAAAATATAAATTTTTAAAATAAATTTAACACGTTCAAACATCCACAACTTAGAACATATGTATACAAAAATTCTACTTTTTTCACAATTGGATACATAAAAATTAACCACTCATGCCTCCTTGACCATGTGCAACATAGGAATTTAGCTATTTGCTCCCTGTATATGAAAAAACAGGCTCAATACAAACAATTTTTTTTTCCCGAAGTATAAGAATCAGTTACCAAAATTCTAAAAAACAATGCATTAGTTTAAGAAAATGGTTTTTTATTCGATTGATGAAAGAAGAAAAAATATATATTAAGCAAAACTACTTATTATTTTGTTGATAGGTCTTAGAGTCATATTAGCTTTGCCAAGGATATGATTTTGTACCTTTAGCGTTAGCCATGTTGAAATGAACATCCCCATCTTTTCACTTGTGAGCAACGTGAAGAATCTCAAATGACACATTATGCATTGCAAAAATTACTAATTGATGACAATAGTCTCACTCCTATAATTTGCTTTCCTTGAGCTCAAAAAATAAAATACACATAATCTCACAAATTCTCAATACTTTTATTGGATGAAAAATAATATGATACCTTTTGGTTTAATATGTAATCTGTCTTAGCACACCACCACACCACCGCCCGGTTTTAGATCGCAGATTGCTCCGCTACATTGACTCCAAAAGAGGTTCCACAGCAAAGATTCGCTAATGAGGGAAAATAAATCGACCAAAATGTGAACAAATAATAATCACAATAACTTTCCAAAAAAATTGGTTGATATGAGCAAATTGAAACACACCAAGATCCTACCATTCCAACTTGCAATCAATCTCCCTATATATAGATGTCGACTTTCATTAGTATGCAATATTTCAATAATACATTATAGATAGTAAATAAATACTATAAAGAGTGGAAGTTCAATAGTATTACAATAATATGTTTTAGTAAATACCATAATGAGTGGAAGTTCAATAGTTTGTAATCAATAGCATGTAATCAATGCATATTGCATAATAGAATTCAATATATATATTTTTTTTTTTTTTGCCTATGTTGTATCGTGCTGTGTTACTGTGTGATCAATGCAATTAGGATTGAATGGTTGCAAAAAAACATAACAGTTCTCGAATTCTTTTAGTGTGCAAGAGAAAATAAATTAAATTGTAGTTAATTAGAGGAGAAATTTATGTTGTGTTTATTAAAAGAAAAAATTAAAATCTAATAGAAAAGAGAATTGTGAATCCTTTGATTCTATTTCACTACATCACCTTAAAGCTCTTAGAAAAAAGAGAATCTCAATCCTTTGATTTTATCATGCCACATCACTTGTTGTTTCCTCCTTTTATAATATACAGATTTAGTTACTTTGTTTTTTTTTTCTTAGTATATTTGTATTTCTTTCTTTTGCTTTTATACGGTTATTGGTAGTATTTCATATATTTTATTAAATAAGATCGGCACAATCTGATTTTTAAAATCTTACGGCAGCCTATTAGTATGCCCGTAAATTAAACTTTTAGTAGTTATCAGTTTTCAGACTCTATAGTCGTTCGAGATGCCACAACTGCCAATCATAACGGTTTGTGATATTATGAATAAAAAGTTATTTTTTTATTTTTTTATTTTTTTATTTTTTTTAATAGGATTGGCGTTTTCGGTCAAGTTACAATATACCCTCGTATTGTAAGAACAAGTGACACTATTGACAAAGGTTACATGAATAATAAAGATAGCACGCATTTGTATCTCACAAGGTTTAAACCCAGAACCTCTTAGATGTATATGGTGAAATTACCACTATTTACTTAGATGGGTAGAAAATACATGCTTTGTTACTATTTATATTTTTTATAACTGTTTTAAAAAGATGTGCAACGTATACCTTATTATTTGAATTTCAATCACATTGATATCACATCACCCTAATTTATATGATACTTAGGTTTTTAAATGCCAGGCGTTCGCGGTAGGCAACGTATTAAAACTCATGTAATAAGTCATGAGATCCGCTTGAGTTAGAGGGATTGGTGACAGACCCTAAAGATTGGCCATCCTCATCCATCACCGCCATCTCCAATTGCTCGCCTCTCGCTAGGTTGACATCTTTGAATATGTCATTTACCTAAACCAAGCCACGAAAACAATCACTATTCAATAAATGTAGAAAACAATAGATACGGAACCGGAATTCCGACACTGCAAAATTTGGGTTTCTTTTGGGTGTAATATAGATGTAGACTCATATTATAAGAAAAACGAAAACACGCTCTTGATCAAAAGATCACCTTTTCATTCATTCTCCCAACACTGCTCGTACACATCTCAGCTACAAAATATATGAAGAATTCAAACCCTAATTTACTTCCTAAAATAACTCATAGCTAATGACATTAATGACCAAAATAAAACACACTCATCACAGCTAAACTAATGGAATAATCCATATATTATAAAAAGAGGAACTCACAAGTGACATGGCAAGTTATTGTTAAGGTATTGAGAATTGAGGTTTTTTAAGAATTTAGAATTTTTTCGTGTCATAGAATCAAAGTATTGAGATTTTCTTTTTTCTTAGAGTTTTGTATATTTTCTTTTTAATACAAAAGTGATTACTTATTAGTTATTACTCACAAAGAAACCGAAGAATCATTTTTTGACAAATAAATACACATTTAAAGCATCTTCTTTCATGCATTCTCTCCATCTTTTTGTTATGGTTTTAACGTTGGATTTCTCTCTTAGGGCATTTGGGTTTTATATTCATGTGAAACTGATTAATTCATCCACTAATCCATGACTTTTTGTGAGGGATTATGTTTTCTTATACCAGGGCTTCGATTGGCGCACAATTCCATTTTCCGATGATGGATTTTCAGTATTGGGTGAGTCTTTTGATATATTTTATTTTACTAATTATTTTTTTCACATCTTTTTTTGATTGGATTTTTTATGGGAGATATTCCTCTTTTTGGTGGCTTCCGATGTACAATTGGTAAGGGTTATGCCTTTCCATTTCATATTTCTTTTTCGGTGGCGGTTTTCCAATATACAATTAGTGCGTGTTCGATATATGTTTACTGTTGTAATTTTTTTCTCATCTCTTTTTTTTTTTTCAGTGGCAGATTTTTTGGTCTACAGTAAGTGAGGTGAGCCCTTGATATCTTTATTGCACTACTTTTTTTTTTTTTTTTCAAAGGGGCTATATCAACTAATACTTTTTCGGTAACAATTTCCCTTTTTTTTGTTTTATTATGGTAATTATATATTTTCTCAAAAAAAAAAAATCAGTGGCTTTTTGCTAAGCGATTCCTCTTTTCAATAGTAGTTTTTTTATCTACAATTGAAGAGAGAACCTATATCATTTACCTTACGTTACGTTGGGCACTTGAATTTTTTGATATGGCTCGCTAATGTCATGTTCCGATGCTCAATCATATTATTAACAACGTAGCTCCATCACGCTGCAACAACGTACCTTCTCCTCTTCTCCACCAACCAAACAGAGGCAATGGGGAATTCGTCTTTGTTTTTTAAAACTGCAATGGAGGAGATTTTTATGAGCAGTAATAATTGTCATGTTATTGTATTGTATTTTTTATTGTGGTGGATAAATTTAGTTATATGTAAGACTTTTATAAGTCCAAGCAATTAACTATTATACTGAAACATATATACATTTTCAAAGCCATAAATTTGATAAAGTTTAATAAGAGTATAGCCATAAATTTATAACTGCAATTTTAGGAAAAAGTTATTAACGTTTATATTAATATTGGAAGTGCAGATTTCGTTTTATAAAATCGGTAGAAAATAACGTCTCATTGGCTACACAACACATCAAATGTGCCATATATTCCATTAACGTTATGCTATTCATTTTCATCCTTTCATATTCTTTGCATCATTAAATAAAGTCTTTTTATCTATCATATATTTATCCTAACATTATTCAATTCAACCCATCCTTTCATATTTTGTGCATCATTAATTAAAATATTTCTTATGTATTGTAACCAAACGGTCAATTAATTATGTCATGTATTTGATTAGTTTTGTCACACTATAAGTAATTCAAAATAAAAATAAAAAAAATACATTGATTATATTGTGCCAAGTCACCTTGATTGCTTCCTAAGAATTAGAATTCTCTACCATCAATTCTTAATATAATTTAGTTCTATGTTGATGCACAAATTCCACAAAGGGTCACAGTCAGTTTCAAATTTTTAATCTATATATTACACGTTAATCAAATTATAGGAAAAATGACATGCGTGCATTAACTGATATTATGCAAATCTAATCTATAATGACATTTGAAATTAAAATAAATATTATATATACTTAAAAAAAATCTGGAAAGAGTTGACTCATAAACATGATCGATGGTCCTGCTATATACCAAGATTTTTTAATGAAGGATTAATAACTAAGAAAATATATGTAAATAAAATGTAAAAACTAACCTGAACAATATTTACAACACTACTTAATACTCCATTAACTAAAAACATGGAATGGATAAGTATATAAAACAGACAAACACATTGTAGCATTCACACACTATAATGTGTGAAAACAAAGCTAATGACCAATAGACCAAATAATGTCTTTTTAATATAAGAAATTATATGCCTTAATTATCTCATTTATTTAGCACAAACCAAGCTACAGATATTAAACCAAGACGCTACTCTTCTTTGAAACTGATATAGTAATTTAAGGAGATGAATCAGTAGGACTAATTTATTTCCTTCTTCTCGAGTTAAAAGAAAGAAATGAAGAGGCGAAACTTTAATGATATAAAGGGAGTTGGATGTCACCGGGTTATTGCAACTTCACTTCCATTATTCCCTATTTATAATAGAGGAGCTGTTATGTTTTATTTTTACAGAGAAGTACTAAATAAAGAATGTTATTGGAATAACTCTAGCATGCATTTACAATAAAAAAAAGGAAAATGAAAATAATGTACCTGAAAAAATAAAATATTTTCAAAGAGTAAAATTATATACTATAGTGTAACTCCATTTTGTTAAAAGGCATCAATTTACGTTTACAACGGAGCTTCAAACGCACGAGCATATGCACTTGCATACGCTCAAATATTAAAAGAAAAAAAATAATGAAGTGATATTGTATTTGTGTTACTTAAGTCGGCAAATTTTAAACATTTTATTTGTTTTTATGCATGAGACATTGAGATTTATATCTTTATTTTGCTTGGTCACATATATATACTCCTACTATTTATATATTATCCTTTATTTTCATATTGGTTTAGAGCTGTTTAAACAACTTAATTAGGATTTTATTGCTCAATTGTTTTTCTTGATATATTGCCGAACATGATACGTATTATTGAATGAGATAAGAAAATTTATCGCACATTTGAACCCTAAAATTATGAGTTTTGAATCATTTATAAAGATATAAACACATAAATAAAATATAGAAAGTTAGATGCCGTTTGAATTAACTCTGTAAAATTTATAAGAACTATATAGTGCTTCAGCTGAATTAAAAAGATGGCTCCGCCACTCCTAAGTAATAAGTTATTAAATAAATAGTTTTTAATATATGCTATATAACACATATTTATCCCTATACAAGTTTTGTTGTACTCTTCTTATTAATAATGTATATTTGATCTAAAACTGAGGAATTAAAAAAATTATGGAGTTAATAGATTGGATTCTTCTTATTTTACTATTAAATTTAGTAATTCAAACAAATGATTCTATATAAGCCGAAGAAAAAAGATACACAAGGGTACAAGTAATATATTTGTATAATTACACGTAAATTTTTTTACACATAAACTCTATTCTTTTTCAAATACATTATCTCATTTTGGTTAGGTTAGGTTGGTGATCCGATCTTCTCTGACATTTCAAACCCATGTAACATTCTCCAACACATTATCGATGAGTTTTCGCAATTTTAATATTTATTTGTTTAAATTTTAGATACATGCATACATTAAGTTTCAGATATGTTTGCCAACAATTTTTTGGTCTAAAGTATTTGACTTATTTGTTTTTTATTAGTTCTCATTTGTATTTAAGTGAGTTTTTTTTTTTTTTTTTTCGAAATCAATCTAGATTCTCTGCTCTTCTCTTTTTATTAGACTTTTGTAATTTAAAAAGGATTCAATTATAAAAGAAAAAATAAATACAGACAATAATAACAACGACACTCTACACACGTAAGCAAAATAAACTGGAAAAATTACTATATAATTAAAGAATTGATTTAAAATTGATATAAAATTATAAATAAACATTAACAACAACAATCTATACACGTAATGCAAAATAGATCGGAAAAAAAACTACGTTATGATTCAAGAATTGAGCTATCATTGCTTACTTGATGGAAGGTAAGTTTTCAATATTTTACTAATTTGAAATCAACAAAATATATATTAATCAGCACAAACTATGTTTCTTTGCCATCATTATAGTTTGTTAAAACGATAAAGGTGTTAGACAAAATTTGTTGGTCCGAAACAAAACAACGGTGGAAAACTTTCACCTACCATTTTAGGGTTTAAGTCCACAATGGAACATATGGGCAAACGTTGAGTATTTTTATTGCAATTGATTCATTTTAAATATTCAGAACTACTATATTTTAAGAGGATTGTTCAAAAAATATTTTTTTTCCACACCCTTTAACCAACATTATTTATATATGTTATACAAATTTTCCTATAAAACATCGTTATTAATAAATATCCTAATATTTATAATGTTTTTCTCTACATGCATTGCTTAAAAGACAAATTAAAGTTATTTAATATTTTCAACAAATTTATAAACATATAATTTGTACAACCGCGCAACGCGCGGTGAATCCACTAGTCATAATAAAAGGAATAAAACACTTAATCAATAATAAATAAAATGCAATCAATGAGAATAAGGAAACACGTCATCAAATCATGGCTAATATGCATGATTCATGCGTTTGATGAAAGATCACACACGCTCGGCATCATTCTCCGCCGCTTCAAAAAAATTCGTTCTCGAATTTAAAACTTCGGCTCGATCCGCGACTCCACTGCTATTACCGCGCTCGTTTCGTCACCATAAGCGCCGCCACGAAGACACATCAATAAATACATGTTCCCACCGACACTACGCGACGTCTCCAAACTTACTCTTTCGTTTTCCGCACTCATGCTATTTCTTCGGGTGTTGTTGCACATAGCAATGTAACGGCCATTTGTTTGTCATTTTCGAACCCGCTCTATAGATTCCGTAATGGATCGCCGTTCGTAGATCGACACCAAAGTCACCTCAGCTATTTATTTTTGTTTAACACATTTTCCATGGTCATCGCAACCATCATGCCAACGGACTCACTTGGTATGACCGCTTTGGTGACCTTGTTTGACATCAAAATAATCTCATAGCACATGGCTTCATCGTCCGATTCATCGACATGGCTTCACAGTAATCCGAATCATCGTACACGGGGTCGTCGTACTTCGTCTTGCCGTCCGACTTACCGTACACGTCCTCTCCGTGCTCCGCCTCGTCAAACACGGTAGCGCCATACTCCGCGTCACCGTACACCAATTCATCGTATACGGCCTCGCCGTACTCCGCCTCGTCAAACACGGGATCATCGTACTCCATTTTTCCGTATAACGATTCTTCGTACACAGCCACGCCATGTTCTACCTCATTGTACACCGTCTCGCCGTACTCCGGGATAACCATTTGGAACGCCGAATCCCAACGCCAATTTTCCAAAGCTTCTTCACGCGAGGGCATCGCGTGGACGTGTCTACAAAAATTTCCGGCGACAAAGTTGTCGTGGACGTCTTCGGTGTCGGATTCGTCAGGAGGAGCCAGCCGTGCTTCGGGTCGCTGTTGAAGAAGAGCTTCGACGGAGCATGTTAGGGCCTCCACTTTTAGACGCAATCTAGCGTATTCGTTACATCTATTCACCTCGTCTTAAGGTGCATCGCGAGCGGACCTTCTCTTTGGCGCCATCGTGCAAGATCGAATGACTCTGATACCAACTGATATAGACTCAGATTATAAGAAAAACGGAAACACACTCTTGATCAAAAGATCACCTTTTCATTCATTCTCCCAAAACTGTTCGTACATATCTCAGCTTCAAAGTATATGAAAAATTCAAACCCTAACTTACTTCCTAAAATAACTCATAGCTAATGACATTAGTGACCAAAATAAAACACACTCATCACACCTAAGCTAATCGAATAATCATAATAGGAGGAATAAAACACTTAATCAATAATAAATAAAATGCAATCAATGACAATAAGGAACACGTCATCAAATCATGGCTAATATGCATGATTCGTGCGTTTGATGAAAGATCACACACGCTAAGCATCATAAATTCCCAAACCAATTCTAAGAAGAAGAAAAAAATCTATGCAAATCATTACTTTATTTACTTGAAAACATATATGATCGTTTAAAGTATATAAAGAAAAAAGAGATAATTTCGTAGTCGTTGTCCGAGTCGCTTGTTCTCTTCTCTGAGTCGCAATCCCTGAAGTTTTCTTCTAAGATTAGTATGTTATGAGACAAACAACCAAATGGAAGAGAAAGTTGATGATTTACACTTTAGTACAATAGTATTATTAAAAAAAAAAAAAAAAAAAACCCGAAAAATTAATGTACATGTTATTTTGTTAGACCTGTCCAAAATTGACCTGAGAATTTGCCCACGGGCTATGGCCATTTTTCCGCCAAAAATATGTTCATGGTGGACTGAATGAGCCTGCATCTAGTGGGCTCCTCTCCCGGCCAAAAAAGGCTAGTGGCCACCAGCTCCCAAAAATTGCAGAAAATGGCCTAAGCAAGCCACTTCCGGGCCTCCGGCCGCTCAAAAGATTGATTTTTGAGTGAATTTAATTGAATTAATAAATGCGTTTCAAAACAAATATGAAGACGCGTGTTAATTTCACGAACTAACTCTAGTGAACTATATGATGATTAACATATAATTAAAGCCAAATCGTTCAAATTCATCTTGTTGCTAATGCCCAAAATATGAATCCGGGTTACACCCGGATTCATTAAAAATAAATAAAAAACCCGGATACCGAAATATCCGGATCCGGGTTTTTCCCGAACCGGATATTTCGGTATCCGGGAAACACACAACCCGGATAAAGTATTATCCGGGTTTTTTAAAATGTGTTTAATCTGGGCCGTTGGATCGTAGATCCAACGGCCCAGATTAAAGTACCGTTGAAAAAAAAAAAAGTAAAACAAAAAAATTATCGTATTATCAAAGTTATTAACTGGACAAAAATTGTAATGTAATCGAGGTTAATACTCTAACGAGTATTAATTAACAAGGCTCTATCTACATATACAGTTAAGTTATAAAAAAAAATGTTAATATTAATATATTATCGACGCAAGGGAATGAAAAAAAAATGAAGAAAAAAAACCTGTAATTGGAGACATGAGTGAATAAAGTTCTGTTGGGCCAACTTTTACCATTTTTTTTCTTTCCTATTTAATGTCGTGACATATTTTTATCAAATCTTTGGTTGGTAAATGGGCTTCTTTAGTAAATGAGCTGCTTTTTATTGAACTATTAGTGGGGCTCTTTTTGTATTTAATTTATAAATTATCTAGTGAACGGCGAAATATATCAGTAAATATTGATGAAAATATTTGCTATCGTTCAAATTTTAGTCTATTTTATATTTTTAATTTTACAACTAATGTTTTTTCTATTTTTATTGATCATTTATATAATATTAAGAGAAAAACTAACATTCACATCGAATGTATCAAGTGCTAAAAAAGTATCATTGATTCTTGTTTTTGCCATCGATTTATATTGTCATTAATATTATTGTCAATTAACCAAAATTAAATTAAGAAAAATGTCGAACGGATAAAACTCTTCATTACTAATAATAGGTTAAAACCTATTTTCGAGTTTACATGAAACAAAAAATAAAATAAATAAAGACTTATTTATTTCCACACAAAAAAAAAAGAAAAAAAAAAAGATAAACTTAGCATACATGCAAAAAGTCTCGTTCACAACAAATATTTTTTAATTTCATACTAACGTTCTTATACCAAAGAAATACAACCAAATAACATTTTTATATATATGCATAAAAAAGTTTTTATGCATAAATATACAACGCTTTGATATATATGCTTAAAACATAGGTGAGAACAGGAGTATATGAAAGCACATGTTGAAACTTACTATGAACTTTTTAATTTTCTTTGTGTTAAATGACTCCAGCATTTTAAGTCTTCAAGCTTTTTAAACATATATACATGTTTCATGAGTAAGTATGAACGATATTTTGCTATGTAAAAAATAATAAGACAATAAATTATTTGACACTTTTTCAAAAAATTATTGGAACCAAAATAGGAGAAATAAAATCTCGCCAGAATAAATTGAGGAAATCCCTATAAAAATCAAAGGTAAAAGAATCCCAATGGAGGAGCGACGAACGTCTCTCGACTCGAGAAAATCCCTTAAATATCAACAGAAAGACAAACACCGCCCCAAATTCAATTGTAACTAATCTACAGAGAAAAGAAACTCGGGTCAAAAGTGATGGAGAAAAACAACTCGAAGAAAAAACTAAAATATTGGACGTCACCTTTGATAATTGTCGACTTAATAGATCTGCATCGGATTCGTGCAGCTTGGCTCAGTATAAAGTGCAAGTATTATTATGTATGTGCATATATATAAGAATAGAAGCGCTCGCCATAAGTCTATAAAAAATCGTTGAACAATTAATAACATGTACTCATATTAATAACATAGATGAAAATATTTTTTTTAAACATCTCTTTTATCATATTCGGACTAAATGTGAAACAAAAAGTTAAATAAATTAACCAAAAAACAACAAAATTCTGGAAAATCATCCAAAGTAAAAATAATGCCTAAAAACCAATTATTCTGAGAATCCTAGCAACAACAAAAAACCGAGAAATAAGAGTCTCAGTGAAACAACGAACTTATTCTTCATTGAAGAAATCCCTGTAAAATCAACAAAAGTTAAACCATGCCCACAAATTAAATCGTCGTTCATAAAAGCTAAAACTAAAATATACGGCAAATAACAATAGTTCAAAATATTGTGAGAATTTTATGACACACTTCAGTGAGAGATTGAAACCAAATATTTTTTTGAAAAAACAACCCAAATAAAGCTCCATTGATCACTGCATAACCTACTAAGAGACTGAAGCCATATCTCTAAACAAAAGAAGTGAAATACATGATTCAGTCAAAGTGATGCACCGGAGAGTGAGAGGCAGAAGATAGAATGACGATCGTAAAAACACCGATAGACATGGCGGATTGTTCATAACCCAGTAGTTGTTGGTGCGAAAACGGGGGGAGACGGGAATGAGAGCCGACAGTGATCGTAAGAAAATCAAAGAAAAGTCACAGAACCCGGCTAACCTGAGGTGTAGATGACGGCTCAGCAATCGACTACGGTAGAAGGATGTTCGGCGAAGCTAAGAGCACGAAGAAAGAGAAGGAAGTGAGGGTGAAACTTCCTATCCAGTTATCACCACTTTGCTCACCAAAAGTTTTAGCTGTAACACCAAACTAAAAATAATTAGCTTATAATTAAATTCCCAATAAACTCATAAGTATATATCAAAGGAAGATTTGGTACTTATTAATATCCTTTTTCTTCCTTTTTCTTAACAACCTCAAAAAGAAAATAAAACAAAATAATCAAATAGAATATAATAAAACTCATGTTAAGGTGTAATGATCATCGGTGGTATGGAGTAAATAACATTGTCTATTAAGATGAACAAACGGATAAAAAGCAATACACTATATAAAATTTCCTAAACAATCACCAAAGTCCACAAAGCTAGATTTGATGGAAATATTTCATACAACTTCATATCTCTTAAGTTTTCTTAAAGTTCATGTGTTGCATTTAAGTTTCAACACATCAAAGTGTAAACCATCACCATAAGTGTCAATGAAATGTTTATTTAGCAATATAAATGATACATGCAAAAGCAAAGGCAAAGGCAAAAGCAAACTGCAATTAGAAAGAAAAACTTACTAAATTTTTTATGGATGGACTGTTTAAAAGCAAATCGATATCGCAACCAAATTTCTTATGCTAGCTAATTCACCCATGTTCAAATCAAAATATATAATTGAAGTAACAATATATTATTAAGACTTATTAGAAGTTGCAATATGGATAAAAGTAAAGAAAATTAAAAAATATAGGGTCTATACCGATTTAAACTCACCGTATTACTTGAAATTTTCTCCTCACTCAGAACGATGGTTCCCGAAAAGACCTTTGTTACCCAATCGCATAACAACCAAGAGAGCTTGATGTGCTAAAATCTTTGCTGCTGCTCGGTGACTCGTTTAGCTGTGTGTCACCATAATTAGCTTATAATTAGATTTCCAATAAACTCATAAGTATATATCAAAGGAAGATTTGGTATTTAATAATATATTTTTCTCTTAACAACCTCAAAAAGAAAATAAAACAAAACAAAATCATCAAATAGAAAAGATTTTAATATTCTGGTAATGCTAAGCCAAGGCTAAATATAACAAATAACCGTACATTTGAAAACCAACTACGGAAAAATTATCCGTAACAGATGCGATACATACAAAACTAAGTGATTACTAACCCGGGCGTATTTCTGAGAGCAGATTAAAAATGCTCGGACCGAAGCCATGATATGGACTTTTTTCAAATAGTTACTATGCTAAAGTATAAAGACAATATTAACACCAATGAAGTTCATGAAAATCAGCCCAAATACAACTCCAAAGATATAACATTAACGCTAATTCGATAACTTAAAATATAAAGTTGAGAAGCTTACATTGAAATGAAATCAATCAGATTTGCGAAACCTTCCGACGTTGCACCAGGAAGCAAAATCTTAGAATCTGATGGGGCATAATATGAAAATATATAAACCCTAAAACGCTCTGTCTCTTCACAAAACCTGTAAATAGATTGAAAGCTCGAAAGAGAAGGAAGCAATGTCACCACCGTGAAGCTCGCGACGTTCCAAGCTCGCCGGAGAATCAAGGGACCTACTCTTCCATATCTCACCTTCAGCTGACGAACCCATTGGTAATCTGTGTGAGTTTAAGCCTGACTTGGCTCGAGTCCTAGCAGAGATTCCCCCACCAGGGATTTCCCCACAGAGCTTCCCCTAGCAGAGAAGAGCCCGACCAGAGATCTCCCTAGCAGGAGTTCTCCCACCAAAGAACTTCCCACCAGAGATGGGTCCGACCAGAGAATCCTCCTAGCAGGAATGAACCCGACCAGGAATGCTCCTACCAGAGATGCCCCAACCAGAAGAACTCCTAGCAGGAGTTCCACGAGCAGAAAGAAAGCCTAGCAGCCCTGCTAGGAACATACCACCAGAAGTCAAACTTGAGGAGCAAGTTTGGAGATTTGATACGATTTGGTTTCCTGATTTTGTTAGGATTCGGTTGTAAATTGTAAAGATAAGATTGCGTATATCTTAAGAAGTTTTAGCTAGGGTTTTGTTTTTTTGGTCTCTTATAAATATTAGTGTTAGTGTTTACCTTCTTGTAACTCCATTATTGCGATTTGCGATTTTGATTAAACAGAGAAGCTTTTCTCCCAAAATTTTCTTGCTTTCTTTTCTTTTGTTCTTCGTACTCTTTCTCTTGGCAGATCCATTCCCATTGGGAACCAACAATTTGTCTGCACGGATTCAACTTTGAATTTCGATGATTTAGCTGGAATGAACTTTGATAGAGGCGTAGCGGGGTTGCATGGTTGGTTTGGAAGGCATTGTGGTGAATTGACGCTTGACAGTCCGGCCAGTGGCGGATCCAGAAAAATATATCAGAGGGGGCTACAAATTTTTTTTTCCATTAACTAGACCGGATAATTTAGCAGTAGTAGTTACAAAATATACTGGATAATTCAACGGTAATACATATAAAATCTCCAAATGATTAAACGGTAATAAATATAATGACAAAAGTTGTTGAATTTTGTCGTCACTGGTCGTCAAATTCTTTTCTTTGTAAAAAAAAAATAAAAAAAATCTCACCTCGCATGATCGAAACATCAAATTATTAAAGAATCACCGACTGTTTTCATATCAAAAACTCAAAACTATAATTCAATATAAAGTTCCAATCTAAACTAAAACAATTCAGCACAAATTTCTTACAAAATTAATATTTAAGCAACTATTTAAAAAGAGTCCAGTAAAATTTACACCAACTAAATCAATCTCAAATTGAACGTTTAATAATTTAAAGATATATTTTTACTTAAGAACATAGATCTGTAGCTGAACCGTGAATTAAGTTACCGGAGCCATGCAACAGTAGCACTAGGGTGATCCAAACTCCCTCCGTAATAATTCCGAGTCAAATAAGATCTATCAACACTCAACAGTTGTAATAAAATTTATTAAATAAACACATAAAATTTTACAACTTGCGCCAATATCGTAATACATAAACACACAACCTGAGTTATATATAAACACACAAAATGTGAAGAAGAAGAAAAAAGCCATTATACTTGAAGAAAGAAAAAAAAAAAAAAAGAGTGAGACCTGAGCATCGTTGATTTAGAGTTCTATAAGAAATAGATTCAAAGAAATAATATAGATCTTTTTCATTTAATGAGTAGTATCGTATTAAAAACAAAATATAAAAATGGCTTAGGGTTTATAATAAAAAATTGCATGGCTGGCTGTGAGTCCTGAGCAGTGGTTGATCCTTTGACTGAACAACGAGCGGATGATAGATTGTAATCGAGGTTGAGTCAAGGAACTAGGTTGACGAATGATTGACTCGTGCGTGTGGGTAAAGGCTGAAGTGATTAGTGTGGGTCCCCCAGTGAAGAGGGCTGAAACGTAGGGTTTAGTAAGGAATTTTGGGCCATTTTAGTTTTGGGCTCAAATATTTTTTATTGAAGGGGCTAATTAGCTTTGGGCTTAATCCTCTAATGATTTTTTTTTAAGCAATCCTCTAATGGACTTTGCATGTGGGTTACAGCCCCCCTTGGGCTGGGCTTAGATCCGCCCCACTGTCCGGCGATGGCGGGTCGGAGGTTAGCGGAGAAGATCGAAGGACTTAGATGATTCTGGAAGGAGTAAGAATTTTTGCGCTTTTATTAAATAAGTTATGAATGTTACACATTGTTTGTGTATTAATCACCTTTGCATATTTAATGTATATCATGGTACTAATACGCTTTTTATCATTTTAAACCTAAAAAATAATCTAAACTCTACAAAAATTAAAAACCAACGTCTCTGCTTCTTTGTAGTGCCATGTCATGTCTACGTGATTCTCCTTTTATATATATAGATTTGTTTTCAAAATATATATTTTTGTCATATATTATTTATGCACGGTGCAGCCCTTTATATAATACTTAATACTTATGTTAAAAAAATTATATTTGAAAATTAATATAACAATAATTGCATTCTTTATATGACATTGTATATTTGACATGTGATATTACGACACTGCTTTAGAGTTTTTATATTTTTATTTATTATTTTTTAATGTAAAATAGTCTAACTGGCACTATTTTTTATATTTTATTTGTGATTGTATTACTTATATGATTTATTAATAAATTATAACTACTAACAAAAAAAAAATTATGAGGCCCCGAATATTAGTTCGCGTAGGGCTCCCGTGGAGTTAGGGCCGGCCCTGAGTATATATTTCAATGTTATGTGAAGCTTACTATTATAGTAACACTAAAGTGATATATATATATATATATATATATATATATATATATATATATATAGCCTTACACATACAAGTTGTTGGGTTCATAATTAATAAAAACTAAAAACTGGATATCAACGTCATCAACCATAAAAAGTTACTGTTGATGCTGAAATTCAAGAACTAGCAAAATCTAACTAAGTAAACAAGAAATTCCGGTAAATATATTTATAATTTATGTAGCAAAACCTCGCACTCCGGCTTCCATAAACAGCGCTTAGCCGAGCAAATCCCTGAAACAAGTTAAAAAAATGTCTCAAAAATATAATCACAAAAGATCTTGTGTCAAAATTTATTGATTAAAAGTTAAAGCATACCTGAGGCAATTATCGGAGGCCATAGTAAGGATCAATATAAGGAGAGCCTCCTTGGAATCGAGCAAGAGATTCTGCGTACAACTTTCTCGCGAAAAAACAGCCAAACAATAATTTTTCAGTAAATTTGAAGAGTATCAAATATCGTAAGAGACAAAACAACGTGTCGTTTCGTTACCTTGACCCGCTTGACAAAATCCAGAGCGGGCTGATCCAAGTAAGTGTCGTCCTGGTAAAGAGCGAGGGCATGGCCTATGAAGTCCACCGTGTTGTCGTCAAGCCCGTACTTGCTGCACCACAAAGGCAAAACAATATTTATATAATCGATAGCGGGACCGGTAATAAATTCATTTTTTTTTCGGATTTGGTCGGTACCCGTAAAAACCAAACCCTAAAGCATTACTGCCGCAATTAACCCTAATTTTTTCATATTATATGCGGATTTAATTTAATACATATAACTGATTAATTGACAAAATCCAGTAATCGGGAACAACTTGTGTGTAACTTTAGCTTTCTTATTCATCTATAGATATCAAAATATTGCTATACCGGATTACTGTGTGAAAAGCCAAAAACAGATACAAGAAAACGTAGAAGCCGATGTAGAGGGCGATTTTTACCACCTTACAGTCACAAAGATAATCGAAAATAACACAAATAATTATGAACACGAATATCCTTGATTTATTGTGATTCCGAGAGGACCCGGTTTCTTCCGTTTGGTAGCTCAGACAATCGAAGGTTACACACTCTGATTCTTGAGAGGTCGAGAATACTATGAATAAACAAACTCAAAGACTCAAGAATTATTCTCTCTAACTCACGATGTTATGGATACTGAATGAATTTACACTGAGTTTACGTGCATATTTATAGGATTGAAGGTCCTCTAGATTGTTCCCAGGAATTATGCTAGGGTTTCCTTCTCTTTCGCTATGATCGTTGTTGACCTCCCTTATTTGCGTTGGATATCCCACGAAATCCTCAACTGAATGAGCTGGCTTTCCTCCTTTCTCGTGATCTCGAGTAGTTTCTTCTTTTAATTCGATTCGGTTTTCTCGATGAGACTCTTCTTCGATGAGCTTCTATCCGATGAGCTATCTTGTCGCGATGAGGTCTCGGGCTCTGGCAGATGATGACTTCTTATGGGCTTCCTCGCTTATTGAGCCTTAATTTCCTCTACCTTCTGATGGGCCTGGAATCTTTAAGTGATAGGCCTTCTATTTGATGTCGTTTGCATACATAAAACGACATCGATAGTGTTGAGGGATGATTTGACAGAATCTGCCCTTAACAGTTAGTCCCCTATTTTATCGAGTGTGAAACAATTGATAAAATACAAGTCAAAAGTTGTTCCCCGACAAGGTCTGTTCCGATGAAGATTTCTCCGCGATGAGATGTGTCTTCGACGAAGTTGTATTCTCGATGAGGTTATCCCGAAGAGGTTGGACTTCGAGGAGGTTTTGTCCTTCGGAGACTCTTCCACTTCTTGCATGCGAATCTCTGAGTGCGAGTTCCCATGCAAATCTGATTCGACGTTCTTCTCCAGGCTGTCAGATCTCGGAAGTCGATGTCATCATTCAGCATTAAATGCCGGGTTTTCTCGCACTCGAGTGCTTTTGGGTTTCGCAACGACTCTTTAAATCTTCACCGTTGATTGATTTTCTCGCTTCGATCCTGGACCGTCGGATCCAAATGGCCTCTTCAACTTCGCAAGCTTTCCTCCATAAATTTAAATCCTGCCTTTGGCTCAAACACTTTGTTTCGGACTCTTTCCCAAATTCTCTTTGCGATTTCCCTTTCTTGAATTTACTTTGCCAAGAAAATCTTTGATCTTTTCTTTCTGTTCATTCTCTCCTCCGGTGAAGATGTCTAAACCTGGGAAGGTCTTCAAGACTCGGTCGCCAAAATCCATCATGGCCAAGAGACATTTGGAGGACCTGAAGAAGCACTATGTGGATTCCAATCCCTGCTACCTCCGTCTTCCTCAGTCCGGCGAGCTCGCCGACGAACCTCCAGAAGGGTACATCGCTCTCTACGAGCACTTCTTCCGATCGGTGGAGTTGCACCTTCCGCTGCCTCATCTCATCGTCTCCTTTCTTCATGCGTTTAAGATGCCAATCAGTCAGGTTAGCCCTAACGCTCTTCGCCTCCTTATCTGCACTATGGCGGTCGCTCTCGAGCAGAAAGTGGTCATCACTCTGGAGGATTTGATGCGGCTCTTCAAGTGGACGAAGAATGCGAAGAATCTGGGCCGATTCTACCTTTCTCATGTCGTGAGTCCCCATATCATCACGAACACGCCCAACAACGAATCCGGATGGGAGAATAGGTATTTCTTCGCGAAGCTCGATCGCTTCACCCTTGGGCCGCACTGGGATTCGCTGCCTACCGAGTGGGTCATCGAGAAGAATGTGCCTAGGTTCAGGCCCGTCGCTAACAGAGAAGACGATGAGCGTTTTGCTGGGGTTGTTCGGGCTTTGTTGGACAATCCTCGTCGAAATTGGGCGGAGGATTTCTTCAGTACCCGCGTCAAGGAGTCGGGGCTTTACCAACTCTGTCACATCGTGGGTCAGCCACCTAAAAGCTTGTGGCCAGTGGGGTTCCGCCTCGAGGAGGTAAAGGATGGTCCGTCGTCCCCTGTCGTCCGACAATCTCCCAAGCCGAGGAAGAAATCTCAAACGACAGCTCGTGGGTCAAAGGACTCCCGAAAAAGTCAAGGCCAAGATCCAGGACAAGGCCAAGATCCAGGACAAGGAGGTGGATCTTCTGGTCCTCAAAGGGATTTGTCGAAAGCAGGCTTCCTGGGCGTTGGACCTCGGACCGGGGCTGAAAGGTTTGTTTCCTGCGATAGACCTCCGCCTGCGAAGAGCAGTTCGGAAAAACGATCAAAGCACAATCACGACGCTGGTGCTTCTCGTTCTTCGGAGGTTCCACTCTCCTCGGGGGCAACTTGCCCTCGCGATGCGTCTCGTCCTTCGGAGGACCGTCGCGAACCAGAGGCTCATTCCTCTTTGCAGGCATCTTCTCGCGACAAGGTTGTCACGAAGAGGAAAACGCCCGAAGAGGCGCGCGACACCCCTCCTCCAAAGAAGACCAAGGTTTCCAATCCGCCTAAGGAGGCCGACGTGGTTCCCCCGGCTTCAGAGGCTGTTACCATCGCTTCTCATGACGGGGCCATTCTTTCTGGGGAGGCCACCCCGACTGTTCTTGCTTCAACTCCTCCGGCCGAGGCTGGTAAAGCCGTCGATAAGACCGGTGGAATCCCGCATCCCTCTCCATCTTCTCGGGAGCTGTTTTGGTTTGACGACGAGTTCATCGACTTGGTGTCGTCAATAGAACTCTCGCTTTCTGAGGTACTTATCTGATCTTTTTCTGCTGTTTCCGCCTTCTTGAAAAGCCCCCTGCGCCGCTTTGAGAACGTCACTTGACGCGCCGTCGCGTTCTCGATCTTCCGGATCGGAATCCTCTCTCGCGCCATCTCTGCCCAGTTCAGAGAGAGAATATTGTTATAGCTTGCTAAGAAGAAGAAGAAGGCATTGATCGATGAGAGTGGGAGTGTTGCTTTACCAGTTTGGGTAAGTTAGTGGGGTTTTCAGCGAGCGTCCTTTTGTGGTGAATTCAAGCTAAGCATGGTGGGGCTGTCGCTGTTAAATGGCGATTTCGACCCAGAGCTTGTCGGAAACTTTCTCTCCAAATAAACTTGGATCTAAATTAACATAGATTCTTGGAACATTAACGACGTAAATTCTTATTTTTATTTCACTTTCTCTCTCGATTCTCAGTTAATTTCTTAAATAACATCATGATTTACGTTGTTGACGTCATCATCATGAAAATAGTTAAAAAATAACTTACGGAAAAGTTGACAAGGACTACAAATCTACTAGAAATAATAAAAGTGAGTACTTTTGCCATTGGCTCTACGCCGCCCTGTTTCTAAATAATTTGAGTACTTTTTCCATTAATACCTCTTCAATTTAGATACTTTTGCCACTATTATGGGTGAACAAAAGAGCAGTTAACCAATTTTTTTTACCAAAAATCGATCAAACCGATACCAAATAAACTTTAACCGCTATTAAAGCGGTTAAAACCGAATATACCGAGAAAAAACCGAATACCTTAATTAGATTAAAACATGATTTTTGGTCTTACTATGAAAACTGCAACCGCTTACTCGGTTTTACCGCTTTAACTAAATCTAATATTATATTCTATTATTTTCTATTAATAATAACTATCAACACCTCAGAAAGATTTTTCTTTTATCTACACTTTCAGTGTAATATAATGCAATATTGATAGTGTTTATGTGTGATATTATTTATATTAGTTTATAGTTTATGTAGCTATAAATGTGACTAAAAACGATATTACTGCAACCAAACAACATATACTTATTATACGGTAATGCGATTTTTATCTTTTAAAAATAAAATATTCTATTATTATTTTAAAAATACCAGGTATTTGGTCTTATCACTTTTAAGACTAAATTTTCGTTTGAAATGCCATAACAGCCAATGATAGCGTTTCGTGACATTATGATTTTCTAAATCTCATTTGAAAGGTTACAAAAATTATTATACCTTAGAAATATTTATGTAAAAACTTGAGTAATTAAAGTAAAATAAAAAAATAAAAATAAAAAGGTGTTGAAATTTGGATTCGCTCTCAGTGAATTATATATTTTGTAACACAAGTAATTGCATTTTCCTTTTTAAATAAATGCATTTTAGTTGAGTTCTGGCCATTAATAAATATTTTGAACCAGAAATTATAAATTAGATCACGGATTTTACATTTATATATGTCATATGATACCAATAAATAATAATATTCGATAGATTTCGTGTGATACATAAACGGTATAGACATCACTACATAACATTGTTACTTTTACCATCCTTTTTCTCCAATTACCCGGTGTACGGTAGCCTGTAAAACAAGAATTATTCAATATCACACATTTAAAAATAAAATAAAAAAGTTTAAGCATTAATTTTTTTAATAAAAAGTCATTAAATTTCAAATGAATAAACAAAAAACGCATATTCGATGCAGTATAATAATAATAATAACAATAATAATAATAATAATAATAATAATAAATACCGAATTTGGAAATTTTCATGAAAGAAAACTGAAATATCCTAGAGGACAAAAACTGCATTTGAAGTTACTAAAGGACTACCTTGACTTCAATAATTTGACCAAAACAAATCTAAAAATAAACATTATACTCGAGTCATATGCGGTAAATTTGGTTTACTAAGCTAGTTTTGTTTTTTTGTTTTTTTTACGAATACCGAATCCCTAATGTGGATACTCGGTTCTTAATTGATGCATTCGTTTTTTGCCATTTTAGGTTCAAGTTTCAATATGTGATTACTTTTGTTCGCCTCTAATAGGAACTATAAAATAGTCAAGTCCTCGAATCTATATAAAATAAATAAGCGGAAAACGAGAGGGAAAAGCTTACCCCAATTTGAGAGAGGTGTCGGAATTAGTGTCGTAGTCTAGAGGAGGTCCGCTTGAGTTGGAGGGATTGGTGACGGACCCGAACGATTGGCCATCCTCATCCGTCACCGCCATCTCCGATTGCTCGCCTCTCGCTAGGTTGCCAGCATTGTATATCTCATTTACCTAAAGCAAGCCAAAAGTCCACAACAACAATCAGTATTTAATAATGTATAAAACAATAAATATGGAACCGGAATTCTGACTCTGAACGACTACGAAATGCGGATTCCAGATTTATTTTGGGAGTGAAATTCCCAATCCGGCTCTAAAAAAACAAGAAAATCCATGCAAAGAGATAATTTATTTACTTGAAAATATACAAGATAATTTAATATTAAAGTTTATGAAGAAAAAAGAGATAATTTCGTACACGCTGTCTGAGTCGTTTGTTCTCTTCTCCGAGCCGCAATCCCTGCAAGTTCTCTTCCGAAATAAGTATGTTATGAAACAAACAACCAAATGGAGAAAAAAAGTTAATAATTTACATTTTAGTACAGTAATGTTTTTATTTATTAAAAAAAAACCTGAGAAATAAGATTACATATTATTTAGTTATCCAAATTTAACTTGCCCACGGGCCACGGCCATTTTTTCTTCCAAAACTATGGTCATGGACTGAATGAGCCTTCAGCAAGTGGGCTCCTCTCCCGGCCAGAAAAGGCCAGCGACCACCAGCTCCCGGAAATCACGGAAAATGGCTCCAACAAGCCACTTCCGGGCCTCCGGCCGCTCAAATTATTGATTTTGAGTGAATTTAATTACACTTAATAGATGGGTTACAAAAGAAATATTAAGACGCATGGTTATTTCACCAACTAAATCTAATGAACAATTTTGAGAGAAAAAAATAAAACTATTATGAAACCCTAAATTGGAGAGCTAAGACTAACCTTTTCTTGAAGTTCGCCGATGTTTTTCATAACCTTCTCAGTCTAAAAGGCATATACAAAGAAACAGTAATTAAACAATTTGGAGTCAAATAATTTTCATAGCTATTTCATAACATAGAGGTCTAAAATTCGGACCTTTTTGCCCATGACACGTGTCAGCCCGGTTTCTAAGGACTTCTCTAGCTGTTGAAGCTCTTCTAAGGTCAATCCTTGAAGCTGCTCTCCTCTCATTTGCCTATTCATAATATGGAGAGTTTATTAGTTACATATATTATCATATATAACTTACTATAAGGTAAATAATTTGGAGCTAATTAATATATAATCTTTTTTATTTATTAAAAGGAAGAGGAAAAACCTTAGTTGATGACTATGCTCTGCAATTTCTTTGTTCAACTGAGTGTAGTTGGTGTTATCCACAAGCTATATAGACAATTACACATTAAAGATTTATAATTATTTTAGTGTAAATTCATGACGACAAGAAGTCGAGAATAGGGCAACAAAATACTTCACTCTTAGTAACTATAAAAATACACAAATGTATATATACGTATATATATTATAATTTTTTTCATGAATGCAATCATCAAGGTGTCAAATATCTGAGAGTACAATTGAAATTACAGTATAACCTCTATAAATTCAATAACTTAAGAGCAAAATTATAATATTATCAAGTAATTAAGTTATTAAGTAGAAATTTAATAGCAATCTTCATAGCCGGGACGGGACAAAATAAAATGTAATCGTGGTTATTAATTTTATCAAGTATTAATTTAACTAAGTTCTACTATATATAATAATAAAGAAAATATTACCTGTAATTGGAGACATGGTTGGTCCAGTTTCTCAAGGTTCTTTGAATTCAAATTACGCCTTTCGAGTATTTCCTTCATGCTTCATAAGAAAAACAAAGAGCTATATAAGAGAGTGAAAACTAATGGAATTGAAGGTAAAGTAACTAATATATTTCAATGTTATGGGCTTACTATTATAGTAACACTACACTGATATATATATATATATATATATATATATAGCCATACAAGTTGTTGGGTTCATATTATTTTTTCAGTAAACCAATCCTATAAAGAGTAAGTGCTGAATAATTTCCTCTTGTATTTTTAGTTCTTATGGACACCAGAAATAAGGTATCATAAAAGCCAAAGTTTAAAAATAAATAATAAAAAAATCAATTTTTTGCAAATGAATTAAGGAAAAAGAAAAACATTTTTTTTAAATATTTCTTCTGATAATTAAATTAACAAATAGTATTTCCTATTATTTGAAGCATTCTCTTACACATCCTCTCATAATCTGAAAAATCTATAATATAATTCCTATTTTGGCATGTACTGCAGGGTAGAATTGTAAAACCAAAATCAATTATATTAATTAATACAAAAGCTCTAAATATTATTACCGAAGAAAAACCAAAATAATTCAATTTCACGAGTTCAGTGATAAGGTAAGAATAAAGATCATTAATGAATTTATATATAAGATAAATATTTTTTTTTTATGTATAAGTATAGACTATAATTGTAATCTGAAATAAAAATAAAAGTTCTAGTTATAATTTAACACAAATGTCATGGTTTTAAAAAACGAAGTAGGCAACGAAAAAACTTTCCGATAATTCCGTATTTTACGTTTAAACAAAATAATAAGTCGTCGGTACAGCAACGAAAACAACGAGTTCGGTACATCTCGGTCTTTAGAATTCTGTTAAATAATATAATATCAGATACCATAAAATATGAATTATTTGATATGATGTGATGAAATGGGTCTATAATGTTCTAGTCTACAATATTGACCTACACTCTAACATGTGAGCCTCAAAAATTCCGTAAACTCGGAAGTTTTTCGACCATATAATAATAATAATAAATATATATATATATATATATATTGTTGAAAGGAAAAAACAAAAGCAATGATGATTATTGAAGGGCCAAATTTTAATAAATTATATATATTTATATATAGCTTCGAGTCACTATCATGAACGTTTTTATACAAGACAGAGAGAGAAACAAGAACTACATGTATTGCTTTTATGAATAGGTACCACGACTCCACGAGCATTATTACTCCTCTTAATTGCGGCATAAGTTTCTGTTGTTTTAGAAAAAGGGAAGGTATGTACAGTTGTACCCGATAATTTTTTTGAATTAAATCAAGTTCCAAATGTTGAATATAGTGTATCTTCGTCGAGTATCATCCCGTGATATCTCATGGATGAAACAACTAGACAACATGCTATATTTGAGATATTAAAAAAAAACTAATCAACAAAATTTGAGAATATGTCGTTCTAATTGCGGCAAAAATACCCAACCTTTGGTCAAATTCTCTGTTGTGTATACAACTTCCGTAAATAGCGACAAAAGTACCCAAACTTAGCATTTGGGAGTTGACCGAGAATATCTATCTATGTGGCAATCAGTATTTGCCACGTGGCATGCCACATGGTACTTGACTGCCACGTGGCATGCCACGTAATTATTATTTTATTAAATAATTTTAAAAAAATATTTAAAAAAAACATTTTTTTTAAAACAGAATTATTTTCTAGTTTTAATTTTAGTAAATTTTTTTTCAATAATAACAAATAAAGAATATTTAAATTTAAATATTCATTATTGGTTCTAATTTTATTTTTTTAAAAGTGGGTAGAACGAAGTAATTTTCACCGCTCACGGTTCACTTGAACTCTGTTTCCGGTCCGGTTCACGCCTTGAATAAAATTGTTTAATATGTTTAATAATAATAACTAATAAACACATACGTAATGTTTAAAAAATCAAGACATAATTAAATACACACCACTTATTCAAAAACAAAAAATAGTAGTCATATTTATATTTAATGAAAAATTATTTTTATTTGTTTGCATGATATTTTTTTGTGTTTGCATTTTAGAATAATAATAATTGTTTAATATGTTTTTTTATTTATATATTATTCTTTTTTCTTAAAAAATTATCGTTAAATAATCATATGATTATTATTGGTTATTATTATTAACATATTAAGCGATTTCATTTCACCCGTGAACCAGATCGGAGGCGGAGCTTGAGTGAATCATGAACGGGGAATTTTTTCTTTATTTATTTCGTTTGATCCACTTTTCTAAATTGAATAATTATATTTAAATATTCATTATTGGTCTTTTATGGAAAAATAATTTTTTTTAAATAATAAAAAATATTTATTTATTTTTTTAAAAAATATTTTATAAAATAATAATTACGTGGCATGCCACGTGGCGGCCAAGTGTCATGTGGCGTGCCACATGGCAAAGGCTGATTGACACATGGATAGATATTCTCGATCAACTCCCAAATGCTAAGTTTGAGTACTTTTGCCGCCATTTACGGAGGTTGTATACGCAGCAGAAAATTTGACCAAAGGTTTGGTTTTTTTACCGCAATTAACCCTTTAAAATAATAACAAGAACTTATGCCGCAGTTATCATTTATAAACTAATGTATAATTATATACACACAGCTTCCATTAAGTATATGTATATATATATAGTATGCAAGTAACATTCACTGGTTCTTAATTACAAAGGCAAGAAATAGACAGGTCCAGAGGAAATAAGACAAAAGAGAAAGATTCGGAAGATCTTTAATCACATCATAATATCTATATAGGGCAACAAAATAATGACATAAAATAACTATTGGAACATGAACTAAGCTTTGAGGCTCTACTCTAGATGCTAGATTTACTTTCTTTCTTTACTTTTAAGCAACCAAATTCAACAAGAGATGAAAGCCATTTATCTTCTTTTCTACCTTTAAAGTTAAAATCAAGAGTTCTTTCAAACAAAAACAAAAAAGTTAAAATCATGAGTTAACCTTGTTGTTTTTATTTTTGTCCAAATATAGCTTCATGTGTGAAACCAAAAATGTCTAGTTTTTGTTTGGTGAGTCACTAGTTCAATACTAAAGTTACTATCCATTCCAATACAAGACAAAACCCCAGATTTGTCAGCTGTTTTTTACATTCCTTCTGTAAATACTCTTCAACGTTCAACCATTTATCTTTTACTCTACTCGCAAACTCCGGGTGGGCTCGCCCGTCCCACTGTGCCCTCTCTATGAGGGACGGGCAGCCCGCGGATGGGCCACCTGCTCCTGGGTTTGTGCCCTCTCCAGGCAGCCCACCCGCTCATCCCATATTTTTGGTGGGCAAGTCCAGCCGTGCCCGGGTTAGACCTGAGCATGGGCAAACCCGGGCACGGGTTGCCATCCAGTGAGCGGGCAACACCCACCCGCCAGTACTACTCTGCAAATACTACATACATGTAGTGAGTTTGCGATCTCCTCAGCAAATACTCTTCCATTAATCTAACACCTTCATATCAAGCTATACAAACACAGCGCATACACCTACGTAAAATACTTTTTTTATGTGTAAAACGGCCTAAAGACAGAATTGCCGGCGGCCCCGGAAATAATTGGACCGGGCCGGGTTTCTGCACACGAGTTTTCAGCCAAAAATGGCGATGGCGAGCCTGCTTCAGCCGAAGCAACAATGCATGATGAGAAATGGAGCGATCGATGACTCACCAGGAGCTTGCGTACTCGAAGAGCTTCCCGGAGGAGGAGAAGACGACGAGCGCCACGTCGGCGTCGCAGAGCACGGCGAGCTCCTCCGCCTTCTTGAAGAGCCCCCTGCGCCGCTTCGAGAACGTCACCTGACGCGCCGTCGCGTTCTCGATCTTCCGTATCGGGATCCTCTCTCGCGCCATCGCTCGGACCGGAGCTTTCCCTTTCAGCCTGAACCCAAAAAAATGGAGGATTTCGAGATGGGTTTTCTACGGGGAGAAAAGGGTCGAGAGCAACGACGCCATTTCCGCCAAATTCAGGTCAAGAGAGAGAGAGGGGGGCGAGAAACCCTAGTTGAAGAAGAAGAAGAAGGCAGTGAAAGTGAAACATCCCATCGAGGGAGAGATTTGGAGTTTTCCGGAGAAAGGGTGGTGTACAGGAAGTGGGGTTGGTCACTTCACTGTGCGAGTGAGTGAGAGATGGATGAAAGGGCAGAGCAGAGGCATGGTGGTGCTTCTCGCTCGCGCAGAGTGCGTGGCTGCTAATGGCGACGACACTGAGCTTGTCGCGCATTTACAGGAAGCTTTCTCTCTCTCTCCTCTGTCATTCGATTGTTATTGGATTTTGTGGAGGTTGTCGTTTACGAGGTGTGAGAAAGAGAGACTGTATAATAATAAATGTTAATGATTCTTGATTCGTACCCCCGGGCGGACTCACGAAATGAATTCGGGAGTGACAAACAACAAATAAAATAAATAAATTTTTTTAATTAGTTATTAATATTTTTTCAAAATTCATAACTATATTATAATTACACAATAATCTCCACTAATTAAACAATAATCTCCACTAATTAAACGAATACCGAAAACTTTTCTTTGAACACTATTAAAAATGTTTATAACTAATGATTTTATCTATAATAATAAATAATATATTAAATTATTAATATAGCAAAGTATAAAAAGAGAAGAAAAATCTAAACAAAAAATATAGGCCAGGCCCATTATAAAAAAAAATAAAAAGTTAATTATCAAAAGTTAAAACAACGATGTATTAGAATAAAAATAATATAATATATAAAACTAAACACTAAAGAAAGAGAGAGAATGCGGAACAGGGAGTGAGCCCCACACTTCCTCTTCTCCATCAGTTATTGTTTCAGAACTAGAACTTATGTTCTTCAAACTTATTTCTCTCAACAATGGCGTGGGTTTTTCTAAAAGAAAATAATCAAATACTAATAGAAATTTTTTCCTTCCTAAGTTGGGGGTGACACCAGCCACCCCCAGTTGTAGCTGGGTCCGCCCCCACCAACCACAATCCCTAATGATGATGACCGAAGGTTTAGTAGTAATGCTATAAAAATGTGCCCGGAAGCCTATCAAATAAAATTAACGAATTAAACGGTGTTATGATGATATTCTGCTACACGGGTGGGCGAGGAGAGCCCGCTAGGGCTACTGGCACACGTCCTCATGCCCTCGGTGCAAGTGCGGGTTGTACTTCTTTTTGCGTGGGCGGGTTGGCTCGTTATGTTTGTTTTTTCCGACAAATTAATCCTTCACGTGGCGCTCTTTGAGAGGTTGAAGGAAAACGTATTTACTATTGTTGGAACTTGTATACAAGTTAAGTGAAATTTTAGTACTTTTGCTGAAAATATTTGCTGGGTACTTATGCCTTAAATTAACTATTCTTATTATTATAATAATAATAATAAAAAAAAAAAAAAAATTATCTGCACATTCGTGTGATATTTTTTTTGAAATGGTCAGACCCTATTCGAAGACCAAAAAGAAGTACCCACGTTCTTTATTGCTTAGTCAGTCAAAAAATATTACCCATTATTTTATTCATTCATTTTATTCAACCACGATCGACCTATTATTTCTCACGAACGTTGAGCACACACGAAGTCCATATTCAGCCTCTATTTTTGATGAACGTTATCGTTATCGTTAACGTAAACTTTTGTTTTTCATGTAAATAGTGACAGAGTCTGGTCATTTGACATATATAAAAAACACAACGAATCGTTGGTTTCTAAAGGGGTTCGTGGTGTTCAAAAGCTTTCCCGAGAGTGGATGTGTTTCCGAGCAGTAAATATATCATAGGGGTTTGAGTGATTCCGATCGATACCGAGTGCACGGTTTCGGTCGAGACAGTGTTTTACTGGGCTGTTTTATCTTGGGGGCGACGGGGCAATCACGAACTGCTGCACCGAGGCAGGGCCGCGAAACGTCTTAAAGAGAGTGACCTAGTCCGCGACTCAGCCGAGGCGATTTTTTTTCGCTAATCTTTGTTTTGCAGGTACCGAGGTTTCGATTTTGCAGCGACGATGAAGTTCCGGCGACGACAATTTTAAGACGTTCCTCTGTTATCGCCATGGCCGCCCGCACCGATGTTTCCGCTGCCGACCTCAATCGCCCGTTCAAATTTGAAGGAGCTCATTTCAAGCGTTGGAGTCAGAAGATGCTCTTCTTCCTGACGGTCAAGAGAGTTGCCCATGCCGCCACCACCGAGAAGCCGACGCTGCCCGAAGAGCCCACTGCCGAACGGACGAAGGCGCTCACTGACTGGGAGGAAGCTGATTTTCTGTGCAAAAATTACATCCTCAACGGCCTCTCCGACGATCTATACGACTACTACGTCTCCAACAAGTCCGCCAAGGAGATCTGGGACGCGCTCCAAAAGAAGTACGACACGGAGGAGGCTGGCGCGAAGAAGTACGCTGTCTCCCGCTACCTCAAATTCCAGATGTCCGACGAGAAGTCCGTGGAGGCCCAATCTCACGAGCTTCAGAAAATCGCCCATGAAATCATCACTGGAGGTATGGTCCTAGACGATCAGTTCCAAGTTGTTGTTATTATTGATAAGCTGCCTCAGGTTATAGGGGCAGATCTTTACAATATAGGGGTAGATTCACTCAGGTTATAGGGGCAGATCTTTACACTATTACTAAGAATAATGTGTTTGTGGGAAAGGGTTATGCTACTGATGCTACTGATGGGATGTTTAAGCTTAACGTTGAAGTGAATAAAGTGAATTCTTCCGTTTACTCGTTGTGTTCGTTTAATGTTTGGCATGATAGGCTTTGTCACGTTAACAAGAGAATAATTAGTAATCTAAGTAACTTAGATATGATTCCAAAATTATCGATGAATGATTTTGAAAAATGTGAATCGTGTAGTCAAGCTAAAATCATCAAAAAGTCGCATAAATCAGTAATTAGAGAATCAGAACCGTTAAACTTAATTCATTTGGATTTGTGCGAATTTGATGGTGTCTTGACTAGAAATGGAAAAAAAAATTATAACCTTTATCGATGATAGTTCGGATTATACCTATGTTTACTTATTAAAGAATAAAAGTGATGCTTTTGATATGTTTAAAGTTTTCGTTAAGGAGATAGAAAATCAATTCAATAGGAAAATTAAGAGATTTCGTAGTGATAGGGGAACCGAATTTTATTCGGATCCGTTTGTAGAATTTTATAAGTCGCATGGCATTATTCATGAAAAAACCGCACCATATTCTCCCGAGATGAATGGAAAAGCAGAAAGAAAAAATAGGACTTTAGCTGAATTAATCGTAGCTACCTTGCTTAGTTCTGGTGCCGCTTCGTATTGGTGGGGTGAAATTCTGTTGACTGTCTGCTATGTGTTGAATAGAATTCCTAAGTCGAAAAGTAGTATTTCTCCGTACGAGCTATTCAAGGGTAAAAAACCGAACCTATCTTTTTTTAGGACTTGGGGATGTTTAGCTTATGTTAGGATACCAGATCCAAAGAGAAAGAAGTTAGCCAGTAGAGCCTATGAGTGTGTGTTCATTGGGTATGCTGTAAATAGCAAAGCCTATAGGTTCTATGATCTGAAAAATCAGGTAGTTATAGAATTGAACGATGTCGATTTCTTCGAAGATAAGTTTCCATTTATATCTAAGAATAGTGGGGGCTCGAGTTCTAGTTCTTCGACATTAGTTAGAGTTCAGGAACCTACTAGTGAGTTATAACCAGAAAATAGAAAGAGCAAGAGAGCTCGTACCGCTAAGGACTTTGGGTTAGAATTCCAAACCTACAACGTAGAAAAAGATCCTAATAGTCTTCACGAAGCCTTGTCTTCGGTAGATGCCAACTTGTGGCAAGAAGCGATAGATGATGAGATGGATTCTCTAGAATCTAATAGGACTTGGCATTTGGTAGATCTTCCTCCGGGTTGTAAGGCAATAGGATGTAAATTGATCCTTAAGAAGAAATTGAAGCCTGATGGAACCATAGAAAAATGCCTCGTAGCTAAGGGATTTAGGCAGAGGGAGAATGTAGACTTCTTTGATACCTATTCGCCAGTTTCTAAGTTCACCTCGATTAGGGTCCTACTTTCTATAGCTGATTTGCATGATCTAGTTGTACACCAGATGGATGTGAAGACAGCTTTCCTCAATGGTGAATTGGAAGAAGATATTTACATGGAGCAACCTGAAGGTTTTGTAGTTCACGGACATGAGAACCAGGTTTGCAAACTTGACAAGTCTCTTTATGGTTTAAAGCAAGCTCCTAAGCAATGGCATGAAAAGTTTGATAACTTAATAGTGTTGCATGGTTTCAAAGTTAATGAGAGCGACAAATGCATTTATTATAAATTAGAAAATGGTCTTTGCACAATTATATGTTTGTATGTAGATGGTTTGTTGATCTTTGGCCCTAACATCCATTTGATAAATTATGTGAATAGGATATTGTCTGCTAACTTTGACATGAAAGATTTAGGAGAAGCTAATGTGATCTTAAGTGTCAAGATAACAAGTTCTGAAAAGGGACTTTCTTTAGATCAATCTCATTATGTAGAAAAGATCTTAAAGAAATACAATTACTTTGATTGTAAACCGGCTTGTACTCCCTACGATCCTAGTGTGAAATTGTTCAAGAACACCGGCGACGGTGTTAGAAAAAATGAGTATGCGAGCATTATCGGCAGCCTTAGGTATGCCGCCAATTGCACTAGGCCCGATATAGCGTATGCTGTGGGATTACTGGGCAGGTTTACTAGCAGATCGAGTTTAGAGCATTGGTATGCTATTGAGAGGGTGATGCGATATTTAAAGCGCACCCAACACCTAGGATTACATTACTAGAGGTTTCCCGTTGTCCTTGAAGGATATAGCGACGCTGATTGGAACACCCTTTCAGATGACTCCAAGGCTACTAGCGGTTACATTTTTAGCATTGCCGGTGGGGCCGTTGCCTGCAAGTCTAAGAAACAGACTACACTGGCCCAATCGACGATGGAGTCTGAAATGATAGCACTAGCTGCAGCTAGTGAAGAAGCAGACTGGCTCAAAAGTCTGTTATCCGAGATTCCCTTATGGGAAACACCGATCCCAGCCATCTTAATCCATTGCGATAGTAGTGCAGCAATCGCAAAAGTTCAGAACCGTTATTACAACGGCAAGAAGCGACAAATTTGTCGCAAGCATAGCACCATTAGAGGATTCCTCGAGAATTGCGCTGTTAGAGTGGATCATGTACGGACTGATGAGAACTTGGCTGATCCTTTGACGAAAGGGTTAGCGCGAGAAAAGGTCTTAAAGACCACGAAAGGAATGGGACTACTGCCATTAGATTGATAGAGCACTAGTGGGGGCAACCCAACCTATAGACTGGAGATCCCAAGAAATAGGTTCAAAAGGGAATAACAACTCACTAAGTGTAAAGTAGTGAATCATGCTGATAACTTTTTCAGTCCCGCTCCTATGACTCATTTCAAAGCATGATATCCTGAAGCGTTGAAAGGTTGAGCTGATTTTCAGCTCTTAATGATGTCTATACTCTATGTTGAGTGGGGTACCGAGCTACAGGAGTACTCTTGATAGACTCACCTAAGTGAATGTGGAAGTGGGGCCGCTTCCTATGGAATTTGGCAAATTCTCTAGAGCGTTCACTGAACTGGGATAACGTGCACGGCCGTAATTGCACGGGCTTTACGAACTAAACCCTAGTAAGGTTATGTGTGAGATGTTGTCAGAGATAGAGTTCAAAACTACGAGTTACTCTAGTATATTCTGAATCACCTTCATTACGTAAAGGTTCAAGTCGTCAAACACCTTTGCTTAAGCATAACTTTACAGTCTTATGTTGCTCGATGAAAATTATTTTTTTTAAATGTGTGAAAAATTTCAAGTGGGGGATTGTTGGAACTTGTATACAAATTAAGTGAAAATTTTTAGTACTTTTGCTGAAAATATTTACTGGGTACTTATGCCTTAAATTAACTATTCTTATTATAATAATAATAATAATAATAATAATAATGATAATAATAATAATAATTTTTTGATCTGCACATTCGTGTGATATTTTTTTGGAAATGGTCAGACCCTATTCGAAGACCAAAAAGAAGTGCCCACGTTCTTTATTGCTTAGTCAATCAAAATATATTACCCATTATTTTTTTCATTTATTTTATTCAACCATGATCGACCTATTCTTTCTCACGTAACGTTGAGCACACACGAAGTCCATATTCAGCCTCTATTTTTTATGAACGTTATCATTAACCTAAACTTTTGGTTTTCATATAAATAGTGACAGAGTCTGGTCATTTGACATTAGATGAAAAAACACAAAGAATCGTTGGCTTTCTAAAGGATTTCGTGGTGTTCAAAAGCTTTCCCGAGAGTGGGTGTGTTTCCGAGCAGTAAATATTTCAGAGGGGTTTGAGTGATTCCTATCGATACCGAGTGCACGGTTTCGGTCGACACACTATTTTACTGGGCTGTTTTATCCTGGGGGCGACGGGGCAATCACGAAATGCTACACCAAGGCAGAGCCGCAAAACGCCTTAAAGAGAGCGACCTAGTCCGCGACTCAGCCGATGCAATTTTCCGCTAATCTTTGTTTTGCAGGAACCGAAGTTTCGATTTTGCAGCGACGACGAAGTTCCGGCGACAACAACTATATCAAAAAAAATAAGCAAAAAATAGGTGAAGTGACAATGACGTCGTCTCCTCAATATTTATAGCGAATCGGACATTTCAACCCCCAGGATTCCATGGGAAATTGAAAACTCTTTCAAAGGAATGTTCAACGATTGAATGAGCTATCAGGACCCCTGTTACATCTAACTTCGTAATAGATGAGAAAAAACTCAATATTTGTTGTGACCTATCTATTTCGTCATGAAATATTATAGTTTTTTTGGTATTATGGTCTTGTTTTGTTGTCGCTTGCTCGTTATTACTTAGTAGTTACTTCGGTTTTTCATCACTCAATTCAACACTCTTGCATTCATTTATTTGAAGGTAATTTTTAAAACATTAGTCGTTGTTTGATTTTTCTAATCAATATTGTAACATTTGTCGTTGTTTGATTTTTATTTTTCAATATTAAAACATGTATCTTTTTTGGTTTTTATTTCGGTCTGTGTGTTGAGTTTGTTGGATGAGAATCTTTACTTATAAGATATTGTGATTATGTTTTTTTTTTATTAATTATAGTAAATTTATTGGTCTTTATCTATTGTTCGTTATCCCCGTAGTCATTTCTTAGGTCCGCCCCCGTCGAGACTCAAGAGTAACCACACAATCTCTTCCTCGTCATGAATTTTTGTTAATTTTGCCATATTTACAAAGATAACTTACCATAGTGTAGCTTAGATATGTTACCCATTGTTGATGCCGTTTTTTGGATCAAACACTGAAGCGGCCCAATGTGGGTATTGGGCCGGGCCTAGTATGCCGTGTAGTTGGCTTGGTGGGCTTCCGTTGACTTTCATTAGGCTTTTCTTGAAAGTTATGACGGCGTTAATTTCTGGTGGTTGGGATGACGTCTATCATCCCGCGTGGGCACAGAGACAGAAATCGTTATTTCTGAAAATAACCGATCCCATCTTTTTTTGTAATGTGGACTTAGCGAGATCTTGTTGACCTTAGGGTAGTTGTGGCTGACTCCAGAGTAAGTTTTTAATTGACCGATATGGGACCCTAAGTAGGTGTCCCTGGCACTTCCAGGATCGAAAGTCTCGTTTCAGGGTCGCTCACTACCAGTTACCAAAGGGCCTGGAATGGATAAGGCCGGGGTTACAAGTCTGAAGGCCACGCGGATCGGGGGTACCAATGAATGGGGGAGTGCGTTCGACCAGGAAGTGAACCCTGGGGTATTAGACTCTCCACCCTGGGGGGACTAGGAGACATAACCTATGCCGCGTTGAGCTTAGAACAAGGGCAGGTGGGGTCTCGAACCCTCCCAGAATCTTCTTCAGGGGTTCCTCTCAGAGTGATCCCTCAGTCGTTCGGATCTTAGAGAAATTCCCAGGTCAGACCCTAGGACCTGAATTTGTGGGCCCCGCTACGTGTCCCCAGACTATACACACAGCCGTGTAGTGGACTAGAGATAGGGTGGACACAGCATGGAACAGAATGAGAGAGAATCGAGAGAACTCGAGTGAGTTTCGATGAGTTACCGTTTAACTGAACTGATCTCCTATTTATAATAGGATCCGGGGGTCTAAGTGCAATAAAATATTGTTTCGAGGGGTCCCCAGGCAATATTATATATGCAGATTGGTCTTGGGGGTCTAAGTGCAATAAAAGAGAAATCCATCGCCGCCGTCAGATCGATGATCCGACGTCTCACGCGCCCGTACACGCGGCGCAAGTGACTGGCGCGCAAAAAGGCAGGCCGATCTCGGCCCTCCTCGTGGAAACGTGTGGATGGGCGCGCAAGTGGGCCTGGTGGCCTGGCTGAGGTGACACGGTGAGGGAGATCGCGCCAAGTGGCGCGATCTAAGGAGGGCAACCCCACTTGTGGGCTGACGCGGTCTGGCGGGACCCAAGGGCAGAGGCAGCGCAGGGATCCGCCACGTGACGCGATCCTGGAGGCTGTCGCTTCTGCGGGCTCCACAAAAAGGTGCCCCATACCATTTTTTGCTACCTGGTGCGTCCCGCGTCCGTTTTTCACAAATATTATGTCGTTTTTGGGTGTTTTCATATTTTTACGAACACCGGGACACTTTGTTTTTCGAAAACGGACCTCTAGAAGATGTTTTGGATTTGAAATTGAAATTGATTAATTTGATTAAAAAGATTAATCAAGTTATAGAATTAATTAAGAAACATTAATATAATAATTTTTCGTTTAATTAAAATATTTATAAAAATCAATTTTGAGAATTACCTGTGTTGATGCAGAAAAATGCTTCAATCCATTAGCGGCCCAATTGCTCGTGTTGGGCCGGGCTTAGCTTCGTCTTGTGGATCTTGGCGGAAATTCCCCTAAGTCGGGCCCCTCGTCCTGAATTGTGGGCCCAGGCTCGTGTCCCCAGGCTATACCCTCAGCCGCGCAATGGACTGGGGGGATAGACTGGACACAACGTAGAACTGGTCCTATCAGGCGGGCCAAGAACCGAGTAGGAATTTCACCAGGGCTTCCGCTTTCGTTGGATTTTTCTCTTCCGGGACCTGACAAAATAACACCGCGGTCAGGGAGAAACGAGGGTTTTTCCCCCCGATTCACCTCCGACGCTCAACATTAGCGGGGTATTTGAGTGAATATCGGTTTTTGGAAGTCTCGAGAGAGTTTTGGGAGCGTTTGAGGCGTTTCCCAAGTGTTTGGTTGAGTGAAAATGTGTGTGTGTATGAAGGAGACCCGAGCTCCTATTTATAGGAAAAAACCCGGGTCTTGTTTTGCAATTATCTCCTCATCCGGGAGGCCCCTGAGGGAATATTATATTTTTTTTTACTCCCCGGGACGTGGCCGATCCATTTCCGCAAGAATCACGGCTATCAGAGCAACGACGCGCCCTCACGCGCGGCCGGAAGGCGGCGGACTCGGCAGACTTTGGCTCCAAGTCTTGCTGACTCAGCGTCCACGTGTCACGCTGTGGTTGGCTGAGGCGTTGCCCTCGCGCCCAGTGGCGTGTTGACACGTGGCTGGGTCAGCTTTGACCTTTGTGGGCCCTGTAGAGGGGCGATGGGGCCCACCCGGGGGTCCCGGAGGGCCCTCGGAGGCCTCGGGTGGTCCCCGAGGCCGATTTTCGCAAACTTTATGTCGTTTTTGGGTGTTTTGATATTTTCGGGACCATCGGGAACCTTCGTTTTTCGAAAACGGACCTCCAGCAAATATTTTAGGAGAAATTGACCATAATTAATAAAAGAAGAATTATCTCGAATAATTCTCGCTTTTGTTAATTAAATGAGAAATCAATCGTGCAAAAATACCCGTAACATTAACCCCCCAGTTTCTCGGGAATTTTTGATTCCCGGGAAACTTCTATAAATGGGCGGCGGGACGGCTCATTCGTCACTCACGAAGCTTTTTCCCCTGGTGAATAGTGAAAAGGTTCGTTTTCCTTTCCTAACTTCTATTCCGGGTATCGCTTTTGAGTTCCGATTTTTGCAGTGGGCCCGCCTTTCTGTTATCTAGGTTTGCCGGTTTTTAGTCGCGTCATAATTTTCGAAAAAACGAGGCTTCGAGGTCGAAAAACAGAGCTCGGACATTTTCTCTCTCTAGAACCCGCGAGCCCCAAATGACGAAATCCGCCGTACCTTCCTCACCGGATTCCGCCGTCGCCGGAGAAGACCACCACCGTGACCAGCTCAGCGAGGCAAGCTCGTGGGTGTCGGTGGTGACCATCGGCGAGGCGGAGGAGCACGGGGGCTCGCGTTTGGCTCCGTGGGTGTCGGGTGAGCTCGGGCTCACCCACGACGGCGCTGTGGGCTCTGTCGCCGGCGGGGGGCGGTCGCATGAGGACCGGGGTTCGAGGATGACTGGATCTGGCCCGGAAAAGCACGTCGACGGAGGCGGAGGAGCTAGGGCCAGCTCGTGTGCGCGCGGGTTTGGGTCGCGCGTCTCCGGCGAGGGTCAGCTCTCCGCAACCGGTGCTGAGGGGCCTGTCGTTGCCGGCGATGAGTGGCAGCGTGATGGTGGGTCCCGGGCGAGTCGGTCTAGGCCGGCGATTTTCGCCGTGGGAGGAGGAGGAGGAGCCCGACCTCTTTTGGGTGAGAGCAGGTCGGGCTCGCAGCCTTCCGGTGGGAGCGGACCCTTGGTGGTCCGCTCTGCGGGCCCGATCTTGGGCGGCGAGGGGCGACGATGCGTCGGTGGGACCCCGACGACCGGATCTGCGCCGGGGTCGTGCGACTTTGGCGGTGGAGTAGCCCGGCTGGGCTTGTCCCCTCCGAGCGGGTTCGGTGGCCTCTCGGTCTGCGGGAACCCGTCGTACCATGTCGGCGGTTCCCCCGCGGCGTCGGGAGGGAGTCTGGTGGGTCCGCCCCTGCTCCGAGTCCGAGGGGGGAGCTCCGGGCGGAATCGTCTGGAGCCCGGCCTTCGAGGGTCGTCCCGAAGGGGAGCCCGTGGTGGCCGGGGACGTTTGATGTCCTTCGTAGTGACGTTGACGGCTGACTCCGGCGGGGGGCGGATTCCGGCGGGATTCCCGGATATTTCGGCACTCCTTCGTGCTTTCCGGGCGACGTCGCGGCGCACCTCTGAGTCGCCGAGGTCCATGCCGGCCGAGGTGAGTATTCCCGTAGTGGGCTTTGAGCGTAATTCGTTTGTTGATCCGGGAGCGGGTCTGAGATCCCCCGATGTTGATATTGGCAGCGGCAGAGGTTCCACGAGTGCTGATTACGGGCCCTTTGACGTGGAGGGACCACGTCATAGTGTCGGCATAGCGGGCGGGTCATGCCCAAATTTTGACAGGGTAGTTAGGAGACAGACTGAGTTCGTTGCGGGCGCGCGCGGCCCTCATTTGCCTCGATCCCTCGCGCTTTTCTCAGATGTTAATATCCCCAGTTATGTCACTCCGGCGGAACTGGAGGCCTTTCCTAGGGCTGAGCGTGTTGCTCTGCCGGGGGGTATGTTCTCCTGTGGAGGGAGAGCTCCCCGGATATCCCCGTGATGGGATGGTCGCGGTTCCCTTAGAGAGCCTTCGATTAGGTTTTTCCCTGCCGATCCCTCCTTTGGCGGAGGAGCTTCTGGTGTCGCTGGATTTACATCCGCTGCAGGTCCGTCCGGACGTTTGGTGGTTTGCCGCTGGAATTTTCTCGATGTAGCGAGAGTGGCGTGGTCGAGATGTGACCTCAACCCAATTCCGGAGACTCCTTCCCATCGTCGTATCCCAAGATGATCGGGGAATTAATAACTGGGTTTTCTCTCGTCCGGTATGGGGTTTTCGAGTAGGAGACCTGACCCCGGAAGTAGACCCGGACTGGCACAGCCGGTGGGTCTGGATGCCGAACGTTTACTTGGGGTCCGCCCCACAGAGCTTTGGGATTCCTCGGCTTTGTAACGCCTCCGGTGCTGGGGACATGGGCTTCGTTAGCTTCTTTCTGACGGGGTCTGCCATCCCCGGGCGCTTCGCCTCCTTTTTAACGAGGGAGGCATGGGTACGATCAGGGTGGCTGTCGCCCCAAGCTCTCGCTGAATCATCGTCGGGCCTTTAAGAGAGGTCCGGCTCTACGCGCGGCCCTCGTCGCTTTATGCCTCGCTACGATATATTCTTCTTGTTTATCTTATTTTTCTCTTGACATGGTTGTTTTTCTTTTGCAGGTATAGACGGTGGCGATGGATGGTCGTGGGGTCTTCCCCCTTTTCCTTCCAGCGGAGGACAGTCTGACGTGCCGGGGCCGAGCCACGGAGGAGCCGGGATGACTCCCCCGATTGGGCCCCCTTCGACAGAGTTCGGCCCTACAGCGCCCTTCTAGGGCCCCGACCCTTACGGTCAGCTTCCGATGATGGGACCGGCGCCGACGGAGTACGCTTCATTTCCCGCGTACGGCCAGGCCCCGCCGTATGGGCCGACGCATTCCTACCACGCCCCCGCGGAGGTGAATGCTCTGAGCTTGTCGACCCCCTTTTCCTTTTTTTTTTTCTTTTTTTTTTGTGAGCTTTATCATACTTGTCTCTTTTTCTTGCAGGTACCTTCTCCGTACGGCTATCAGATGTATGGGGGGGGGGGGGCCTCCCGCTGGTGGATCATCCAGCACAGTCTTCCCCCCGGGCTGGTCGGGACGCCCCGAGACTGGGGTTCCTGGGCCTGTCCACTGGGCGAACCCCCCGCAGTAAGAGAGTGCCGTCGCATGGAAGCTTCTTCGTGAGGAGCACGCAGCATACCTGACGACTGCCCGAGAGGCCTCCTAGTACCGTGCCGAGGTCTATCATCTCAACGCCCAACTCGGGGCTTCCTACGAGTCGGAAGCGATGAAGGATACGGAGTTGCTGCATCTTAGGGGGGCCCGCGCTGCTGAGTCCGAGACCCTGAAGTGGGAGAGCTTTCTGAGCGGCGTGATGGGGTTGTTTCGAGACAACCCGGGGATGTACCTGCGCACCACCTTCCTGCAGGATGTGCAGGCCCCTCCTGAGGTGATGGCTGCGCTGGAGCCCTTCATCGCTCTCATGCCCCCTCCTGGGCCCGTGCTGAGCCTTTCCGTGAACGGAGTGGAGTTTTCTGCGGGGATCCATCCCCAAGGAGTCGGTAGTGTCGGCAGTGTAGCTGGCGGGGCAGGGGGCCATCTTCCTCCGATCCCTCCTTTGGCCCCAGATGACTATTACGCCCCCGATCTCGAGCATATCGTCGGTGCTGACGCGGCGATAGGAGGCGCGGCACCTGCTGAAGAGGCCGCCGCATGGGACGAGGAAGAGGAGGCCGCCGTTGGTGGCGAGGAGGCGATCTATGACTGGGTTTCTTGTTTCCCGTGATCTTCTCTTTGTAGCAGTTATAGATCTTGTATATTTTGTCTAGAGTAGGTAACTCGTTGTAGTGGCCGTCTATGGCGCGGTATTTATTTTCTTTTGTAGCGCTTCTAGGTGCCTCTTTTGTATGCGCGGGCACGTTCTTTGCTTGTAGCGAACCGTCGTGGCTCAGTATAAGTAACCACTTATCGCTGTAACTGACGGGCTGACCCGTGAACGCTGATCGTTTAACCTTTATATAAGTAGATTAACTCTTGCCTCTTGTCTGATCGTTCTTTCGTAGGATCTGTCTTCAGGCAGTGTTGTGAGTTTTTGCCCGAGTCGGCGGGATTGAGATCCGGGACGTTCTCGGTCTTTGAGATGCCTGAGTCGGCGGGATCGAGGTCCGGGCCGCTCTCGGTCTTTGAGATGCCTGATTCGGCGGGATCGAGGTCCGGGCCGCTCTCGGTCTTTGAGGTGCCTGAGTCGGCGGGATCGAGGTCCGGGCCGCTCTCGGTCTTTGTGATGCCTGAGTCGGCGGGATCGAGGTCCGGGCCGCTCTCGGTCTTGGTGGTGCCTGAGTCGGTGAGATTGAGGTCCGGGCCGCTCTCGGTGTTCGAGGTGCCTGAGTCGGCGGGATCGAGGTCCGGGCCGCTCTCGGTCTTCGAGGTGCCTGAGTCGGCGGGATCGAGGTCCGGGCTGCTCTCGGTCTTCGAGGTGCCTGAGTCGGCGGGATCGAGGTCCGGACCGCTCTCGGTCTTTGATGCCGAGTGACACTTTTGAGGCGTTCGGTCTTAGGTGCCGAGTGGCGCTTTTGAGGCGTTCGGACTTAGGTGCCGAATGGCGCTTTTGAGGCATTCGGACTTTGGTGCCGAGTGACGCTTTTGAGGCGTTCGGACTTTGGTGCCGAGTGACGCTTTTGAGGCGTTCGGACTTAGGTGCCGAGTGACGCTTTTGAGGCGTTCGGACTTTGGTGCCGAGTGACGCTTTTAAGGCGTTCGGACTTTGGTGCCGAGTGGCGCTTTTGAGGCGTTCGGACTTAGGTGCCGAGTGACGCTTTTGAGGCGTTCGGACTTAGGTGCCGAGTGACGCTTTTGAGGCGTTCGGACTTAGGTGCCGAGTCGGCGGGATCGAGATCCGGGCCATTCTCGGTCTTTTTTTTTTTTACAGTTGTCTTTTCCTACATCAACCCCCCAGTTTCTGAGTAATCTTGCAAAGGTTAGGAGGAAACTTTTAGGAGGTATCAATTCGCGGAATAAGAGAACTTTTATATATATGGCGCTTCTTGTGGCGCTCTTCTTGTACATATATTGGCTATCGGGGCTATTCCCGTGCCTGATGTTACATTTAGATTTAGACAGTGATGGAGTTGCCTTTCAGGTTGTATCTTAGCTTCAACCTTCTTCAGCTTTATTTTTGTCCTTAGCCTTGTCGGGCATACTGATAATACTGCTTCAGGTGCTCGACGTTCCAGGGTCGTGGAATTTCGCTACCCCCCATTTCCTGTAGCCGGTATGTCCCGTCTCGGATTACCTTTGATATGCGGTAGGGGCCTTCCCAAGTCGGACCGAGGACTCCGGCGCCGAGGACTTGGGTGTTTTGGCCTACCTTTCTCAGGACCAGGCTTCCTTCCGCGAAGCGCCTTTCTTTGACTTTGGAGTTGTAGTAGCGTTCCACAATCCGCTTCTGCGCAACCAACCTGGTGTACGCCTCATTTCGCCTTTCCTCGAGGAGGTCGAGCTCCTGCCGCAGCGCTTCATCGTTTCGTTCTTCATCGAAGAACTCAACTCGTGGTGAAGGGACGCTTATCTCGACGGGGATGACTGCCTTGACTCCGTAGGTTAGAGCGAACGGGGTTTCGCCAGTGGCATTGCGCGTGGTGGTTCGATAGGCCCAGAGTACTGAGGGTAGCTCCTCTGCCCATTTGCCTTTCTTCTCGTCAAGTTTTCTCTTCAAGATTGTCTTGATGTCTTTGTTGGCTTATTCGACTTGGCCATTTGCCTGCGGGTATACATGCGAGGAGTAGGTGTTGTTGATTCCGAGACTTTGGCAGAAGGTTCGGAGGTCGATGCTGTCGAATTGTTTCCCATTGTCGGTTATTAGCGAGGCGGGGATCCCATGCCGACAGATGATGTTGCGCCAGATGAAGTTTGTTGTATTCTTCTGGGTGATTTTCGTGATTGGTTCCGCTTCGACCCATTTAGTGAAGTAGTCGATGGCCACTATTGCGTATTCGACGCCTCCTGGGGACTTCGGAAGTTTCCCAATCAGGTCGATCCCCCACTTGGCAAATGGTCGTGGGACCATCACGGGGCATAGTGGGACCGCTGGCTGACGGGGTACCTTGGCGAATCGCTGGCACTTGTCGCACTTACGGGAAATCTCATTAGCGTCCTTCCTGAGGGTTGGCCAGAAGTAACCTTGCTTAAGGGCTTTGAGGGCCAGAGATCGTCCTGCGTAGTGGTTGCCACAGATCCCTTCGTGAATTTCTCGGAGGACGAGACCGGCTTCGTCTCCGGGAAGACATTTGAGAAGGGGTTGCATGAACCCGCGCTTGTAGAGATTGCCGTCATGGATCACATATCTCGTTGCCCGGAGCTTGAGCTGTCGTGCTTCGTTCCGATCGGCGGGTAGCACACCGCGCTCCAAGTACTTGGCGATGGGCGTCATCCATGCACCTACTTCTTCGCCAGAGATGGCAAATATTTGGGCTTTTTGAATGGACGGGTGTCCAAGGGCTTCGACCGGGACTCTGCCTAGCTCTTCGTCGTCGGCTCCTGAAGCCATCCTGGCTAGCGCGTCGGCCTCAGAGTTCTCGGCTCGGGGTATTTGAGTGATCTCATACCATGCTAAGAACTCCAGGCGTCGTTGTGTTTCCGCGAGGTAGGCTGCCATGTTTTCTTCCTTCGCCTGGTACTCGCCTTCGACTTGTTTTACGATCAACTGAGAATCGCAGTAGATTTGTAAGTTCCTCGCTTCGAGCTTTTGAGCGATCTGGAGTCCGGCCAACAGGGCTTCGTATTCGGCCTCGTTGTTCGTGGCTTTGAACCCGAAACGGATAGCGTAACGCAGTTTCCCGTACTCGGGATTGGTAAGTAGGATACCCGCCCCCGAGCCGTTTGCGTTACAGGCGCCGTCAACATGGAGGCTCCAAACAGGTCCGTCGGGGCTTGACTTTCGTTTGATTACCCGGGGCGGACCGTCGAGCTCTTCTTCGGTCTCGATCTGAGCGTCGTATGTGAACTCGGCGATGAAGTCTGCCACCGCTTGAGCTTTGATAGCGATTCGGGGCTGGTACTCCACACCGTATTCCCCCAACTCTTGTGACCAGATCGTCATTCGCGACGAAGTGCCTTTGAGGAGTGCTTTGCGGATCGGGTGCTCGGTTCGCACTATGATTTGGTGGGCTTGGAAGTACGGGCGGAGCTTCTTCGCGGTGGTGATTAGCGCGAGCGCCAATTTCTCAATCTGCGTGTAGCGGGTCTCCGCGTCGAGGAGAGCTTTGCTGACGTAGTAGACTGACATTTGTCTCTTGTCCTCTTCTCGGACCAGGACCGCGCTGACGGCCCTGGTCGAGATGGAAAGGTACAGGAACAAAGCCTCTTTGTCTTTGGGCTTGGAGAGCAGCGGCGGTGATCCAAGGTAGGTTTTTAACTCTTGGAAGGCGGCCTCGCACTTTTCGTCCCAAGCAAATCTCTTCCCGCCTTTGAGGGCCTCGAAGAACGGCTGACATCGATCTGTGGCTTTTGAGACGAATCGTCCCAGGGCGTTGACGCGCCCGTTGAGGCTTTGTACTTCCTTGATTCTTCGAGGGCTCTTCATTTCGATCAGGGCCCGGATCTTTTCGGGGTTTGCTTCGATCCCTCGTCGGTTGACGATGAATCCCAGAAACTTTCCAGACTCGACTCCGAAGGCACACTTGGCGGGGTTCAATTTCATCTGGTACCTTCGGAGGAGCGTGAAAGTCTCTCGGAGATCCCTGACATGGTCGGCTTCTTCGAGGCTTTTGACGATCATGTCGTCGACATAGACCTCCATGGTTTTCCCGATGAGCAGAGCGAACATGCGGTTGACCAGGCGCTGATATGTGGCTCCGGCGTTCTTGAGTCCGAAGGGCATGACTTTGTAGCAGTATAGACCACGGTCGGTGATGAACGTGGTGTGTATCTGGTCAGGCTCGTGCATCCGGATCTGGTTGTAGCCTGAATACGCATCCATCATGCTAATGAGCTGGTGACCGGCGGTCGCGTCTACCAATTGATCGATCCTCGGGAGAGGAAAGCAATCTTTCGGGCACGCTACGTTGAGGTCGGAATAATCTATGCAGATTCGCCATTTGCCGTTAGGCTTCTTGACCATCACGACGTTGGACACCCATTTCCGGGTATGTGACTTCTTGGATGAAATCGGCGGCGATGAGCTTGTTGACTTCATCGTTGATGGCCTGATATCTCTCGGGGTTGAATGCCCGTCGTCGTTGTATCTTGGGTGCCTTTCCTTTCTCAATGTTGAGTCGGTGGACCGCGATGTTAGGGTCAATGCCAGGCATGTCGGCATGTGACCAGGCGAAGACGTCCTTGAACTCCCGCAGGAAGGCGACCAGTTGTGTCTTGATCATGAAAGGCAACTGGGCACCGATTGAGACGGTCCTCTCTGGTTTTTCTTCGTCTAACGTGACCGGGATCACGTCGGAGGAAGGTTCCATTGTGGGCTTGCGTCTCTCGTCCCTCGGGTCGAGTTCGCTGAACACTCGCGCCTTCTCCGACTCAGGGGTCAGACTTTCATTGGGCCGTTGGATGGTGTGGACGACCAGCTCGTTCTTTCCGGCTCTCGTTCCTTGGGCGTAACAGGTTCTGGATTCCCGTTGGCTTCCCCTTAGGATTCCTATTCCGTTCTCCGTCGGAAACTTACGAGCAGGTGGAAGGTGGAGGCGATGGCCTGGAGTTTGTTGAGGGACGGCCTTCCCATGATGATGTTGTAAGATGATGGCTGGTCCACTACGAGGTACCTGATCATCTTAGTGACCATAGGCCCGTCTTCAGATCCGAATGTTGTGGGAAGGTCGATGGCTCCTTCGGCAAAGACGGGTTTTCCATTGAACTCGTAGAGGGGAGTCTTGATGGGTGTCGGGACGAGCCCTCCCAGACTCATGCGCTCTAAGGCTGTTTTGAAGATGACGTCTGCCGAACTTCCGTTATCGACCAGCACTCGCCTTATTCGGTTGTTGCCGATCAACGTCTCTATCACGATGGCGTCGTTGTGGGGTTGGGATATTCTTCGGGCCTCTTCTTCCGTGAAAGTAATGGCTTGGCTGGGAAGCACCGTTGTTGAGCTGGTCAGGTTCGCAAAGTTGACCTGGTGTTCCTCGTCGTCGCCTTCGAGGGCCCGGGCGTATCTTTTCCGCTTGTTGTTGGAATCCCCGATTTCGGGTCCACCTAGGATAGTGGACACGACGTGATATTGCGACGCCTTGCCTATGGCTGGCTCTTCATCTTGACGGGTTTCGTTAGGGTAGCTGTCTTGGGGTTGCCCACCCTCGCGTGGCAGGGGGTTGTTGGATTGCCCGTTTCCCGCCACGAGTTTCTTGACGAACTCCTTCAACTGCCCGTCTTGGATGAGCTGCTCAATTTGCTTCTTCAGTTGCCAGCATTGCGACGTCAGGTGGCCGTGATCTTGATGGTACTCGCAGTATCGACTTTTGTCCTTGTTGGTCCTCTTGGGCATAGGCCTCGGAGGACCAAACTTTTCTTTGTGGAGGTTGAAGATCGTGGCCGGCGACGCGGTCAGCAGGGTGAAGGTTACGTCCTTCCGAAAACCGTCCGCTCGCTTTGGACGCTGCTGTCGTCCCTCGGAGCTCGGCTGCTGGCGTTGTTTCTTTCTCTGGGAATCATCGTCTATCCTCTGGTTACTCCGGCTTTGCTCGTCTAGGTTGAGTTGGTTTCGGCTGACGAAGTATTCGTCGGCGGCGATGTCTTCGGCCGCCCTAGCCATTAGTTCAGCCATAGATGTGGGCCTTTTCTTGACAAGCGAGCGTGTGAATTCGCTCACCGGGAGACCGTCGATTATCGCGGTGACAACATCGTCGTCAGTGTAGCTGGCGACCTTGTTCGCCTCCTCCGTAAACCTTTTCAGATAGGCCCGGAGGGTCTCATCTTTGCACTGCTTGAGGGACCATAAGTACGATTTTTCCCTTTGCTGTGTTATCGAGCTAGGAAAGCGGGAAGTAAATCGTTCCGTTAACTCTTCAAAGGATTCGATCGATCCTTTGGGGAGCCTCTGGTACCACTCGAAAACCACTCCGGTGAGGGTGAGGCAGAAAGCCTGACACATGGTAGAGGGCGAACACTTCTTGATTCGCATGGCGAACTGATATTGCACCAGATGATACGTCAGATCGGTCGTGCCATCATAGACGAGATTCAGAGGGAATCGTAGGTCCCCGCTGAGGTCTTCGTCGAGCAGGTGGCTTGCGAGAGGGGAGATGATTCCCTCCGCCATTCTCCGCTTGGCAGGATCAGTATTGTTGGCTGCGGCGAGTTCTCTCAGTTCCCTTCTTAGGGCTTGGACTTCGTCTTTTAACGTGGCATCTGGCGGGGTGCCGCCAGACGTTGCATCACATTCGTTCTGACTTCGCGTGCGGTGGAGTGCTGGGAATATCCTGACATCTCGGAGTCAGCATCCTTCGTGTCCTTTTGCTGAAAGGATCTCTCCTTCCGCCTTTCGATGTGCTGCCGCAGGTCAAATTTCTGGCTACGGCGATCCAAAAGTCGGCGTAGATCTTCCTCATTTCTAGGGCGGCTCTGAGCGCGCTTTTCTTGACGGCGACGTTTCCTTCGAGCCTTCCTCCTCTCGGCACCACCCTCGCCTCCGAGGCGCTCAAAGGCTGAGCGTTCAGTTCTTTGTGATTGTGATGGCTCCTGGGGGCCATTCTGGACAGGCGATGGAACCTGCGGCTCACGTTGGGTGAGCTCAAAGGCTTCTTCCGGGTCGACTTCTTCCTCGTCTTCCTCAAGGTTGGCGCCTTCGAGGTCGGCGCCTTTGTCGCTGAAGTGTTTGGATACGAGATCCGCCAGGCGAAAGACACTATCTTCCAGTCGGGCCATTCGTTCTTTTTCTTCGTTGACGGCGGGCTCTTGGCGAGTGCTCGTCTCGGGCCGACTTTGTACCTGAGCTCGGCGTGCGTTAACCTGAGCTCGAGTGTTGAGAGCGATGCTTCCCGCAGGATGGGAGAAGGTGCCCTCCGTTGATTCTGACATCGAGTCTCTTCAAAGACTCAGAGGCTCGCGAGCTTCGCGGTGTGGAGGCCTTTGGATGTCTTTGAGCGTTCTTCGAGTTTCTTAGAATTTCTTTGAATGCCTTCGAGTGTTCTTCGAATTTCTTCGAACGCCCTCGAGTGTGTTCGAGTATTTCTTCGAACGCCCTCGAGTGTTCTTCGATTTCTTCGAATGCCCTCGAGTGTTCTTCGATTTTCTTCGAATGCCCTCGAGCGTTCTTCGATTTTCTTCGAACGCCCTCGAGTGTGTTCGAGTATTTCTTCGAACGCCCTCGAGTGTTCTTCGATTTCTTCGAATGCCATCGAGTGTTCTTCGATTTCTTCGAACGCCTTCGAGTGTGTTCGAGTATTTCTTCGAACGCCCTCGAGTGTTCTTCGATTTCTTCGAATGCCCTCGAGTGTTCTTCGATTTCTTCGAACGCCTTCGAGTGTTCTTCGAATTTCTTCGAACGCCCTCGAGTGTTCTTCGATTTCTTCGAACGCCTTCGAGCGTTCTTCGAATTTCTTCGAACGCCCTCGAGTGTTCTTCGATTTTCTTCGAACGCCTTCGAGTGCGTTCGAGTATTTCTTCGAACGCCCTCGAGTGTTCTTCTAATTTCTTCGAACGCCCTCGAGTGTGGCCGGTGGCTTTGAACGTCTTCGAGTATGCTCGAATGTGGCCGGATGTGTTGGTAGGGACTCGAGGCTTAAACTCGTGACCCCCTCCTTCTAGCGCCAAAATGTTGATGCAGAAAAATGCTTCAATCCATTAGCGGCCCAATTGCTCGTGTTGGGCCGGGCTTAGCTTTGTCTTGTGGATCTTGGCGGAAATTCCCCTAAGTCGGGCCCCTCGTCCTGAATTGTGGGCCCAGGCTCGTGTCCCCAGGCTATACCCTCAGCCGCGCAATGGACTGGGGGGATAGACTGGACACAACGTAGAACTGGTCCTATCAGGCGGGCCAAGAACCGAGTAGGAATTTCACCAGGGCTTCCGCTTTCGTTGGATTTTTCTCTTCCGGGACCTGACAAAATAACACCGCGGTCAGGGAGAAACGAGGGTTTTTCCCCCCGATTCACCTCCGGCGCTCAACATTAGCGGGGTATTTGAGTGAATATCGGTTTTTGGAAGTCTCGAGAGAGTTTTGGGAGCGTTTGAGGCGTTTCCCAAGTGTTTGGTCGAGTGAAAATGTGTGTGTGTATGAAGGAGACCCGAGCTCCTATTTATAGGAAAAAACCCGGGTCTTGTTTTGCAATTATCTCCTCATCCGGGAGGCCCTTGGGGGAATATTATATGTTTTTTGACTCCCCGGGACGTGGCCGATCCATTTCCGCAAGAATCGCGGCGATCGGAGCAACGACGCGCCCTCACGCGCGACCGGAATGCGGCGGACTCGGCAGACTTTGGCTCCAAGTCTTGCTGACTCAGCGTCCACGTGTCACGCTGTGGTTGGCTGAGGCGTTTCCCTCGCGCCCAGTGGCGTGTTGACACGTGGCTGGGTCAGCTTTGACCTTTGTGGGCCCTGCAGAGGGGCGATGGGGCCCACCCGGGGGTCCCGGAGGGCCCTCGGAGGCCTCGGGTGGTCCCCGAGGCCGATTTTCGCAAACTTTATGTCGTTTTTGGGTGTTTTGATATTTTCGGGACCATCGGGAACCTTTGTTTTTCGAAAACGGACCTCCAGCAAATATTTTAGGAGAAATTGACCATAATTAATAAAAGAAGAATTATCTCGAATAATTCTCGCTTTTGTTAATTAAATGAGAAATCAATCGTGCAAAAATACCCGTAACAACCTGTAACACCCATCATTACACATATTAAGGTGATTATGTGTACTGATTTAGATCGACAAATTATATCATTGATATAATTTAGAATTATTAACTCGAAAATTATCATTAAAAATGATCATAAAAACAAAATATGAAAATTAATTAAAGTTGATTATACAACATTTTGGTTAGGCCACTTAAAGAATTAGTAAAAAATAAATATTTAATAAACCCAAGGACAAGCTTATTACAATAAAGGTTTAGTGTCATGAATTTAATACAACCAGAACCAATAGATTGTAGTTGTACACATCAAGGGTGTTAAATTTCTCGATTTTCCATGGAAATATCGACCGATTTTTGTTTTTCGAGGATATACGAACGGGAAACCCTTTCGTTTCGTTGGATTTTTACTATTTTTCGCGAAATTCGCATGGGCACGTGGGTGGAATATCGTTATCGTTTTTGTGAGTAAAAATTGCGAAAAATGGTTGGAATTTCGCACAAAATTATATTTTTGGTAGATTTCGGCAAAAAATACCAATTAAACTTTCGGCAAAAGTAATTTAACTTAATATTATACACTTAACATACATATACATTTAATATACATATTCATTTAATATTATACACTTCAACTATTAAATTTGTTAACATACATATACAATTTACATGCATATTCACTTAATATTGCACACTTAATTAACATACATACTCGCTTCACATAATAATTTGACTTAATATTATACACTTCAGCTAATAAAGTGACTTAATATTATACATTTCACTTACATACTTAAGTAAGTTACGAATGTGTTTTGTTGTATACAATTATGTCTTATATTTATTAAATATGTAGTTTTGAACCTTTATAAATAACTTGCTTAAATACTCAAATATTTTTACCAAATATCTGTCGAAAACCCCATCGGCATGCGGTATGCCCATGCGAAAAATGCGGTATATGCGGCATGCGACATGCCCTTTTTTTACGATTTGCCCATCGACATAATATATCCGTAAAACGGAAAATGCGAAACGAAATCGGCAAGCGACATTTTAAACCTTGGTACGGTCCATTCACACACAAAAAAAAAAAAAGATTGTACACATGTGCCCACGTCATCATTGCCAGGTCAGCCAACACATTTAAAAAATTAAAATATAATAAAGCATGGGAAGTGAAATTTTTAATTTAAAAAACCCACGCGCCAAGAATAAGGCCTTATCCTCAAAGCGAAGCCCAAAACGACACCGCTGAGGGTGAAACGCAAAGAGATTCTGAGCGCTCAATGTTTAACCAGTATTTGGCACAAAAGTCCTTTGAATTTTATTCTTTGGTGCATTTTGTCAACTGACATTAAGTTTTAGCATAAATATCCTTTTTGCGAAAAAAGTTACGTTGTATGCGGTTCAAGTCAAGGTTTTAAATACCGTTTGCCGATGTCGTTTCGCACTTTTCATTTTACGGATATAGCGCTTGTCGATGGGTATGTGGATGTGTATGTCGATAGGTATGCCGATGGATATATCGCTTCGCATATCCTTGAAAAAAGCTTTTCGATGGGCATGCCGATGGATATTCGAAAAATTTAATACCTTGGTTCAAGTAATTTTTAATCATTTTTATTTTCATGTTCTTATATATTGAGATTTTAATTTACATCATTATTGCAAAAATGCATAAAAATAATAATTGACGCAAATGACTTTTGAGTTTGGTTTATTCGGCACATTTTGTTTTTTTGACATTAATTTTTGATAGTATTACTTCATGTGCATTAGAATAACAAAAATGTTAAGTCGTAAGCGTCTCATAATTTATTTATAAGATATTTTTTTAATCAATTTAATTACTCCTTATTAATTTTGTGAGACTTTTTTTGTTTTAATATTGTTTGAAAAATGAACATATTGGTGATTTCAAAATAATCTCATTATTTTGATCTCCTACGGAAACTCACTCGAAAAATATTTTTAACGCACAAATTAAAAGTTTACAATCTTCGAACACTCTATATTTTTCAAAATATTATGAAGTATTACCGCCAATATTAGAGGATTTTAGTATCAATCACTCTTATTATTTACTTCGAGAAATGAAAAACAAAATCTACACGACCTAAAAATTTCCAAAATACAACCAAGATACATTTAAAAACTAATCGCTAAAAAATAAAACTAACGCTATACATTTCAAAATAAAACTAATTTCCAGGGGACAGAATACACACATACAAAAGTGAAAGGGGCATTACTGCTAATTATTCTTATTTAATTGTTTCGAAGAGCAAAAAAGCAAAACTGTGTGACCCAAAAGTGCCCCCAAAATTAAATCGGGAACCCATGTTCCATTAAATGACGTCGTTTTGAAGCTCACAGACAGAGGAATCAGAAATGCTTGGCTCACAGCCAGTCCTCTCTCACCTCCGAGATTAGGCGATCTCGCCGAGAGAGAGAGAGAGAGAGAGGCGAGAATGGCGGACCAGAGGAGCGGCAACAGCGGGTGGAACTGGGAGCTCGCCGGCTTCGAGCCGAGGAAGTCGCCGGCGACTTCGTCGTCGTCTCCGAGGTCGGCGGATTTCGACGGTTACAGAGCCGGAGCGCCGATGGTGCGGCGATTCTCGGTCTCGGCGGCCGCGGCTCCGCCGCAGTCCGAGGCTTCCAAGCTGGCGATGGCGTCGAAGCTCCAGAAGCTCAAGGACCAAGTCCAGGTAGGTAGCGTAATCGGGTTCCGTTTCGAGCTCGTTAGTTGGTTTTAGGAGCAATGCCGTTGAGGAAAACTACACTCGATCGCTTTGATTGTAGTAGCCTGGGAATTTGAATGTAGTGGAAGTACGTGGTTGAGAGTGTTAAGTGAAACGAGACACTGGTCCGATGATTTCGGAACAGTTCTTTGGTGTTTGTTTGTCCATTTCTATGGAAATTATACTATAACTGCTCGGTTTTATATATATTTTGGCCAAATTTCTGCCGTATAAGGGATTGTTTAGCTGGTTAGGAGTTGTTTTTGGACTGTTGAATCTGTGCCGTCGGAGATAACATGCTGTTTTTTATTTTCATTTCTGTTTTCTGTGCGGGAATCGTCAATTTATCGCGGATTTCTTGACAGCTTGCGAGAGAGGACTACTTGGAATTGAGACAAGAAGCAAGTGAATTGCAGGGGTACTCGAACGCAAAGCTCGAGCGGGTTACACGTTATTTGGGTGTTCTTGCTGATAAATCCAGAAAACTAGGTAAAGCAATAAGCGCTGCTATGTTAGTTTATATGATCTATGCTGCGTGCTGCACGCTGCGGAACCAGTCTTTCTCTTTACACGTGTAATGGGGTCTTTTCAGATCGATTTGCCCTTGAAACCGAGGCAAGGATATCTCCGTTGATCAGCGAAAAGAGAAGATTGTTCAACGACTTGTTGACAGCCAAAGGTAGTGAATCTTGTGACTTTTACCCATAGGAATATATTATCCTCATTATCTGTTACATTTTCGAAGTGTAGTTCTCCGCTACCATTCTAGTGAAGTTTTGCATTTGTAGAAGCCCTAATTTTGCTTGAAAAACCTTGAAATATGCATGTTCATTTCAGGAAATGTAAAGGTTGTTTGTCGTACGAGACCGTTATTTGAGGATGAAGGATCCTCAGTGGTTGAATATCCTGACGAAACTACTGTCCGAGTTATAACTGGTGATGATTCCATCGCCAACCCCAAGAAAGACTTTGAATTTGACAGAGTATACGGTCCTCATGTTGGACAAGGTGAATAATATATATATATATATATATATATAATATTAGATTATTGTTCATTTCTAAAAATATATATAAAGTATTTTAACCTCTGAGTCTTCCTTTCTAAAAATCTATTTACCGAGATATTTATTATTCTTTTATGATTCATGCTTGCTGTATTTTGCACGTATAACATATTTTTAATGTATAGATCTTTTATTTTTTGCAGCGGAACTTTTTACCGATGCTCAGCCATTGGTACAGTCTGCTTTGGATGGGTATAATGTGTCAGTTTTTGCATATGGACAAACACAGTCGGGAAAGACACACACAATGGTTCTTAACTCTCTCTCTATATATATACATGTATATATATAATTATATATACATGCATACACACTAATTAAATTTCCATTTTTGATTTAGCGTACAGCTGGACTAACACTAGAATGCCTTTTTTTGGGGTGGAAATTGTATAACATACGTATTCTTGAACCTTTCTCAGGAAGGATCTAGTAACGATCGTGGATTGTATGCTCGGTGTTTTGAGGAGTTGTTTGATTTATCCAATTCTGATTCAACTTCGACTTCTAGATACAAATTCTCTGTCACCGTTGCCGAGCTCTACAACGAAGAGGTTTACTACATATAATCTCTTTACCCCTTTGTTGATTTCGAATTGAAATGCCTGCTTATTGACTTCATTTCCTTAATCATCATCATGTTTTTATGCAATTTATTGTATTTGAACTAATAGGTAAGGGATTTGCTGTCAGAATTGGAAGAAACCTTACCAAAGGTTTGCATGGGATCAGCGGAATCATCTGTAGAACTTGTGCAGACAAAAGTTGAAAACCCATTGGAATTTTCCAAGGTTCTTAAAACTGCGATTCGGAATCGAGGAGACAATACAGAAAAGCTCATCGTCTCTCATTTGTATGATCCAATCTGATATCTTGTGAAAGAATTTATGAGTTTACACATAATATTGATATAGTTTCATGGAATTTTATTGTTCTCGCCATTCAGTGTGATTGTTTTTCTATGCTTCATAGTTAATTTTTATTTTAATTTTATTTTTTATAGCCTGGTAGTATAACTTGATTAATGTTCTTAGACTTCTAATTAAAGTTTCTTGTCATTAAGACTATAATCAGACCAAAGGTGTCCTTTAAGGCAGTGAATATGATTCTTAGAGATGATCAAATCAAATGTCCTTATTATCATTAGAAATGATCTGATTTTTTTGCAGGATTCATGAATTTGAGTGTTCATAACTATGTGAAACTTATTCACTTTGATTGATTAAACTAAGACGTTATTTTCTAACTAATGTCAGGATTCTCACAGTGCATATATACTACAACAACTTGATAACTGGAGAAAACTTGTACAGCAAGCTATCTCTTGTTGACTTAGCTGGAAGTGAAGGGTCCATTGCAGATGACGAAAGTGGTGAGAGAGTTACAGACTTGCTTCATGTCATGAAATCACTCTCAGCGTATGTCATTTTCCAAAATTATTTTTTCTTACAGTAATTTTCTTTTTTGCATTCTGAAGGGCATAGTCTTTTATCGTCTTGAAACTTGAAATTAAATTAATAAATTGTAAGATTATTTCTTCCATATATTCTGAGATAGGGTTGTTTGTTTTGGTGAGCAATACTGAGCTAGAAGTTGCAGTACGATTTTGAGTTTTTAGGGATTGTAAGAGATCAAAGAGATTGATATATCTCAATGAAATTACGAACTTTTGATTAGAAGGAAGATTAGCAACCAATCTTCTAGAATTTAGTAAATCTATTAACTAATTTGGCTAGGTTTTACTACTAACTACAACTAATAATTGATCTATACTATAGGAATTAATGGTCCTATCCCATTCTCATCATCTTTGTAATAGTACTAAATCTGTTCATTTTGTTTTTGGGCTTGTAGGTTAGGAGATGTTTTGGCTTCTCTAACTTCAAAAAAGGATGTTATTCCGTACGAGAATTCAATGCTAACGAAAGTGCTTGAAGACTCGATAGGTATTCTACTTATAATGATGGATTACTAATTTACTGAGGAGTATGTTTTCTTTTGAAAATCTGGTTAGTTTAATTATGTTTATCATATTTTCTTCTCTTGAGTTGATTAACAATGTCTCATCTATTTTCCATATACTATAGGTGGAACTTCCAAAACTTTGATGATTCTTAATGTCTGCCCAAATGCATTGAATCTGAAGGAGACGTTATCATCACTTAGTTTCGGTGCTAGGGCTCGGAATGCTGTTCTAAGCCTCGGAAATCGTGATACAATTAAGAAATGGAGAGATATAGTAAGTTTTGATTTCATTGTTTTTAGATTATGCTATTAGTGGGTGAAAATGAGATATTCATTGAATACAATCTCATCTTTTTCACGGGTATGATGTGGGCGTTTCCGTCATTAGTGGCCATTTTAAAGTGACTTGTTGGTTTGCGGTGGAGATGTAAGAAATTTATGTTATGATAAGGCCAAATATACCTGTGAAATTTGTTTTAGGTTCTCATTTCTCCAAATGGAGTACTACACTCAATACTGAGCTAAAAGATCGTTACTAATTGCCAATAAATGTTTGCTCTTGAACCTAACCCAAAAACCCTAAATCTTAAGATTTAGTTGAAAGCTGATTAAAACAGAATTAAACAGGAAACAACGCACCAACTTCGGATGGTGGTTTGGCCAGATATCGAATTTATATCTCCGACGTATCTCTGATTTGGGCTTTTAATACTGATCATACAATATCATCCAACGGCTCGATACAGTGAGACACGAAAAGTTTTTTGTGTCCTTGTCGTCTGGGCCTTGCACTTCCAAGAGGAGCAATTACCTGAAACTGACTTGATGGCTTTCTGCAGGCAAATGATGCTCGCAAGGAGCTGTACGAGAAGGAAAAGGAAATGCAGGATTTGAAAGAAGAAATTTTGGGTCTTAAACGTGCACTAAAAAGTGCTAATGATCAGTGTGTCTCACTCTATAATGAGGTTCAGAAGGCTTGGAAAGTTTCTAATACACCGCCGTCAGATTCAAAGGTTCTGATGAACTGCTTTTTATGCTTTGATGTTACTTCCGCTGAATTCTTGCCATTCAATAGACAAGTCTTTTTTTACTACAATTTTGTTGTATCAGGTATAAAGTAAACAATATTAAGTTTTTCTTTATGGTCATTTATTAAAAAGGAAACAACAATTTCATTGATAATAAAGAGAAGATTACAGCAATTATATGGTCAATCTTGTATTCTCATATTTTTAACCTCTTCACTTAGGTTAATTATCTTAAGCTCATCTTAATTAGTTGGACAGTGTATTAATATATATATATATATATATATATATTTCTTCTTACGATGCACGTTCATCCCAGTTGATGCAGTCAGATGATAATAAAGTTGAGAAAGAAGAAATTGCTCAGCTGAAGAATCGAGTTGCTCAGTTGCTACAGTTGGAGCAAGGACAGAAAATTCAGATTCAACAACAAGATTCAACAATTCAAACATTGCAGGTTGGTTTTATATCTATATTCGTATACTCTGGAATCTTCATCTCTAATTGCAACATAATGGTGAGACCATATCATAAGCCTATATAGTGTAAAATTAGAGAGGAATTGAACAATTCTACATGTTTATTTCACAGTATCATAAGTTTAAATATTTTGGGAATCCATTATGTATGATGCAGGAAAAAATTAGAATCCTTGAATCAAAACTCACCGAAGGCCTTCAATCTAGTGCCACTCGATCAGAATCAGTCAAAGCCGAATCAAACACCAATGATACTGGGGATGCCATGGATTCTTCAGTTGTAACTAAGAAATTGGAAGAGGAACTCAAAAAAAGGGACGCACTGATTGAGGTCTGCTATTTTGCAACTACTCATGTCTTTTGTAGTACATCTAATTAGAATAGAGTTATTGGCTTCAATGCTAAGCTGTTTGGTAACCGATTTGTCTATTTTGATGTATTTAAGCTATTTCTCAATGCACTAACATCTAGCTTTGCTCTCATTCTTTAGAGATTGCATGAAGAAAATGAGAAACTATTTGATCGATTGACGGAAAAGGCATCTACAGTTGGATCACCAAAGGTGAAGTATCTTTAATTTGCCTCACATTTTTTGAATGTTGAATATTTTAATTTTGAGTTAAATTTTGATTCAACACTTGACTATTTCAAATAATTGTTATGTCAGTCAAAAACTTATAATTATGAAATAGTCAACCCTCAAATAAATTTACATTTGGCTATTTCTTTACATTGGCTATTTCAGTCTCTTTCTCTTATACCAATGTTTGTTCAATCATAAGTTGTAAGTTAAAGGTCTTGATGTTAGTTACTCTGAACATTTCTAATTCCACATGACTGCATCATTATTGTTCATACTACCTTATTATTATTGACTTTCGTTCTTTGTTCCTTTCTTTTGTTTGTTCGTTTGTTTAGCTGTCAAGTCCGATGTCCAAAGCTATAAATGAACAGCCTCTTGACCCAGTCAGGTATAAATTTTAGCTTGAAAAGTGGCTTAAATTTCTTGTTGCTTTATTAACAGTGAGTTAGATTTGATGATAATTAGGATTGCGATTATGTTTAGAATTAGATTTTATTGGTCTATTGATCACAATGTACTTAGTTTTTTCACTCATTTTTAGCAGGAGCGAGAACTGAATTTGAAAGCAGTATTTCTGGCAATTTCTAAATTATAGGAATCAGTTCCTTGTATGATTAGAATTAGATTTTATTAGCCTATTAATTAGATTAATTTATTTATTTATTCAACAATAAAAGAGAAAATATCTTTCTCATCAATGTTACACTTGCTTAAGCAGGAAGGATAGCAAAAGTCGTCTGTCGGATGTTTCTTCTCCACTGGCCACAGAAAAGACCGATGGCACAGTTGCTTTAGTAAAATCAGATTCAGACAAGAAAATTACTCCGGCCGGAGAATACCTTACTTCTGCTTTGAACGAATTTGATCCCGAGCAATACGACAGCCTCGCAGCTATATCAGATGGGGCTAACAAGCTATTAATGCTGGTATGTTTTGCAATGATCATTGTAATAAAACTAACAAAAGGTCCAAATGTGCTCCAGTCTTGTAATTAGTCCTTCAAGCTTCTTGCAAACTAGATTTACTAAGAACTTCCAATCTTGAATGGATCGTATCTTACCACCAAATTCATGTTTTCATCAATCACAATCTAAGGGTTAAAAATGATGAAAATTGGTACTAAATTACCGATGAAAAATACTATGCAGGTTCTGGCTGCAGTCATAAAGGCAGGAGCGTCTAGAGAGCATGAAATACTAGCAGAAATAAGAGATGCTGTTTTCTCTTTTATTCGTAAAATGGAACCCAAGAGGGTGATGGATACCATGCTCGTATCCCGTGTTAGGATATTATATATTCGATCCTTGCTTGCCAGGTCACCCGAGCTTCAGTCTATCAAGGTGCGTTTGGAGAAATCCATTTGAGACCAAAGTATTCTCAGGATTTTTCATTGACGCTTTTCCATTTATATGGTGCCTGTTCAATTTTCTAGGTCTCTTCTGTAGAGTATTTTCTTGAAAAGCCAAATTATGGACGTAGCCGAAGCTCCAGTCGCAGTAACAGCCCAGGAAGATCCCCCGTTGCATATGGTGAGGAGCAAATACGAGGTTTTAAAGTAAATTTGAAGCCGGAACGGAAGTCCAAGTTCTCCTCGGTTGTATCAAAGATACGAGGACTGGACCAGGTTAGCTCCCATGTTTTCTGTTCATTTTTTTTCTGTCTCTGTTTGCTAAGGTGTATATATAATTGTTCTTCCTGTGTTTGTTACTGTTTCATAACTGGTTTTTATAGGCTTTTTAACGAGTTCTATAACGAGTTTTAATAATGCATTTCTGGTCAAGTAGTCTGGATCCAACCATATTAATATTTTCCACAAAATATATATACCAACCAATCTTATAAATTAACCGAGAAAAACCAGAAACTAAAAAAAATCTATTACTCTTATTGTTGTAATTGTAGGAAATGTCATTTCCTATTTAACGATACTTTTATTATAGAATTATATTTATCAAAAGTATTTTGCTTTTTAAAATATAATTCCGTAGTATTCCACATATTTTATCCCTATTATTTGAAGAATATCATAGCATTATTATTCACCAAAAACTGTAGTTTCCGTAACTATAAGAGCTACATCACTTAAATTTTGCAGGATTCTCCGAAACAACAAGTAACCGGTGGAAAGTTAAGGGATATACACGAAGAAGCCAAAAGTTTTGCGATTGGAAACAAATCCCTTGCCGCGCTTTTTGTTCATACTCCGGCCGGGGAATTGCAGCGGCAAATCCGATCGTGGCTTGCATATAATTTTGACTTTCTTTCGGTCACGGGAGACGATGCTTCCGGCGGAACGACAGGTCAGCTGGAGCTTCTTTCAACTACGATCATGGATGGTTGGATGGCAGGTCTTGGTGCTGCGATGCCTCCTAGCACAGATGCTCTCGGCCAACTTCTATCAGAGTACGCAAAGCGCGTCTTTAGTTCTCAGCTTCAACACTTGAAGGTACTCATATTACAAGAGTTTTGGCACGAATGACCATTCTGATGTTATAAGTGTTGAAATAGTTTGCTCGTAAAGGATTTCTAGTAAACATATATATTTTTTTGGTTTGTCAGGATATTGCAGGCACTTTGGCAACAGAAGAGGCTGACGACGCAGGGCAAGTGGGGAAGCTGCGTTCGGCTCTCGAATCTGTTGATCACAAAAGAAGAAAGGTAGCGATTTTAATCAAGCACTACAATTTGCTACTGTTTGAAAGTATACATTGATGCCAAAAACTAAAGTTCAGGGGGCATTTTAGTATTTTTAACACTTTCCAAATTAAGTTCGTAGCCAACATTATCGGTGAATCACAACAAAGTCATGCACGGATCATAAATGGAAATCTGTTTTCCCTTTCATAAAAGTCTGAATCTCTTAGGTTCACTCATTTAAAATTGAATTGATCCTTCCATATTTGCCTTCTGGGAACCTTAGGCGTCGAGCTAACACGACTTCAATTCTTTTGTTTGATCAGATTTTACAGCAGATGAAAAACGACGCAGCATTGTTAGCCTTAGAAGAAGGGGGTCCACCTATTCAGAACCCTTCGACTGCCGCCGAAGATGCGCGATTAGCTTCTCTCATCTCACTTGATGGCATATTGAAGCAAGTCAAGGTTCTTACCCCTTAATTATTCTCTATTTGGTTAAGGCTACTTTTGAAATTTAAAATTTAAGATGAGAGAAAGCAAATTCTTGAATAATGAAGAAAAAAAATCATATTTTAGTTGCCTTGTTTAAGTTAAAGATTTTTTAAAAGATTTTTTCTTCTAAGTTCATCGAGCGCCAGAACTGTGTCAACTGTTGCATTGATGCAATCGGAAATGATGTTTTAAATGAAAAAAAATATTTTTTTTGATATATTAAAAAAATATGAGTACCAGGATATCGTCCGGAAATGAGCGCCAGATTTTTTTGGAAGAGTCTTGTTCAACAGGATATCGTCCGGAAATGAGCGCCAGATTTTTTTGGAAGAGTCTTGTTCAACAGGATATTGTCCGGAAATGAGCGCCAGATTTTTTTGGAAGAGTCTTGTTCAACAGGATATCGTCCGGAAATGAGCGCCAGATTTTTTGTCTTAATATATCAAACACTATTGAAAGGGTCTTGTTCATCAGGATATTGTCCGGCAATCCGCCGTGAGCACGTTGGGCAGAACGAAGAAGAGAGCGTTGCTCGCGTCTCTCGACGAGCTCTCGGAACGCATGCCGTCCCTCCTCGACGTCGATCACCCGTGCGCTCAGAGGAACATCGCCGATGCTCGTCAAATGATTCAAGTACGTGTAGCAATTTCCAGCTTGAGTTCGATCTGTAGGATATGATTGAACGTAGTAGGCATTTAACTATCGTAGCTCGATTTTTCTCCGTGGGATTTGAAGATAATTTCTAATATTATCATTTTACATGACGTTGATGAATTTCTGCAATTATGCCCCCTTAAAATTGTCATTATTTAACAAGTTTCGGGGAATTACCGCAAAAGTTTGTCGATTATTATGTAAAACGGCTTTGCTCGTAACAATAGCATGAGCATTGCACGGGACTCAAAATTTAACGGAAACAGCCAATATGTAAGGTTAGTGGGAATGCAAAAATATACAAATTTAGGGTCAAATCGTTAAAGAAAAATAATTGAGAGAGAAACATTGACAAGATGAGAGGTTCATGGGTTAGCTGTCTAATTTAGAAATCTAATTCGATCTCTTATGCAAGCGCAGACGATCCCTGAAGACGATGACCCAATCCAAGCCCCGCCGGCCCGGAGCCGCCGAGCCTCTTTCGACCTCGGGTCCAACCCGGAATCCGATGTGTCGCAGTGGAACGTTCTCCAGTTCAACACGGGCTCTGCGGCGCCCTTCATCATCAAGTGCGGGGCCAACTCCAACCTCGAGCTCGTTGTGAAGGCGGAGGCTCGGGTGCAAGAGCCAAAGGGCGTCGAGATCGTGCGGGTCGTCCCGAAGCCGGCCGCCCTGGAAGGGCTCGGCCTAGAGGAGATGCGGAGGATGTTTACGGAACTCCCCGAGGCGCTGAGCCTGCTGGCGCTGGCGCGGACCGCCGACGGGACTCGAGCTCGGTACTCGCGGCTCTACCGCACTCTCGCCATGAAAGTGCCGGCTCTGCGGGACCTCATCGGTGACCTAGACAAGGACATCAAGGCATAGGAGACGTGATATTTTTGGTTTGTGTTGATGATGGAATGTGTATTGTACTATCTCACAAGAGAGCTTCGTAGTGTAATCTTATTCTTCACTACATTCGTATATTTTATGATCAATATCTTTCGCGTGCATATATATATATATAGTATATACATACCATCAAAACTTATTATATTATCAAATTCTTATACTCAACTTAAGTGAAACTATTTTAAAAACTACTCAAGGTTTAATTAATCTAAATTATGCTCAATTCAAAGATTATTTTCCTAAAATACCCTTCCAGGCTTTGAACCCTAACGAGCTATCCCTTCTCCTTCTCTTCGACTCCTCGCGACGATCTCTCTCTCTAGATTTCTTCTTCCTCGTAGAGTGAGTTCGGAGGAAACTGTATCGGAGGAAGATGTGTCGCAGATTTGCGAGCACCGGAGATTTTCCGATCGAGCAGGATTGCTCGGAGCAAAGACAAAGAGGAAGGGCTCGTCGGAGTGAGAGACGCTCGTGGCTGGAAGAGGCGTCGTCGGAAGGGGCTTCGCCGGAGAGGCGAGCTGCATCGGAGCTCAAGGAGGAGAGCCCTGAAAAAACCTGAGCTGAGATTGGGGCTCTGAGTTTCAGGTTGGAGGGCTAGGAGATGAGCTTCGCCCAGAGGAGAGATCTGAGGATCTCGCAGAGGAGACGGAGGGAGCGCCGGACGGCGCTTCGCCCGAGAGAGCGTGAGACAGAGATTCGCGCTTGAAGGCTCAGAGTTGAGGAGCGTCTTCTCGGATCTGGTCTTGCCCTTATCTGAGGTGGAGAAGCTTTATTTGTTATGAAGGCTCTGATTGAATTTGTGTGTGATGTGAACATAATCATATGATTCCAAACTTAATATCGATCGATTCATAAAAAAAATATTGTATTTGGTCATTTAAAGTTTAAACTGCCTTGTAAGAATGCCAATGAAAATCACATGAAATTCATTCTCGTAGTCTCTAATTGTTCATCTAGTTGCTTGGTTCTAACATGTGTTGTTTTTTTTTTTGTGTCCGACACTTTACGCCGAATATATACTAAGCATATATATGATTAGTTAATGCTGTTGAGTGAGCAGTCTTATCCTTGTCTTAATTCATTACTTGCAGACCAAGTGTATGAGAATAATTTTTTTGACCACGAAAACCATAATATGGATCTGTTACTTTTATACTTGAGGAAATATTCGTGCTCCTGATGCTAAGAGAACGTTTCTTTTCGTTAAGGATAAGGTTTACCTTTTTATGATGTAAAAGCTATAACAGAGATACACTTTCATATTTGTTTACCTTTTTATGATGTAAAAGCTATAACAGAATAGAGTGTAACTCCAATTACATTAGTGTAACTTCGGTTATCAAAATTGTTTTAATACTTCTAAATTAATTCCAATAAAAAAAAACACTAAATTATTATTTTAAGAAATATATTGAAATTTGATTTCATAATAAACACACTTTTAATATCATTTTGTTTTATCGCTAAAAGAGCAAAAACACACCGTTTTTCTGACTTACAAACTTGCACCATTTCTTATGTAGAATATCTTAATATGTAACATAAGTGTACTTATATACGACAAGAATTACGAAATTGTAACTCCAGTTACATAAGTGTAACTTTAGTTACATATTTGTAACTTCAGTTACAAAAGTGTAACTTAGGTTACAAAAGTGTAACTTCGGTTACAAAGAATACGTTAATGTAACTAAAGTTACATAAGTGTAATTGTACTTACCCAAATGTAACTTTAGTTACATAAGTGTAACTCTTGTTACCCAAGTGTAACTGTAGTTACACAAATGTAACTTTAGTTACATAAGTGTAACTGTAGTTACGCAAATGTAACTTTAGTTACATAAGTGTAACTGAATTTACCCGAGTGTAAGTGTAGTTACCCAAATGTAATTGTAGTTACCCAAATGTGACTTAAGTTACATAAGTGTAACTTCAGTTACATAAGTGTAACTGTAGTTACCCAAATGGCTAATTGGAGTTATAATTATGTAACTACAGTTACACTTACCTAATTTTAGAGTTACAATGAATAAAAAATACGTTAATGTAACTAAAGTTACATAAGTTACATTAGTGTAACTGCACTTACCCAAACGTAACTTTACTAATTTTAGTCACATAAGTGTAACTGAATTTATCCAAGTGTAACTGTAATTACGCAAGTGTAATTGTAGTTACCCAAATGTAACTTTAGTTACATAAATGTAACTCCAGTTACATAAGTGTAACTGTAGTTACCCAAATGGCCAATTGAAGTTACATTTATGTAACTACAATTACACTTACCTAATTTTTGAGTTGCAATGCATAAAAGAATACGTTAATGCGACTAAAGTTACATAAGTTACATTTGGGTAACTTACATTAGTGTAACTGTACTTACCCAAATGTAACTTTAGTTACAGAAGTGTAACTCTTGTTACCCAGTGTAACTATAGTTACCCAAATGTAACTTTAGTTACATAAATGTAACTCCAATTACATTACCCAAATGTAATTTTAGTAACTTTAGTTACATAAGTGTAACTGCAGTTACCCAAGTGTAACTGTAATTACCCAAATGTAATTGTACTAACTTTAGTTACATAAGTGTAACTGAATTTACCCAAATGTAACTTTAGTTACATAAGTGTAACTCTTGTTACCCAAGTGTAACTGTAGTTACAAAATGTAACTTTAGTTACATAAGTAGTTACTCAAATGTAATTTTAGTAACTTTAGTTACATAAGTGTAACTGCAATTACCCAAATGTGATTTCAGTACTTTAGTTACAAAAGTGTAACTGAATTTACCCAAGTGTAACTGTACTTACCCAAATATAACTTTGGTTATAAAAATTGTTTACATAAGTGTAACAGTTACATAAGTTACACTTATGTAACTGTACCCCAGTTACATAAGTGTAACTGGATTACATAAGTGTAACTTTGGTTATAAAAATTGTTTTAATACTTCCAAATTAATTCCATTAAAGGAAAAAGCACTAAATTATTATTTTAAAAATATATAAAAATTTAATTCCATAATAAATACATTTTCAATATTGTATCATTTTGTTATATCACTAAAAGAGCAAAAACACACCAATTCTCCGAGTTACAAACTTGCATCATTTCTTATGTAGAATCTTTTAATATGTAACATTAGTGTAATTATATATGACTAGAATTACGAAATTATAACTCCAGTTACAAAAGTGTAACTCCAGTTACATAAGTGTAACTCCAGTTACAAAAGTGTAACTCCCGTTACATAAGTGTAACAATTAGAGTTACATAAGAGTAACTGTGATTTCAAAATTGTAACTCCCGTTACATAAATGTAACAATTAGAGTTACGTAAGTGTAACGCCAGTTACAAAAGTGCAACTCAGTTACATAAGTGTAACTTTAATGACATAATTACATATCTCAAATTACATGCGTATAACTGTAGTTACCCAAATGTAACTTTATTTACATAAGTGTAACTAAAATTATATTAATTTAAAATTAATTCAAAGAGAATTTCATAATTGCAATCTCATTATAACATTTTAACTTTAGGATTTCTATTATGTAAAAATAATGATGCTTTGGCTAATGATTATGTTTTTGTCTGTAAAAATATTCTTAAAAACAAATTCTTTTGTTCCTTTTTTACTTTGGATTGGATATTTCGTTTTGACCACCGTTACTGTGTAGAGATATATACGCACTATCCTTTCACTTTTACCTTAAAGAGTAAAATTACTAGATAATGGAGTAACATGAATATGATGGAGTTCCAATGAATTACAAATACGTTATTGTGACTACAGTTACACTAATGTGACTACAGCTACCTAAGTGTAATTGTAGTTACTATTATAATTGTAGTTACCCAAGTGTAACTATAACTAATAGAATTGTATAAATGTAATGAGAATTGCATAGTATAAATTATAATTTTGAGTCTGTGACGTCCATTGATGGAACTTCTCGATGTTCCATCAAAGTTGAAATTGATAATCATGTACAATATCGTATTAAAGTGAAGATAAGTTTAAGTTTGAGTCTAGAAATTAGTCAATAGTGTACACATATATCAACATACTAGCAAACAAGAAGAGCATATAATGCTCTAATCCTCATCCAAAACATTTGAAGATTTATACAACTCATTGGTATTTACATTGTAAGTTCCTATTGCAAAACGCAGACTAAAAACGCTTGTGAAGCGGAGCCGAGAATATGATTTGCCTTTTCCGGTCTTCCGTTTTCGGTAAGAGTCTGGTGAATGTTGGGAAGAATGCCTCTATTGGTATCACCATTTACAGCACTCGCACCACCACGCAAACTCGACAAGTCTTGCATCATTTCCCTCCACGCCGAGTCAGAGAATTTCAAGACAGAGGTTTCATTGTTAACGCTCTTCAATGGCGTAGCTTGCCCGGATTCCTCCGTCTTGCTAGGGTTCTTCTTTGCGAACGGCACGATCAATATGAACTCGCCGCTGCTCGCATTCAGTGCGTTAAGCTTACTTAACTCCCTGAAGGACACAATGTGAGACTCTCAAGCTTCAAACGATGACCGAAACATACAACGAACCAATACATTATCAAAACAACGATCAAAGATAAGATTATAAGCATAGAAACATTGATTTGGCAGATTCGTATATGGAAACTGTAACGAGAAATGGAACGGAGAGAGAGGGCTTGCCTTGAAAAAGAGATGAAAATTGGGGAAGGTGGAGACTGGAGGGAAACTCTTCTTGAGAAGAAGCTTGAGGTCTTCGATTGTGGAATCGGCGGCGAGAGAAACGGTGGTGGACTCGCCGGAGAATGTACGGATGAGGAATCTCTCCGGCTCTGCCATGGCCGTCGCTGGCAACAGAGGATGAAATTTGGCGCCTCCGAATGCCTCAAAAGAGTGCCCACCGGAGAGGTTATGAGCCTCCGAATGCCTCTACCGAATGCCTCCTCCGCCCACCGGCGTCGCCGACTGCTCCGATCGGCGGTGAGGCTTCGATCTCCTCTGCGGCTTCGGCGCCAGCAAAGAGTCCTCATCGGCGGGGTAGTCGACGGCGGGTCCTCCGCCGACGTGGGGTTCGCCGCCGGTGATGGAGGAAGGCGCGAAGGGGCCGATGAGGAGAGAGAGGGAGAGAGGGAGAGCAAACGAAAGAATATGATCGAAGGCTTGGTGAAGAAGAATAGAGCTATTCGACGAAGATGGATACGATATATTAAGGGTATAATTGTCCAAATAACACCAAATGAGGGTTTCTTTAATTATGATAAACTTTTGAGGGTTTTTTCAAAAAGTTTCACCTAAATTGGGTATTTTGTCTAAAAAGCCCATTCTTAATTTACAAAGTATTATTTATATAATTATTATAATTAAAAAAATTAATTATTATATAACGTGTCAAGAATATTGTAATCATAATATACAACTTGAAGATAATATTTGTGAAATAGAGCTTGTTTTATGCCATGGTACACGTAATTGTAACTACAATCACTTTGAGCAAATTTTGTATCATGAAAATACAAGACTGGAGATTCTTGTTACGCGGAAGCTTAGAGTTGAAGATGAAGCAAACATAAATTTCACGAATAACAAATAATTTCATAATCATATTTTAAGAACACTACATGATTAGTTAATTATTATAATTTATTTTTATGTAAGATGATTTCTTAACTAGTCATGCAATATTATATTTTATTTACAATAATTTTAGAATTATATATGTAATATTACTATTTTTATATTAAACTATCAATTTATATATAACTTGAGACTTATATTTTTAAATTTTAAATGTAGGATGACAAATCTTACTACATTCTTAAATCTCATGATCAATTTTTATTTTTATTTTTTGACAAAAGTAGGGTGAAAGGGGGTCCAAAACTCGGATTATTTTTCTTTCCAAAACCTAGACTTGGATTTCAAGTTTTGGAAATCAAAACTCACATTGGGATTCTAGATGTGTAAAAACTCGGATTTCCGGATGCGGGTTTTAAAACTGGTATCCGGATTAATTAATAAAAAGTAATAAGATAGAAAAACCTTATTTTTATAATAGAACAATAGTTTTTAATGCTAAATCTTTTACTAAAATGTATATATTAAGTTGCAAAATATGAAAAATAGCATGAGAATATTAAACACCAAAAGGAAGAGAAAAGTTCTAGCATGAGAATTTAAACACCAAAAGGAAGAGAAAAGTTCTATTATGATCGACGTGCTCAATATCACTTGATAAAATCCAAATGTACCAAGAACACATGATTTGGAATTCGACTAAATCAATTCCGGTTTAACCAAGTTTATACGGTTGCGCTTAAAAAAAAAACGAATGCGGTCCGGACACGATTTAAAATCCTCATTTTTGGTTTTTTTACACCGGTAGACAAAAGTATACAATATTTAAAATATTATACGTCAGCACCCAATTTTATTCCATCAATTATTTTTCGTTAAGTTGCATGACATATTTTAAGTGGTCCACATGTACAATGTACAAGAGCAAGAGCTACCATTTAAAACGTACCATGTGACACTTCACGAAAGAGACATAACGAAATAAAATTGAATGCTTACGAAAATATATTTTTTGTACAAGATATATTTGTCGCGAAAAAAGGATAAAATATGTCTAACTTTTGAGTAACTCGTGAATGAATAAAAATTATGGGTGAAAATTTCGTAACCGTTTCTCGGTTTTGTCCCGGTACCAGTCCCGGACCGATTTTTAAAAAAATCCGAGAAATTTAGCTTAAAACCGAGAACCAGTACTTCCCGGTTCCCGGTTTTTAGAACCAGTACCTAAAAAATATTTCCTGGTTTTTGGTACCGGTTTCGATTTTAAACTACATGTCATTTTTAAGTTTTTAGTATGTCGTTTTTAGTGTAATATATATTTTTATTGTCGTTTTTATACTACGTGTAATTTTTAATTACTAATTTTTCAAAAACTACATGTCATTTTTAAGTCAAGCCCTTTTTGAACTGGGAAATTTAGGATCGGAATCGGGAAATTTTAGAAATGGAACAGTAACTGAAATCGGAACCAAGAAATTCGAATCGGAACCGTTACCGGAACCGGGAATTTTTTTAATATGGAACCGTTACCAGAACGGTGACCAAAAAAAATTTCCCGATTTTTTGGAACAGAGATGAAAAAAAAAATTAATTTCCCGGTTCCCGCTTCCGGTTTCACCCCTAATAGAAACGGTTGCTTTTGTCTAAGCATCTAAGAGTATTTTCTTGTTGCCTTATTACATCACGGAATACGAAACCAAAAATATTTCTTTTGTTTGGAAATAAAAAATTGCGCAGATGGAGTGGCACGGAATTGCCGCTCATTGACTAGCCTCGGGTCACTCGGTTCCATTTTTGCCTTGACAAAGAACAAAAAAAATTGGAGAGAAAAAAAAAAAAAAACCATCATGTCAATCAAATTTAAAATAGTAATATAAAACTCGCATAAAATAAAATATAGTATATGGCTTAGAGATGCCTTCACATTTTCTTTTATTGTTCATATGAATTTATGTTCAAACTAGTAATTTATTGCTTGCAAAATGCTGTGTTGGTTTCCGTTTCCAAAGTCGTAAGTTTCTGCCGTTTTTTTTAAGGAAGTAAGTTTCTGTCGTTTATGCCATTAAATTATACGGCATTTTTTAGCTGCGAAAAAATGATGAGTTTCCCTTTAACTTTGTGTCGTTCGTAGTTCAAGTAAATCTATGTTGATAGTATACAAATTTCTGTTCTTTACAAATACAATTTACGGTATCGAAAAGAGTTTAAGGACCTAGTGCGAAAAAAGAAATAGCGATATTTATATGCGGGTCTCTTACGGAGATATATTAATATATAAAATCACAAACGAAGTCCACGTACAAAGCAACTGAAACAACGAAGCATTAAATACTAAACACATGCAGATGTGTTTTTATTAAAATTAAACACAACCATAGTTTTTCAAGTAATAGGCTGACATTTCAAGCAACATTCACTTCAGGCTCGGCCAACTTAGAAGCTTCGGACGTCTTTGTTTCTTGGCATACCAAAAAAACTTGTTGGAATCTTCAGCGCTCTTTATTTCCGGCTTCGCGTATCAGAAGAACTTGTTGGAATCTTCAGGATTCTTCGTTTCAGGCTTGGCATACCAAAAAAACTTGTTGGAATCTTCAGCGCTCTTTATTTCTGGCTTCGCGTACCAGAAGAACTTGTTGGAATCTTCAGGATTCTTCGTTTCAGGCTTGGCATACCAAAAAAACTTGTTGGAATCTTCAGCGCTCTTTATTTCTGGCTTCGCGTACCAGAAGAACTTGTTGGAATCTTCAGGATTCTTCGTTTCAGGCTTGGCATACCGAAAAAACTTGTTGGAATCTTCAGCGCTCTTTATTTCCGGCTTCGTATACCAGAAGAACTTATTGAAATCTTCAGGATTCTTTTTTTCCGGCTTCGCGTACCAGAAGAACTTGTTGGAATCTTCAGGAGTCTTCGTTTCAGGCTTAGCATACCAAAAAAACTTGTTGGAATCTTCAGCGGTCTTTATTTCCGGCTTTGCGTACCAGAATAACTTGTTGGAATCTTCAGTGGTCTTAGTTTCAAGCTTTGTTTTAAGCATCTTGTTGGAATAATCACCGGTATTAGTAGTGTCCATAACAACATCTTTCAAAGATGGGATTGCAAACTTTCTTGCTGTACTTGAGACCTGCAAGAAAAAAAAATGAAAATCAAATAAGATAAGATATATTAGTTGTTATCCGTTGGGCTAAATTTAGGTTTAGGCATATGATAAAAGAAATTGATTATGAATCTCAAATATACGATTGATTGATGTGAAATTTTCCTCATATTGACTTAGTACACGAGAATCTTAAAACTTAGAAACTACGAGAATCAAAACAGGTAAATATTATCATTGATACGAGTCCCCGGTAAATTTAACTTTGTCACGATTATGGTTCTCAAACTTGGGACTTGTGGATACTGGTTTCACGTCTTTTTATCCCCTAATACCCGTCTTTAAAGTGATTAGAAATTACTAGACATCAACATTCAAATTCAAATCTGTTGAGATGTGACCCTCATAGTTATAGTTGGAGATATCAGTATGGCTACAGTTCTACTTAGAACTGAGAAAACTGAAGGCAAACAGAGCCAAAAGTTGGTGCTTAGACGCAAGCTATAGTTGAAGCTGAAGCTTGCGTGACAGCTGGAGTCATAATAGCTATCTCTGGAGCTGTAGTGGTTGTTGGACAGATTTGAACGTATTGTATCTCTTATAACTAGGTGTGTATATTAGTTGTGTATTAGTTAGTTCTAATATATAGATGGAGTCTATGGTTTAAGTTGGAGAGAGATAGAGTCATATATGTGTAGAGGAGAAATAGAAGAGAGGGAATAATCAGAGAGACAAAAAGTATTGTGGTATCAATTGTAATCTTTCTTGAGACATTAAATAAAACTCTGGAGATATTTTCTTAGGCAAATTTCTGGTGAGAGTTCTTCATAGTTGGTCAATACTTTGGTGTGTTCGGTTGTATCGGGTATCGGTGATTCCAAATTAAGCCGATTTCCGGATCAAGTGTTCTTGGATCATTTGGGTTCTACGAGTAATCGTATCTTGAGCATTTCAATTATAACAAAATCAACGATAACTCACCACATTAATTTTTTCAATTCTAAGTAAAAGTCTCAGCGCATATGAAACACACACAGAGTTCAAGAAAGATAAAGAGTATTACACCCGGTTCCTACTTGATATGCATGTGCGCTTTGGACTTCACGACACATTTTCTCTTGATATTATTGAGCCGTATATGCATATGGTTTTATAAATTATTATACTTGATCATACACGAGTAATATGATACATACTGCACAATATTTATCAATATTTTTTCGCCTTCGGGGCAGTTTTGGGCTGTAAAATATTTTTTAGATGAAGTTTAACGTGGAAATTAATTGGTAAGAGATTATCAAGTAAAAGATCTAGTACTTTATATAGTTACTGCTGTATTTGTTCACTCGATCGGGGTGAAATAAAAACCGCGAAAATCATTTCATAGATTGAAATTGATGACTCCAATATTTAAAAATCTAAGCATTCGGTAGAATTCGGAAAATCGACACCGCATGTAAATAAACTGTATATAATTCTATACAAAGCATTGAAAAACACTTACCATCTCATGATTCATTTCACACCCATATAATCACGTGAGAATCTTAAAACTTATAAACTTGATCATTAACTATAGCTAGGTTTTTGGAGAGAGGAAGAAGAAGAAGAAGAAGCAGCTTACAGCGAGAAGTGAGAGTAGAGCAGTGAGCACTAGAGCAGTCTTCATTTTGGAGGAGTATTATATTATACAAATGCTTTTATTAGCTGAAGATGGTTTTGATATCAGGAATTATGGAGTATTTATAGTAGAGAATGTGCCATGCATCTCATCACAATAATTTCCATCTTAAACACTAGATAATATTTAATATTGAAAATGATTAACGACAGTTTCCATCTTATTGATATGTGATAACTAGATAATATTTAATATTGAAAATAATATTTATATCGAAGACTTAAATGAGACATGGTATATATATAGAAATAATTGGATCATGAAATGACAATTAAATGTCTAATAGTATGCTCATGTATGGGCTGGTGCGGCCCACAACCCGTAAATCCCACATAGTAAACGGATGGGCTTGACCTGCCCCGTTCAATGTGCGGGGCGGGCTTTGGAAGAGCCATCAAGATTAAAGACCCACCCCGGCCCATGAACCCGAACTCACAATGTCGCAGGGCGGAGCAAGCTTTTACGAGTCGAATTCAGTGGGCTTTTACGAGTCGAATTTTAGTGGGTCTTTCACAAACCAAAACGGGTTGGATTTTTACGAGTTCATATGCAATAATCATTACATCTTTTAGTGGAGCGTATAAATGAAATTCAATACAAATTAAAATTAATACAAACATAGAAGATAATGAATACATTAACGAACAATAATACATTTAATATTTTTTGTGTTTGCTCATTAAAATACTTATTTTAGTCGAGTAATATTATTAAAATAAAATTCAATCACATATATACTTAGAAATTAAGATATGATATTGATTACTTCATTATGAAGCTAAATTTAAAATTAACGAATCTTCAAATTGGTTAGCGAACTTTGAAATTGATTAATAAAGTTAAAATTATTTACATAAATAATTAAAGATTTATATAAAATATATACAACAAATAAAATAATAAATTGTATAATATAAAGATAATTTTTAAAATCTATAAAAATAAAATATTTAGTGTAATTTTTTTTATTATATGGGCTTCGAGATGGGCGGGCTTTTGAACGGGGCGGGGTGGGGCGGGTATAGGAAAATATACCAGCTTGACCCTTGCCCCGCCCACAAAAAAAAAGGCGGGGCGGGAAAAATCTACTTTTTACGAGTCGGACTTGGGTGGGTGGGCCGAGGCCGGACCGGCCTAATTGACACTTCTATGCACACATGACATTGTTTGGACCAAACTTTTAAATATTGATACCAATGAAAATTGCAACTTTTATTTCATTGGTATGCTGATAGGTAACAAATTAACTGATAAGTTTCAAAAATAATATAAAAAAAATGCCAACAATCAAAGTTATCGATCAAATTTACAGGTAAATTGCAAATCGACGGAATTTTGTTTGTTTGCTGGAAATATAGTGTCATATGTTGGATTTCATCCCCCGTGAAGAAACGACATCGAAGCCAATAACTACACCCGCAAGACAAAACGACATGATAAAGTCAATGGCCGTGGAATTTAGGCCCAACTCGACCAGGCCCAAATGACAATCCAACGCATAGAGCCCGTCAAAGAAACTCGTGCACATTCAGTCTCCAAAGACCAAACCACCCAAATAATAGGCCCACGAAGCTCTACAACGACCAATTCTGAAAGGACTCGTTATCAAGGAACAATTCAGCTCCAAACAATGCGAGGACACCTTTACAGGTGTTGATATTCTAAGGGAAGGGCAGATTCAACCCAACTAGCCGTTATGAGCGAAGGAGGAAGACACGATGTCAAATATAGGCTATATATAATAAACAGATTGTATATCAAGCTCATCGATCAATTTTACATAAAGAATCTCTTTGTAACTATTATTCACGGAATCATATACATCATTTTACTTTATTGTTATTTCGATATCCTAAATCTCTTTACAATCATATACACATTTCATCACCACAATTGATTTCGCACGTTAACAACAGTTATAATTTTATGGGTTATTACCGGCATATGTTCATTTTCTTTTGCAAACATCCGACTTATGTTCCTGTTCTTTTTTTTTGCGGCATATATTCCATAAGTCTTAAAACGTACTCAAAGTCAACCTCCGTTAACACTTCCGTCTATGTCCGTTAGTTTTTTCCATGGGTCACGCCCTTAAGATTGGCATATGTTCCCGTTCTTTTTCAAATATCCGACTTATGTTCCTGTTATTTTTTTGTTTAGCGGCATATATTCCATTAGTCTTAAAACACACTCAAATTCAACCTCTATTAATACTTCTGTCTATATTCGTTTGTTTTTGCCACGTGTCATGTACACCTTGACAAACTTCATCATCTTCACCGATTCGTTCGAGCAGAGCTCGTGTCATCTATGTGCTTGAGTTTCATTAGGCAATTAGTTTCCCAGGATATAATCGGTCAACCACAAAATTTGTAACATTTCAAAGTTCGGTAACGAAGTAAGACTCCTTGAACTTTGTTACCCAAAGGCTCATAACATAAAACAATGGAAAGCTATAAAAAATTAAAATTACAGAGTGAAAAATTAATGGGAATCAAACTCTTAATATCCAGATAGCTTTCAATACTTTGTTTTGAAGAAAGCGTTCAACTCGGGTGTTCAACATTTCGGCCCACTTGACGTTATCTCAATTTTATTTTCATTGAAATATTTTCACACACTTCGGAGACAGGTCACTGATGGCTTTACTATAGCCATCGGTCATGGTGATCCCAACCTCGGTCCACTAGAACCTCCTTTGTGTCTTTACTGCTTCTGCCCAATGCCAATTCTCCTCGGCACTAAACCCTCCCACGACGGAACCGTGGTTTTGTGGCAATTCGATTGGTTGGTGCTTTGGTTAGGGTTGATAATTAAAGATTTGAGAGCTTGTTAGAAACGGAGATCAAAGACTTCCACGACGAAAGATGATTTCAGGATTAAAAAGGGAAGATCAATTCTACATCGATGAGAGAATGAAGATTTTAAAAAATGATCAATTTTACCGCTTAAAAATAATTAGTATCATCTAAAATGGTACTTTTATCGTCTAAAAAAAATATTATTAAGAAAATAAAAAATGAAAAAAAAATCTACTTTTTATTTTAAATGATAAAAAAAATCATAAATAGAAAGAACGGGAACATAAGTAGGATATTTTCAAAAGAACGGGAACATATGCCGGTATTAAGGGCGTGACAAACTAACGGACATAGATGGAAGTGTTAACGGAGGTTGACTTTGAGTACGTTTTAAGACTTATGGAATATATGCCGCAAAAAAAAGAAAGCAGGAACGTAAGTCGGATGTTTGCAAAAAAACAGGAACATATGCCGGTAATAACCCTAATTTTATTATGTAAATACACTAGCAGTTATAATTTTATCACAATATAAGGAAAATAACTGCAATTTAATATAAATTATATCTAATAATTAATGAAAATATATTATTTTTTCTAGTAAGATATCAAAATTATGGAGATATCAAACGCACACCGAGGGCAAGCCGGGGTATCTATCAATCCCTAACTTGGGGAGTTGGAATCCCCGATGACGGGAATTTCTATCCCCGAAGTCGGGGATAATCTGCAACGTCGAAAATTGCTAGTTGATTAATTCGGAGTGTACTTTTTTAACTAGTCTCTTACGGTAATTAAATATAGAAAGGATTTGCTAAAAAACTTTATTTTAGAAAAATATAACTTCCCTCAAAAAAAAACATATAACTCTGATGATAAATTGCAGAGAAGACTACAAATTTTGTAAAAGTTTTGATACTTTTTCAACTTAGACCCTGAAGTTTCAAAGTCTTGCCAAATACCCCCATCGAGCTAAGAAGAAGAAGAAGAATGGCTTCGTTGAGCTGTGCGAAGCTGACGATCTTCGCCATTGTTGGAGTCATCGTCCAAACGATCGGCCTGTTCATCTTCCTCTACGGTTTCTTCCCGGTCAAACCTGCTCTCTCCGGCGTCAGGTACGATCCTCGCCTCTCTTCGCGCTTCTCGATTCCGGAAACTTCTCGAGTGTTCATGCGAAGCTTCTTCTTCTTCCGGTATATGGTGGTTATGCCAGTGGCTTGGAGAGTTTTGGATCGCCGTGGTTCGATGTTGCTCGAAACGGAAGCTATGGCGCGGAGAATCTCTCTCCTGATCGGCTCAGGACACTGTATCAGGTTCCTTCTTTGATCGCTGCGCTGAGATTCGTGTCGAAAAATGGCTCATATGATTTGCATTTTTCAGATTATATTCAGAAAAACATGGGATTTCATTTCATGGATGATACAGTGAATTTGAATATTCGACATTTGTGTTCTTCTTTGTGAATCGATCTCGTTTTTGTAACGCAGGAACGATCCGGGATCGCTTCTTCGTATGACCAGCTAGTACTAATGGTATGTCTTTTTCTTTACTTCATCTACAAATGCGAGAAAAAATAGCCGGAAAACTGAAGTTTCGGTTTGAACTGTTCATCTTAGAAGGAGCGGTTTTCGGTTTATCATTTACGATCATGTTAGTTTAGGTAATTGATGGTCTTCCAGCAGAGTTTGTGCTGGGAAAGGACGGTAATCCTCCGCGCCGAGAGTTCGTGGAAGCTATGCCGTACACTCGGGCGCTGCTAGAGAAAGGAACAGCATTAGGGTTCCATTCAAAGGCTGCTCCTCCGACCGTTACAATGCCTCGTCTGAAGGTAAGAGGGCGCGTTGCCAAAAAAAAACGAGGGAATATTTTCCTTTTTATGATACGCTTTTTAATGTCCGACATCGTATTGTGTTGATGACGCTTAATGAATTTACAAACAAATTCTTTCAATTTCTTTTACTCTCCAAATACAACAAGCAAATATATTTTCTCTTTTCCGTTTCGAAATCGAAACCATTTCAGGCTATGGTTTCTGGTGCAATTGGAGGATTCCTGGATGTGGCCTTCAATTTTCAAACACAAGCGATGTTAGATGATAACCTGCTCGGTCAGTTGAGCCTAGAACTCTTGAATAGTATGCCATACGGGTAGTTTTGTAGTTATGACTGTACTTTATCGGTTTTGTTTTTCAGGTCAGTTTCGTACAACCGGTAGGAGAATGGTAATGCACGGTGATGAAACATGGCTCAAGTTATTTCCCGGATTATTCACAAGGCATGATGGTGTTACCAGCTTTTTCGTAAGTATTTCTTTTATGATGAAATAAGAAATGGAAATGTGTTGACCCTTACTCAATTAGAAACATAGAAGCAAGGGTACTTTGGGAACTTAGTCCTTTGTTTATGTCCTCGTTTATCTTTCGGTTGTTATGTCCCTTTAGCTAGAGTTTTTTTTTTCTGCTTGATTGATTATAAAAAGTGTTCGGGAATTACTGTTCCGGTGATTTCCCATTGACCTTGTGTTTCGTGTGGTTTTGTTTTGGGTTTTATGAAAAAGCTCCTACTTAAAGCCACATATGTGGTTTTCTTTCACTTTAGCACATAATCATCTAAACTCAACCTTAGAAAATATTGGAAAAAGTTGGAGAGATCAAATGCAACGTAGTTTACAAACCATGAAGTTTTTATTTGTATTTACATATTTTCTTTTATGTATGTGTGTGTAAAATGTAAATTAAGATTAATATATCGCAGGTAAAGGACACCGTGACAGTAGATCAAAACGTTTCTCGGCATTTGACTCACGAGCTTAGTAGATCCGATTGGGATCTCTTGGTAAGTCCAACCCTTCTTCATCACGTTTTTGACGGGCTTCATATTTTTTAATTTGAGTCACAGTTTGAATTGGTTTTAAAAAAGAAAAAAATATCGTTATCGAGCTTATAAACAGAGAGCTTCCATTGATTACCCTATCAAGCAATATAATTAGTTTCCTGAATTGATTTGAGAAAGTATGCTTTTGGCTGCGTTTATGATTCAGATTCTTCATTACCTAGGCTTGGATCATGTCGGACATATCGGCGGCCGCAGTAGGTATTTATTTACACCAGTTTCAGTATATTTGTTTATTGGCCGTTTCAATGTTCGGTTTCTTGAAATTTGTTAATGTTTATTCCAACTATTTTAGTAATTTGATGGCCCCAAAAATGATGGAGATGGATGAGGTGATCAGGATGATTCACATTAGCAGAATCCTCAATCAAACGAACGACCACGGAAAGACGCTTTTGGTTTGTGATTCCGATACTTTTTTTCTTTTTTTCTTTTTTATTTCTATTTGACTTTATATTTAGTACATTCTGACACGAGTTTTGTGTGTAGTTAGTGGTGAGTGACCACGGTATGACCGAGAATGGTAATCACGGAGGATCTTCGTATGAAGAGACTGATTCTTTAGCTTTATTTATTGGTCTAGAAAATGATGTCTCTGCATTTGAGAACACAATTCACCAGGTATTTGTGGCATATAAACATTATGCTTCTATTCGAACATCGGTTTTGAAATTAAAACACGTTTAGTCACATATTTTGATAAAAAAGTACTCTTCCCAAGATAATTTCATAAAATATAGAACTTGTGACTACTTATTTCTAATGTTCATACTGTAAAAACCAGGTTGACATTACACCCACGCTAGCTCTTCTATTTGGAGTTCCGATTCCGATAAACAACGTTGGTATCCTAATTCCCGAAATGTTTGAGCACTTGCCTGGTCTCTCCTCTCTCTCTCTCTCTCTCTCTCCTACTTGTATAAATACACATCTATTTGTATCTCGCTCTTGCTTATATACATATATTGTAAGTTTTTCTAATAAAAGATGAGACTGAATGATTAGGAAGACAGTGATAACACTCTCTAAGCGATATCAAATAAGAGATTGCAATCGTGTTTTAATAGAGAAAAAATAACAGCTAATTTTCTAGAATTAAGGGAAACTGATTAACTATGTAATCAACTTTTCGACAGGAATATGTTATGTGCCAAAATTATGACTCTAAATACTAAATACTCGGCCTATATCAGAATATACAATCTTACAAAGACACATTTAAATGATGCTCCTTGTGCAAATATCATGATTCAATGCTTTAGATAAAGAATATTTACAGCAATTCACAAATGTTTCTTTTCATTGAGATAAAAACCAGCATGCTAAAATACTGTTTTGCCCCTTTGGTTTCTGCTAATAGATGAGCAAAAGCTAAGAGCACTGGAGCTCAATTCATGGCAATTACTTAGATTACTGCAAGCACAAATACCGACCTTATCGTGCGGGAATTTTCTGTACCGTGCTTCAATTGACGAAGTCTCGGGAATCAGCAAGTGCCAAGGTAGCTCAGAAGAGATGTTTTGTTGCTTGTATAAGAAGGCATTATGTCTCCACAATTCTTGGGTTTCTAAGAATGTATCAAGGTGAGTTTGTCTTAGCACAATCCATCATAGTCATGACTAGGGGTGAACAGTTTATACCAGAAACTAGAAAATTTTGGTTTTAAGATTAAATTACCTTGCGACTATTTATTTATTTGGACCGGTTCTTACACAGGTTCCGTTACCGGTTTTATTACTTTATTAGGATTTTTCTTAGTTTTTTTTTTTATATATATATATATATTTTTTTTTGTACATTTTGATAGTTTATTTATGGAAAACTAGTTTAAAATATATGTTCTGATTTTAAATTTTAAGAGGCTGAAATCCGGTTTTCATCCCTAACATGATGAGACCAAATTCTATGATGAACTACTGTTCCTAATGCCAGTGTTGCTTTCTTTGTGAAGAATGGGAAATGACTTTAACGACGGGGAATTCCGCATTGCTGTTAAAGTGTACAACGAGTTTTTAAGAGCGGCAAGTCAGTGGTTGGCGCGTAGAGTAACTTATGTATGTATGTTTCAATCCGGGTGGTAACTTTTTTCCTTACGAAAAGCTGAAGAATTTGATGAGAAAGATATTTTCTTTCTTAATTATTTGCTTAACGAATCCGAGAGTTACATAACTAATTAATTAAGTAGCAGAATAATACTATATTTTTAAAAGTCACCCTCGGTTGAGAATGAAGTAAGAAAATATTATATTTGTTTGTCAATTTTTTTTAATATTGGTTTAATCTTCATTTATGTGCAGAAACCGATCAACTTGCTTGTTCTTGGAGTTGCTGCAATGCTACTATCTTGTGTAATATTGCTGAGCCTCTTATATCAAGTGTCAAAACAAGCTCACGCTATCAAGATGAGCCGTAATCCAGAGGATAATACCTCGAACACATTACATATTGATGAAGCTTTCACTATAGCTATTATCTTCATCTTTCTCATAAGCATGGGTTCAAGCTCTATGGTAGAGGAAGAACAGTATGTATGGCATTTTGTCACGTCTACATTGACTCTATTATTGCTGCGCAGAACGTTTCAGTCGCTTCGAAACGGAAGCAAAGGTTTTGAAACTAGTTCAGTGATTTTGATTCTTCTTTCTCAAAGGATCTTGAGAAGCTGGCATCAAGGAGGGGTGAATTGGACTTTCCTTCCCGACATTTCCAAGTGGCTTGAAAAGGCTGGTGACGATTATGTAAAAGCAACTCAGCTAATAACGGCCGTGATCGTGATTACCATGAGCTTAATCTCGGTATCTGTATCAAAAATCGCTACCAAAGTCAAGGCAGTTCTTGGGGTTTTCTGTTTGATCCCGGGATTTTTGGTTTTGAATCATATATGGAATTATCAGGACAGTTATGATGCTACATCTTTGGTACAGTTAGTTTATATGATTCTGGGAATTTTTACACTTGGGATTGCTGTGATTTCACCATGGATATCGCCTCATTTGACTTCCAAATCATGCTTATACTTGAAAGAGTCAACTTCGGATCATAATGAGCATGACATATCTTTTTCAGTGGAATTACGGAACGCCTTGTTTGTGATTGGGTGGGCCTATATATGCTCCTGGTGTTTTCTGCAGCTTTTTCTTCAGCAATCGATCAATTCGATGCCCATTTCATTGCTTTTTATCCAAGTTTTGGCGGGAATGCTGTATTCCATTAACAGTGGACCAAATCACAAGCAATGGGTAGAGGTAAATTATGGAAAATTATATTTCGAGTATGTATTCAAATATAATTTTAATCCCCTGTAATTATTCTGTACTTCTTACTCATGTCTACTAAATATATGTATGATCATCATTAGTCTTGTGTAATGTAGGTTTATTTAGTTTAATATTAGGCCCAAGGCTGTCCTTAAGTGTATCTAAATATTTTCAATGAGTATATTAGGACCCAAACCGGTAATCAAGAGAACTGTTTTATGTATTGATAACCGACTCAACCTCGAATTTGAGAGAAAGACTGGGAAACTCTCCCAAAGATGTTCAATAGGAATTTTGCTTCCTATACTAATTGTGTGCTTTATATTTGATCTTAGGTTGCTTTATTTTACTACATGGGAATGGCAGGCCATTACGCTTTAGGAAACAGCAATTCTTTGGCTACCATCGATGTTGCCGGTGCTTTCATTGTACGTTAATCTTCTCCGAGTAGCATAATTTGTGATAGGATCCAATCTGACATTTCGACACCAAAACAGAAGAGAAAACGTCACCAAGGTGGTGATGCTCGAATATTATCAAGAACACGAGCAGCAGCACAAGAACGAGCCTTCTCCTTCGAGAATTGAGGCTGGAAATTACAATCATTAAATGAAAATACCTAATTACCCTCTATGGATAAAGGAAAAGACACTTAAAGACAATTAAATAGGGTAATTCCTAAATAACCGTCACCCGGTGCCTCCTATACACTTGCCCCTGTTTGTAAATATGCTTATTAAATACAACTTATAAATTGTCTGAGGAAAAACAAATGAGCTATACAAGTACAAATTGCAATTACTAATATGTACTAGCACTATAACAGTGTATTTATATATAATTTACACATAACTTCATGTATTTCTACACAATATTCTGCTCTTGAAGCGGCTTATCTGATTTCGTCCTCAATTTCTTTCATTTCCAGGGTATTTCACACCACTCAACTTTCCTTTCTGGGGTCTTGATGTTCATCATTACATACGCCTCGCCGATGTTGACTTTTCTCGGCATGGTCATGTACATATCTGTTAAGAGCGTTGACTACATTGCTATGTCTTCGAATCTCAGCCCGGGAGAATTTCTGAAAGCGATATTAGGGTTGCCTTGTCTTCTTCCTCTGAGCTTGAACTCAATTTTCTTGATTGGATATACCATAATGTTGATCTTGATGAGAAACCATCTGTTTGTTTGGAGCGTCTTTTCACCGAAGTAAGTTTCTGTCAACGTAGTTGTATCTCATTTATTCAATTCATTATGAGATTCTTGGAATATTTATGTTGCTAGAATCGACATTTATCCGATAAACATATTGTCCTCAATCTTATATATTTGTGAACTTATTTTTTGTTTCAGGTACCTTTACGTCTGTGCTACCACGGTATGTGTTTATATTGGGGTGTTCATTGTGGCGTCGACGGTGATTTATACATTTTCGGTGGTAAGTCATCGAAGAATCCTTCTAGCTAGGCCATTTTTTACACAAACAAACAAAAGTTAGGGCTTTAATGCACAAGAATTCCGATGGAGGGTGATAATATCACTGTTTTCCGGCGCTCCAATCGTGCAATTAAGTGCTACGGCAGTGGGAGAATTTTTCAGAGTGATGGAAATGTAAGAGTTTTTTTTTATTGAGAAATTTTGTAAAATGAATTATTATTTTTTCATACATAATTACAAGGATTAGGGCCTAGAATTACTTTTGATTTTCAAGTGAATTTCCATTTATGGCAGTTACTCTTTACATAGATTATGTAGTTTGGACTTTCATGTCGTTCTTTATCTCCTTTTTCTTCTCTGCTTTGTATCAACCCAACGATTTTTTTGGTTTCGTTGTCGTTTTTTCTGCACGCCGACTTTTAGTTTCCTGCCGTTTCAGGTTTTATTTTCCTGTCGTTTACAAAATTTGTCGCAAAATAGTAATGTCGTTTAAATTGCTAATTTTTATGCATCTTGTGTCATTAATAGACCTTTAACTATTAGTCGTTTATAATATTCTTACCTGCGTCGTTATATTCTGTCGTTTTTGATTTTCTTCTGTGGTTTCCTACTATTTGTCGTTTATAGATGTTACTAGCAGTATGTGTCGTTTATCGTTTTATATGTCGTTTATATTTTCTTGTCGTATTTGCTCTCCTCTCTAAAGTTCTCCGGCAATTCACTGCTCAGTTTTAACTCTGAACCTGCAGATCTCCCAAAACGACACCGTTCCTTGTGCTGCAAAGTCAAAAAAGAAAAAAATTTCATGAGTTTTGATCATATTTAGGATTTGGGTGAAGAAGATTATGGTCTTTTTTTTCCTTTTTCTATTTCATTTTTCAGTCCTCTTTTTTCCCAAATAAATAATATTTTGGACCAGTTTCCGAGAAAATAACATGGGATCTGGTAGTAGTAATGGGTCCAACTTAGAATCTTGTCTCTCTAAAAATAACAGAACACCTATATATATAATTATATATATTATTTTAATTGATGAAACTCAGATGACGTGTCTGCATGCCGTGTGTCATAATTACGTATCTTTAAGAAAATATGTTTTAAGAAGGTCAAAAAGCTTGTGTTTTGACATAAAGGGCAAAACTTTATTATATATCGGTGAGTGAGATAAATAATTAGTTGATCGAATCTTACACAAAAACTCATAAAAGTACATTTAGTTGCAATTGTTTAATTCAATATGGTAGTTGTTGATTAGAGAATGGGATTACATAACTAGTAATTAGTGCTTGCATATTTGGATTGTAAATGTATTTCATACACTACGTAAAGGGTGTCGTGCCGTATATGTTCTAATAATATTATTATTATTATTTACTAATTTAACATATATTTTAATATATAAGGGTGTTCATACGTTTTAATCATGCCTGACCAATTTGTTAAGTGTGTTAATTATAATTATTAGTTGATTTACTTGCTATTTACTGGTATTACAATCATTTAAGGAGGTTCTTAAATGTACTACTAAACAAATACATAATTTGTTATGAATGCGAGACCCTCAATGCATTAGAATCCTTATATAAGTTACCATGAGTAAGATTCAACGAAAAATATATATAAAAAAAAAACACAATATGTAATTTACTTAACTTGATTGGAATGATAATCAATCAAGATGATCAAATTGAAGATTACCCCACTTTAACTTTTTTAACATGTTATAAATATATATTGCCTTAATCTATATGAAACTACACGATTGTATACTTATATATTTTTTTTCTTTCTATTTCAAAGAGCTATTAACGGCATAAGTCCTCCAAAATTAAACAAATGAGACGACATGAATACAATTTTTTTAGGAATTAAAGTGTGTAAATACGTGACAATCCATGAAATTGCCGCGTCAGTATTTTTTTTTTTTTTTTTTTTTTATCAATCCTATTTTTGTAATTTTAGACAGTGGTCTCGTACCGTCCCAATTGACTAGACTTTGGAAACTTATTCCGCCAACGATCCTTTAAAAAAAATCGTCAAATATAGGAAGAAATATATTATTAAAAATTAAGCTCTTCCAAAGCAAAAGAGGAGGGCGTTAGTTCTCACACACCCTGTAAAAGGAACATTAACGTGGGAAAGAACAATTAGATGATCCACTTTTAATCAATTTAATTATTATTTCTCTTTTCACATTTCAGTTTTAGGAAATCAATTTTGCGCTCCTCAAAATCCCATTTTCCATAAAAGCCCTCCATGCAATTAATCATATATATCTTAAAATATTATAATGATTTGGATCACCAATAGCATTGCTTTGTAATAATAATAATAATAATAATGATAAATTAATTGGTCACTTTTGATTTGTCAAAAAAACTAGGCGCAGTTTGCTCCCATCCATGATGTTATTAATAGAAAAGTTGGTGTCACATTCCTTCCTTCTGCACGTTCTTTCTTTTTTTCTTTTCTTTTTCATATTTTTTTTTCTTCCATCTTCGAATATTATGATCGTCCCAATCTTTTATTGGTCGTCTTAATCAATCACAACTCTCCTTAATGGCTTCCATGTCCTCTTCAAGAGTATAGTCAAAAGGGTACTTTTGTTTTTTTGTGTTTCTCATCGTTTTGGTTTTGAGAAGAGAGCAAGGAGAAGAAGGGCATTTTCGTATTTTGGTTTTTCCTTTGTTGTTCTTGGTCATATTGGCTTTGAGAAGAAAGGAGAAGAAGGGTCTTTCTGTTCTTGATTATATTGGTTTTGACAAGAGAGGGAGGGAGACGAAGGGTATTTCGGTAACTTTTGTATTATTGATCATACTGGTTTTGAGAAGGAAGAGGGAGATTATTCTGGGAAGGGAAAGATGTTGCAGAGAGCTGCAAGCAATGCGTATTCATGGTGGTGGGCCAGCCACATCAGGACCAAGCAATCCAAATGGCTTGAGCAAAGCCTTCAAGGTAATTCCAAACACGTATATATAGACATATATATATATATGTATATATATGTATGTGTGTGTATTGAAAATGTGGTGTTTCTGTCTAGATTAATACTTGGCCAATGATAAGAGATTTTTTCTTTCTCAAAACCATTAAAAATGGACTTTTAATGGTTGAGAATGAGGTAATATTTTAAATCAGATTGCTTCATTGTATATAAATATGTGTATATATATGTGTGTATATATTTGTGCTTTGTAATGTGATCAATAATATGTAATAATCGAATTTCTAGCGTGAAGTTTTTGTTTGGAAATTCAACAGATCTGGAGTTTTACAATTTTTTTATTATCTTGATGAAGCTTAACTTTAAGATCATGCCATACAGAATTAAGTCCCGGCCCGGCTCCCGGTTTTGGAAGAAGAAAATAAGACTGAGATTGAGCCCGGTTTTGGGAGGCCCAAATAAACCGGAACCGGGCAAAAAAAAAAGGCCAAAATCTAGGTTCCCGATTCCTGGTCCCGGGTTCACCTTACTCTGAGATGTTAAAGCGTTTGATGTTTGTTATTTTTGAATTTTCTGATACTGAAAGCATACGTTATGATTTGCAGACATGGAAGAGAAAGTGCAGACGGTGCTTAAGCTCATCGAAGAAGACGGAGATTCCTTCGCCAAGAGAGCCGAAATGTACTACAAGAAGAGACCCGAGCTCATCAGCTTTGTTGAGGAGTCTTACCGAGCTTACCGTGCGTTGGCCGAGCGCTACGATCACATCTCCAACGAGCTCCAAAACGCCAACAACACCATAGCCTCGGTCTTCCCTGAACAGGTTCAGTTCTCCATGGACGAGGAAGACGAAGAAACCTCATCGAAAATCCCCAAAAAGCTCTTGGAGCCTTCGAAGACGAACGTTCCCAAAGCCCCGAAAGGACCCGAGCCGAAGATCGTCCCTCCCGGAGTGAAGAAGCTTCTTCCGAGCAAGTCGAGGAAGCCAGTGAGCACCCCCGTGGCCGCTCCGGTGTCGGGGCTGAAGAAGCCGGAGGCCATGGAGGAGATCGACCGGCTTCAGAAGCACATTCTGGCGCTCCAGACAGAGAAGGAGTTTGTTAAGAGCTCGTATGAGAACGGGCTCGCGAAGTATTGGGAGATCGAGAGTGAGATCAAGGCGATGCAGGAGAGGATCTGCGGTCTGAAAGACGAGTTTGGCGAGGGAGTGGTCATCGAGGATGACGAAGCTCGTAGTTTAATGGCGGAAACAGCGGTGAAGTCATGCCGGGAAACACTGACCCGGCTCGAAGAGCGGCTCGAGCAATCGAGCCGGGAAGCCTTGGCCGAGTCGTTGAGGATTCAGGAGGTGCGGGAGAAGTTCGCTTCTCTCAGGGGAGGCGACAGCTCCGAAACCGAGAAAAGCAAATCGAAAAACAGATCCGATCAAGAATCAGAGAAGCAGAGAGAGAGTGAAGAGGTCGAATCGCTAAGAGCGAAGATCAAGGAGCAATTTGAAGTTAGGTCAAACTCAAGCTCATCATTCACGGTGACAGTTATGGTGGATAAGATCGACGAGCTCGTCAACAAGGTGATCGGGCTCGAGACGGCTGTCTCATCCCAGGCGGCTCTGGTTGAGCGGCTGAAGAGCGAGGCTGACGAGCTTCATGTGCAGATCCGAGACTTGGAGGCCGAGAAGGCAAGTTCCGTCGCTGGAGAGAGCACTCCGAGCAGGAAGCTCGAGGAAATGGCGGCGAGACTAGACGGGCTTCAGGCCCTCAACCGGAACTTCAAGGACCAGAGCAACAATCTGCAGATTCATTTTACAGAAGCGAATTGCAACCTCGATCACCTCTCGTATAAACTCCGAACCGTGAAACCCGATGATGATGAGCTCACTGTTGATGCAGGCTCTTCAGGGATCGAATTAGGGTTAGCAGGAGAGGCCAGTTTGATGAGCCAGTTAAGTTCTTCGGTAAACCCTTTTGAAGATTTCCCAAGCGCAAGAAACCCTTTCGAGGCTTACGACGAAACTCCGGCCCACGATTCAGATCAAGACACAAAGATCACAGAGAAAACAAGCGATGAACCAAGCAACACGACCAACATTCATGGTGAAACCCAGACAGAGGACAGCGAGCAAAATCTGCCGAAGTCGATTGACAATGAATCCCAGACAGAGGACAGCGAGCAAAACCTGCCAAAGTCGATTGACGCTGGACCGGAGGAAGATGAACCGGACTGGCAAAATCTCTTTACCAATGGAATGGAAGACAGAGAGAGGATTCTCTTGAAAGAGTACACTTCGACCCTCAGGAACTACAAGGATGTGAAGAAGAAGCTCGGCGAGGCGGAGAAGAAATCCGCGCTCGATCCGTCCCAGCAGATGAGAGATCTGCGAAGCGCAAACGCCAAGAAAGACGAGGAGATCAGAGCCCTTCGCTTGAAGCTCGGCCTCCTCGAGGACACCATCGGCACCGAAACTACAGTGGCGATCCCGACCGATCAACCTCAGACGGTGTCGGTGATGGAAGAGAAGTTCCGATCAAACATCGATGAACTCCTCGAGCAGAACCTTGACTTCTGGCTCCGATTCAGCAGCTCGTTCCACCAGATCCAGGAGTTCGACACTGAGATTGAAGACCTGAAATCGGAGATCGCGAAGCTCCGGGAAAAGCGGATCTCCAACGGCGGCGACACGTTGCAGGGCCTGTTAAGATCCGACGCGAGGCCGTTGTACAAGCACATGAGGGAGATTCAGGCGAAGCTCACGGTGTGGCTGGAGAAGAGCGAGCTTCTCCGCGAGGAGCTCCAATGCCGATTCTCGTCGCTGTGCGAAATCCAGGAGGAGATCACGAAGGCGCTCAAGGCGAGCGCCGAGGGTGACGACGACGGGTTCTTCGCGTTCACCAATTTCCAGGCGGCGAAGTTCCAGGGCGAGGTTCTCAACATGAAGCAAGAGAACCACAAGGTCGCCGACGAGCTCCAGGCGGGGATCGACCACGTCGCGGCTGTGCAGATTGACGTCGAAAGGACTCTGGAAAAGCTCGCCGGAGATTTCGAGCTTGCAGGCGGCAGCTCCAGCGAGAAGAAGAAGGCTGAACCGAGCCTCGCCCACGCCGAGAGCCGCGCTCGCGTGCCATTGAGATCATTCATCTTTGGCGTGAAGAACAAGAAGCAGAAGGGTTCGTTCTTCTCCTGTGTCGTCACTCCAGCTTTGCAGCGGAAGTACCATGGATTCAGAGCAGGACCTTCTTTCTTATAGACATATAGATATACATATATATGTATATTGTGAAATGAGGATGAATACTAGAAAGGTTTCTTTTTCTTCTTTTTTATTCCATTGGTTAGATTAATGAGGTTGATTTAAGAGCTTCCTGATATGTATATATATTGAATATATATACACATACATACGCACACATATATATGATATGTATGTGCATATTGTGAAGGGAACGATGCATACTAGGAGGGTTTTCTTGATTTTTTATCCTTTGGGTAGAAGTCAGTTTCTGACTGATGAGATTGTGTTTTACTTGTATTGTTGCAGAGAAAATACCATAGCTTGAGAACAAGACCTTTTTTCTGATATGCATACACACACACATTTACATACATACATATATATATATGTGTGTGTGTATGTTGTGTATTGAAGGATGAAGACGTGAGGTTTTGAATGAAAATTTCGTATATGATATTGTCTAAAGATGAACATTCTTGTAAGAGAAAACGACAGTCTCTGCTTCTAATATATATATATATATATATATATACGTGTGTAACAGGTATAATAAGTGCATTTAGAAGAAAAGGAAAAGGAAAAGAAAAAGAAAAAAAAAACAACGAGGCCTTGACTGATTTAAACGAAACATCTGATTTGGAGCTGTGTTTCTCTTGTGTAAGAGAATTCTATTATCAAATACATATACAATAATAATTAACATTTATACATATTTATATACAATAACAAAAGGTTAAAGTGTTTTGGTGCTTTTTTTCTGAGAATAAAAAAATCACCTAAAGCCTTTATTACTTTCCAAACGACTTGTCGTATTTAAAGAGGCATTTCCTCTTTGTAGTTTACACAGAACACAATCATGCGTGGATGAACTAAAAAAATAATGTTATAAATTTAAAATTAATAGAAGGAAGTTTACATGGAATTATTCTTTATCGTCGAACGACACTTCTGACACGACTTTCGCTCCTCTTCCTTGAGCTATGTAAAGCCCAATGTGGTGCATCAGATCCTGTCGCAGAATTGACAGATAATATTATGATTCAAAGCAAGATAATTCCACAGTTTTTTACTTTTAGTTTGATAAAAATCGGGCCCGGTCCTGATTTGATCGATCGAGCCCGGCCCGGTCCCAATCTATAAATTGGGCCGAGGCTTTCAAAAACCAGACCGAAGTTTGAAAGATTACATGCTAGTAGAAACTCAAGAAAAATACGCCATGTTTAACGCAGCCGAGATTGAGAAGAAAAAAAAGTCTTGTATATGTCATTTAGTTATGCTATTCATATAATTAATTTATAACCATTGCTTAGTAAATTGAGTGATCTTACACCAAATGTAACGATGTGAGCCTACCTGTGGATGAGAAATGACGCCTTTGGTGGCTCTCGCAACGTGAACGGAGACATCATAGGTTGCGCAGCCCCGGGAATAGACGATCACGTCCTTGAGAGGATTGAGTATTTGGCGATTCCTTGCGGACAAAGCGGAGCAAACGAAATCCAGGACACAAATATCGGTGCAAATCCCCACAACCAAAATCTGCAAGTTTGACGTACGAGGTTTGAAATTGAGCATTTTTTTTTTTTGGTAAGAAATATCACAAGAATAACCTTTGCAATCCGGGAATGAAACGGGAATAGTCATATTTGTCCATTTCTGTTAAAAACTATCAGATTTACCCTTCATAATAAGGTCTTGCATATATACTTTTGGATTCTCCAATACATATTACATATAATATTCTTGTCCCGTTAGTTTTTAGCGGTATTGGCAGAGAATCAGACTATCCTCGTCTGTGTTTTCCAATTTCAAGAGTCAATAATCTAACTAAGAGGATCATCTGCAAACAAACAACAGTTAAACTAGAAGAAGGGAAGACACGGAATCTAGACCATAAGGCGTACCGTTTCGATCTGGTTATCCTTAACCCAATTGACGAACACATTGGAGCCGTCCTTCTCGATCGAACCAACAAACCCGTCGATGCAATCTTTGCATTTGAGTGTTGCATTCGGTTCGTTCTCTAGCCATTGCAGAGCTGTCACCACACAAGGAAATAACAGAAACAAACATTAAGAATCTACAAATCCTCTTCTAATTGCCACTAGATACGATCCTCAAAATCTACGATTCTTCGCTTCCTTCTTGCCTTTCTCTTCGGTTCAAATATTAGTTTATAGAACTTTTTGCAGAACTTTTTTGACAATATTATTACAGATTATGGAAATGCAAAAGCTAATTTTAAGACAAAAGTAACATAAGTTTCCATTTTTGAAAGCTAATAATCAAACCAGAAAGATTATCGAGCCAATTACAGAATGTTCGATTGGAGACAGCAATACACACACAAATACACAATTATATGTATATATACATAGATACCTGGAACAAGCTTGGATTCATCAGTTCCGGCAATGCAATGGACGGGATAAGGAGGCTCGGGAATGTCAGGATCGTGAGAATCCAGGAAAGCAAGCACGGGCCATTTCCGGTCGCAGAAACCTCTCGCCAGTCGCACCGATTCCTCAACCATCTCCGATATCTGCTTGTTCGCCTCCCTCGGCGCCTGCACGTAACCGTACGGACTCCATTAACGCCCCTGAAAAACCTCGAAAACCTAACCGGAAAAGGCGAGAAAAGAAGAAGCCTCCGTCACCAGATTTCCGGCGCCGACGGTGCAGAAGCCATTGACGAGGTCGACGAGGACGAGGCCGGTTCTGGTTCCGTCGCCGGAGAGAGAGAGCGGCTCCTCGCTCACGGGAAGCTCCTCCCTGACGAGCTCGGTCGTGTTGGACACCATTTTCGCGTTGAACTTTGAATATGGAAAGTTGACTTTTTGACTTTTGAATATTTATAGGATGAGATTTCATTATCCGTCCCTTTCTTTATGCCAAAAAGAAATATGGATAGTGGCTATTTTTGTCTTTCAGTGAATATTCTACGTACTTGCTTGCTTCTTTATATTTTTTAATAAATAAATAAATATATATATATATATATATATATATATAGTCAGCGAGATTGTGATAGATTCGGCTTTGTTATCGACGAATTGGCTACTACCTTTTTTAATAAATAAATAAATATGTAAATAAATACTCATGTGATAGATTCGGCTTTGTTATTGAGTAATTGGCTAATACCCCTGAATTCTGTAATGATGGTACAATTCATCTGTTAAATTTAAACTTTGACAGAAATACCCTATGTACTTTCGAAAGTGTTCTAGTCTAACTTAACTTTTCAATTGATTTCTAAATGAGACTAACATAAATAGGTATTAGTCAGCAATTCATTACTTTGTCTAACATAAAATTTAAATAGTCAACAAGTTGTTGTGGGTAAAAATCGCGTGTTCAACAGTCACAGCGTCGCACGTGGCAACGCCATTTTTATAGTATTTTCATGTGAGTAAATTTGGGCCGCGCGCCTCTGTTAATATCGTACGTGAATAATAATCAGTTTAAAAGAGATGAAGATGGAATAAAATGGCAAAATTAGTTATGAAAAATGCCTCTGAATCACTCCATTCATTTGACTATGTACTTATGATTGTGGAGAGAACCAAGTATGAGTTTGGATTCTCATTTTGTACGACAATGGCTGAAAAGAAAAGAGAGAATGTTCTTGGGATTAGAGAATGTACTCTTTTTGGGGTGGAAGTCATTTCCAAAATGATTTTGCATTTTGGTAAAAGATTCCTAGGGTATATTCCTTTAAAAAAATGAGTGGTTAATTTTTTGGGAAAATGTTTTATCAAAATCCATTTTGCTTTTTAATATTTTACACAGCAAAATGAAAACGTCTTTTTCTTGTTTTTATTTTCTTTCTTTGCCCTTTGCCCTTTCACTTTCACTTTGCTCGACATCTTCCCGCCATCTTTGCTCGATATTGAGCTCCACCGTCAATCGGCCCTCACATTCACCATCGATCGGCGCCCGGCTCCGGCGTCGATCGGCGCTCAGCTCCGCCGTCGCTCGGCACTTAGCTCCGCCGTCGCTCAGCACTCAGCGTTGCTCCGCCCCTTAAGGTTTGTTATTGACGAATTTCATTCCAGTGACCTCCATTGTTCTTTTAGTTTTATTTTTAGAAACCCTCTTCTTGATTCTTAAACAAATAGACAAAGAAGTTAGAGGGAGTAGTGATATCTCACTTGGAAATGATGCATTTTCATTATCTTTGCCTCAATCTTGCAAACAAAAGTTACATATTCTGATGCTTAATGTTCTTATGGAACCATGAAAAAAAATTGAAAAAGCAAAGTTAATAGTTAGTACTTAGTACACAGAACATGAAAAAGCAAATTCTTTTATTGAAACTTTTTTTTCTCTAATTTATAGATTTTTACTAGAGTTGTGTTGGATTTTTCCTTTTTAGCTTATAAAGCTTAATGATAATAATGGCTTACTATGTGTACACAAGGCTTTAATGTACATTTAATTGGTATTTATGTTGAACAAAGATCTGTTTTCTAGTCTTGAAATACTGATCTAGCATTTTGATCGTAATGCAATGCCTAGTGACATAATCTGTATGTAGATTTTTATTATTGATTCATGTTTACGTATTTACAATGCTTGCTTCAGAATTCATTTCCTCTCTGTTCTTAGATTACATACTTAAGTTTATATGGAAATCGGGTTGTTTAATTATTTCTTTGAATATACGTTTTAAATAGATTATGGAGCCCTCTGATGAGTCTGATGAGGATTACGAGAGAATGGAAGAAGAAATAAATCGTAATAACCGGAACCAATTACAGTTATTGGCAATGTTCGCTGCGGTACAGTCATCCTAGCGAGTTGAACGCGTTAATCGGAATCGACAACACGTTTCAGAACTAAGTGGTATTGGTTATGCAATAGAGCAGATTAATGGTCATGAAACAAACCTTTTTAATATGTGTCGTATGAACCGAGCACCGTTTCTCGCAATAGTCGAGCCAAAGGCGTAGCCACTCACAGATGAGTGAGTGCAAAGACACTACCTGAATTTTTTTTAAAAAAAATTAATATATTATATGAAAATTCTAAGAGTGGCTTCTCGATCTTCTTCTTCTCATCGCTCTTTGAATTTTTACCCCCTTATCCTTGTCTTAGCTGCTCGTCTCCATTCTCACGTCACCGTTGATCCTCACCCTCGCTGTCAGTTATTGCACTCGCTCTCGCCGTTGGTTCTCGCTCTCTCATTCGTTGCGACTCGGTTCTCACTCTCTTCATCAGTGCGACTTGGTTCGCGCTCTCGTCGTCGCTGCGACTCGGTTCTCACTCTCATCGTCGCTGCGACTTGGTTCTTGCTCTCGTCATCGCTGTGACTCAGTTCTCACCGTCTGTACGACTCGGTCTTCGTCGTCGGTGCGACTCGGTTCTCGCTGTCGCTGCGACTCGGTCCTCGCCATCACTGCGTCTCGGTTCTTGCCCTTTCCATCGCTGAAATTCTCATACCTTCAGTTCTCGCCTTTGCCGGTCGGTTCTCGCCGCTGCCGTCACTCTTACTCGCACGTAATTAACACATAATTCTTATTTTTTAAATGACAGTGTTTTAATGCTTATATATGATTAATTATTTATCTCAACATAAAAATTCAGTGAAGAAAACGACACTCATATCACATGTATTGATGTAAATATTTATACAATAAAGTAAAAAAGAAACCAGAGCATATACATTAATAATACTACGTATTTACATACTCTTTTTTTTAAAAATAGATAAAGCTACGAAGAGGTTGGCTTAAATATGGGCGTATTTGTCTTTATATATAATCTTTATTCATAATCTATATGCAGTTTATTCATTTACATATATTATAGTTATTTTTTTTTGTTATAATTGTTAATTGTGTTTTTTTAACAAGAAACTATCATCGTTGCGACTTGGGATGTTTGAAATATTTCAAAAGGATTTCGGATACCAGTGACGTTATTAATTCGCCAGTCAGTGAACGAAAGCATACAAGTCCTTCACATAGCCCGGTACCTAGTGAAAAAAAAAACATATATGTCCTTCTAATACTTCAAGAGATCCGAGAGAAAAACCTTTAATATTAGACTATCATCCTAACGACCGAGACGAAGTTCGAAGGAAATATATGCAACAAGAAAATTTACATTAAGCACCACCTGAATTGAAATCCTGGCTCCGCCACTGAGTCGAGCTAATTAGGCCATCTTTAAAAGAAGGACGACTACCATTAGAAGCGTCATTCATGATTTTCATGCATATTCTTTCACATTCCAATTGTATTAGAGCAGCACAAGATAGATTCCAACTTTCGGGCGAGACTATTAGCCGTCATTTTCGCAAAGTTTTGTATGCTATATTAGCCTTGGCACCAAGGGTGATAACTCAACCTCCAGTTGGACAGACACCTCCTGAGATCGAACGAAGTAGGAAATATTATCCTTGGTTCAAAGTAAGTCTTCATTACTTTAATTTATATTTGTAATTTTGTGTGAGTTTTATCATCATAATTGACTGAAACATAGAAAAATTTCAGGATTGCATCGGTGCCATCGATGGCACACATATTGAATGTATCGTACCTAGCGAGGACCAAAAAAGGTATCGATCACGCAAAGGCACATGCAATATGAACGTTATGGCAGCTTGAACATTCGATATGAAGTTCACATATGTACATACAGGCTTCGAAGGATCCATGGCTGATTCCCGAGTCCTACGTGAGGTAATGACCGCGAACAATAGTAGTTTCTTTGTACCGCCAATCCCATTTTACTACGTCGTCGATTCCGGCTATCCAAATATACCGGGGTTCTTGGCTCCATATAAAAAGGCACGGTATCATTTGGATACTTTTAGAAACACTGATTCAGGGCCTCCAAATGGCCACGAGGAAGTTTTTAACTACAAGCACTCGTCTCTTCGAAACGTTATAGAAAGATGTTTTGGCGTTCTTAAAGCCCGGTTTCGTATTCTTAAAAGCATGTCATGTTATGACCTAAAGCGGCAGAGCGACATAATTATGGCATGTTTCGTAGTTCATAACTTAATCAAGATGTACGCCACATAAGATAGTTTATTTCAGCAGTGGAGTCAAGACATACCGATCGAGGAAATTGATCCGGAAACAGAAGGTTCGAATCAAGCACAAAGAGGAGATGATGTTGGAAATTGGCCCAATAATGTTAAACGAGTTGCATGGGGAGAGTATAGGGACCATATTGCAAATTTAATGTGGGGGTTATCACAATGACAGAGTAATGGTATTTTGTAATGTTTGTTTGTAGCACGAAAAATTTAATTTGATGTAATATCGTATGGTATAATTTTTCTTACTAATTAGCATTTATTTAATTAGTTTCAATTAAATAAAATTAGCTTTTTTTGTTAAAACTGATTTTAAGAAAAAATTAACCAAACACTGTTTTCTTTTTCCTTTTCAGAAAAGAGTGTAACAAAATACTAACCAATCACATTTTCAAAACGTTTTGTTAAAGCTGTTTTGGAAAATTAAAAATGCAAACACAAAATGAAAAAACAAAACGCTTCCAAACACTACCTTAGTACCTGTCTTGATTGTCTATCATTGACTTTTATGAGTGAAATCTTATACTATTTATAAGTAGGGATTTGAGCCTCATAATGGGCTCTGATTACAAGATGTTAATAGAAACCTTAATTCTGTGGTCTCCTCATAATCTATTAAGGTGATCTGAACGTGTACATAATTCTGTCGTGCCTGAGACAGGTTTCATTAGGGTGAGTCGATGTTGTTATTTTGATCGGGGCTTGAATGGGACGATCTTCCTGGACGACGAGGTAGATTGACACGTACCTTAAGCTGCGTTGGAACGGGTAAGGCGTCCTTTATTCGGCTTCGGCTAGGTCTACACACGATTATGTCTTCTTTCGGCCAGGTTGGAGCTTATCATTATGTCTTTATTTTGGACGAGCATGTGTTTAATCTGGGGTCTTCTTACATTCATTAAGGATCTTTTTCTTTCTAACTCATTCTCTCGCTTGCTCCCCCCTTTGGGTCTAAGATATACGCGTGCGTGCTGGCCCATTCAGTCTTAAGAACCAAATTCGACCCCAACACAAGTCTAAATATTGAATAACTATCTATTGAGACGAAATATGCAATATTAAAGACAAGTAATATAAATTATTGTTAGGAATTTCACCCAACAAACCGAGCACTAAGATTAACAAACGAACACAATTGTGGAAACACGCCACGATAGATGAACCCAACCAACGCGACTTTATTGATCTTCACAATATAATCGGTTACAAAAGATTCGTATACAACCTAGTGTTGAAATAATTGCAGTTAAATAAAATTGAGATAGCGTCGAGCGGGTCAAAATGTTGAACACTCGAGACGAACGGTCTATCCAATTACCGGGATTTGTTCCGACGTTAAAACGTTACGTTGCTATATTGATTTTAACCGTTATGAATATTGAATTTCATTTATTACGTTACAGATTAATTGCAATTTATTAGTAGCCGTTGTAGAATTGAATGGTAATCAATTCAATGTCTCAATCCCGCGTCTATAAATTGACGGTGACCTCGAACCATTTCGACACACTGTATGCAAAACCATATTCCGAAAACCTCTCTAGATACGAATTTGCTTCTCAGTTTTTCACTCCGCAAATTCAGCTTTTGAAGTTTCCCATGTTTCTTTGTCGTGAGTCTTTCGGTAACGGAGTTCGAGAAGGTTCAGTTCGCCGGTGAACTTCGAAGTGTTACGGAGTTCTCGGTCATCTCGTTATATCCTGGGAAGTTGTCGCCTAACGAACCTCAAGTACGTAGAAGAGGCGAATCAAGCTTTAAGTAGAGCGTCCAACGCGTCTCAGGAACCGTGTAAAACCCAATATATATATAATATATATATTAAAAAAAAAAGAGTTGTCAGGGAAAGGTTCAAATAATAAACCATTGCCCCTCCTTTTTTTTTTTTCTTTCCTCATCTTCCCGTAGCTCCCTTTCTCTCTCTCTATTTATTTCTTTCTCCCATCAAAGATTCAAAGCTCCATAGCTCGGTCACCGGAGCTCCGATCGGAGCGTGGTTGGTGGCGCCGGAAAGCTCTCGAGAAGACGAGTCTACTGCTAGGCGAAAGTTGACCGGAGGTGGTGGAGTTTGACCGGAATAGTTGCCGGAAGGTTCGGTTTTTAGCTCTAGATCTTTTTCGTTTGGGTTTGAATTTGAGAAAACTAACACCGGAACCGGGTTCACGAAGGTTAGTAGAGTTTGTTGGAGTTGCCACCTCGCCGTCGCTGTCGCCGGTCGCCGCCGTCGGCCGCCGTCGTCATTTTCCGATCTCAAAATTTATTGAGGGGTTTTGAAGCCCTCGTCGAGGAGATCGAAAGCCCTCGATCGGAATCGTCATCGGACTCTCGGTAAGCTCAAATTTCCTTATCCTAGTTACTGATTTTGATGATGAAATTAGGTGTGTTCTGGGCCTTGATTGGTGAAATTGACCTCGCCATTGTGTTTAGAATAGTCGAATTAGGCTAGGAGAGGTATTACATTGTCGAATTGATGCCCGTTTTGTTGCCTCGTTTTGCGTGCCCGACGGGAATTCGGCCCGGGTTAATTTTTAGTGTATCAGGTTTTCAAATGACAATTTGAATTCCAATCTTAGTAGTATTTGACTTATGAATGGTATCGGTATTATAGCTGGCACGGATAGTCGTCCCGTGGTCGCCTCGAAGACTGTACTACCTGAACCACCCGTTTTGACTAATTCAACAGATCCCGAAGTCTCTAGTCATCAATCTCAGGGCCAAGACGAACCCACATCTTCGACTAGCTAGTCGATCGGTCAAAGTTTCCACGGATTGAGGTAGGGGCTATTACCTTTTCTCGCAATCTAAAATGAACGTAGAAACCCACGCTTTAATGAAGATTGAACCGGATAGGTTAATATGGGATTTAATGAAATGATTTGATAATTAATAAAATTAATGTTGTATAGTCGTCGCTTGATAGCGAGGCTGGATACCAGGTATGGTTGCATCGGATTGATGCTTGTTATATTTCATGTTTATGGTTACGTCGGGATGACGATATTGAGGTTGGTACCCGCTTCGGGCGGATGATGATTATTATGATATGGTACCCGCTTCGGGCGGATGAGCTGCTGACGAGCAGCTGGCTACTGCGCAGTAGGCCGGATATGTTATGGATATGGATATGATTGGTGACCCAAAAGTCAACATTTCGACCCATGGCGAACTGGCCGTCTTTGGTGGTGATTAGGATCCCGAGTCGAGGGCGAGTTACGGTTAGGGACTTCTAGTCCACCTGTGCTCGTGCCTTGAGGACTCGATGAGATATAGTGGAGTAAAGGCGCGAGCTGACTCGGCATGGACCACCGAAATGATTTGACTTTTGTGGAGTATATATATTTATTTATTTTATGAAAATGATGATTAAATGGTTTATGATGGTGTTTAATTTATTTATTGAAATTTGACTAATAAAGGTTCGGTAAAGAGAATTGGTAATAGATTCCCTACTGAGCATGTGGTGCTCACCCCTTCCATATACATTTTTTTTCCTTCCAGTTACAGGTGGTGATCAGTATCAGACTCCGGACGAGGAGTAGTTTGAGTTAGGAGGTCGACGTGTTGATTAGCTTAGCCGTACCTCTAGTGTTCGTCGAGGTGAATCTCGCTTTTTGGGATGATCTTTTATTCAGACTTGTAATGGATTAAAGTAAGGATATTTGTGATGGTGATACTTTGTATTTGTCGTTTTATGGTGTTGTATAAACTGTGGTCGTTGATGTTGTATTGTCGTTTTAAGTCTCATGGGCAAAAGTTATGTGTTTGTTGGCTTGGACGTTGAATATTCAACGGTATTGTTTAAATGATGATGTGTCATTGACCGGTCCAAGTTTGAAAAGTCGTTGTTTTTGTCTTATTCTTCTAACCCCCACTTAGGGGCGTTACAGTTTGGTATCAGAGCCTAGGTTACGGCACCTAGGGTACAACACCATAAAGTTCTTTATTGTCTTTATGTGTTTTTATCGTGTTTTGCTTTGTATCACCATCCATAATCCTGATATTTAATCTTTTTACAGTTGATCAACTTTGTTCAGAATTCCCAAAGTACCCTAAATCTGCGTCCCCCGTTTGATCTTGAAGAATCTGCATTGTATTCTATGTTCCGTAATACGTGATACAATCTCTTAGTTCTGCAGTTGAAATAATGAATCTTTTAAGGAGATCTTGTTCCAAAATCCTCTATAGTTTGATGAATTTCCTGATGCTGCTACAATCTAAATGTGAATGGCATTAATGAAGAAAAATTTGAGGTGCTTGAAAATTATGATGTCGTAGTTAGCCCTGAAGCTAGAATGGTAAATTTTGGGTAATGATTTCATGCGCAATGGGTTTGCGAGAACTTTACGCCAAATCGTTACTCTAACTTCTCAGAACTGATTGTTTCAGCCAAAAACCTCGAGACATGTATTATTTCTTCATCGTTGTGCGTTGATAAAACAAATTGCCAAAAGCTTTAATGATCTGCAAGTCTTGTAAGCTAGTCATTGAGGGAAGTAAATTCTCATTTGACGTAATCGTTCTCCGTATGATCGAGTTTGATGTATTATTGGAATTCAGTTTATTAGAAAAGTACCGTGCTGTAGTAGACTGCTACAAAATACATGGGACCCTTAGAAGAAAAGAAAATGAGAATGTTAATATGGCCTCATAATTTTATCTTGAAGTCTCTCCTTGGAGGAAAGATGAATTTTGAAGGGTTGGGAGTTAATTGTGTCATCAAAAGTGTGAGGCAAAGTGCAATCAACCCGCACATCCCCATAGTACAAGATCTTGAAGATGTGTTTTCCTCGGAGCTTTTAGGATTTCCTCCAGATTGTGGATTGGGTTTGACATTGACCTAGTTCCTGGGAGTTTTCCGATTTCTATGGCTCATTACCGTATGGCTCCAGCAGAATTGACAGAATTGAAGAAGCAATTAGACGACTTGTTGAGTAAAAGGTTTATCTGGCAGAGTACATCACCGTGGGGAGCGTCGGTGTTATTCGCTAAGAAAACTGATGGTAGTTTACGCTTTTGTGTGGACTATAGACAACTCAACAAGATAACGATTAAGAATAAATGCCCTTTATCGCGCATTGATGATTTGTTCGACTAATTGGCAGGATGCAAATACTTCTCAAAAATAGATTTGCGGTCGGGTTACCACCAATTGAAGATTCGAGATAGCGACATTCCGAAGACAGCGTTTCGTACACGATATGGTCACTTTGAGTTCACGGTTATGCCTTTTGGTTTAACGAACGCTCCAGCGGCGTTTATGGACTTGATGACTAGAATTTCCCGACCATACTTGGATCGATTCGTTGTTGTTTTCATTGACGACATACTTATCTATTCAAGAACCCTAGAAGAACACGCAGAAAATTTGCGAATAGTTTTGTCAGACTTTACGGGACCATCGTCTCTATGTAAAGAAAGAAAAATGTGAATTATGGATGACAAAAGTGATGTTCTTAGACCAAGTGATCTCGCAAGAAGGTGTTGCCGTAGATTTGTCAAAGAACGAAGCTATCTTAAACTGGAAGCAACCAAGAAATGTGGCAGAAGTCCGGAGCTTCCTAGGGCTTGCGAGCTATTATAGTAAGTTCGCGGAGAATTTTTCAAAGATTGTTGCACCGCTAAACAAGCTCACCAGAAAAGATGTTCAGTTCAGTTGGGATGATAGATGTGAAGAGTCTTTTTCAGAGTTGAAACGACGATCGACGAGTGCTCCTGTCTTTGTTGTTCCCAATGTAGATGAAGTGTTTACAGTGTATACTGATGTATCTCGAAGTGGACTAGGCTGTGTGCTCATGCAACAAGGGAGGGTGGTGGCATATGGTTCTAGGCAGTTAAAGCCGCATGAACAAAACTATCCTACCCAAGACTTGGAGCTAGCAACAGTGATATTTGCACTCAAAATCTGGCGTTGTCATCTTTACGGCTCAAGATTTTAGATATTCACCGATCATCAAAGTCTCAAGTATTTGTTCACGCAGAGAGACTTGAATCTACGACAACGAAGATGGGTGGAGTATATGGAAGATTATGAATTTAGTCTACATTATCACCCAGGAAAAGCAAATGTGGTGGCCGATGCATTGAGTCGGAAGAACCATGGTTTGGTTGCTTCTCTGAACTTAGAGCCATGGAAGAGATCAGTTACCATTGGCGATTACAACTTAGAATTTCATAGCGACGGGTATAAAGCATGTGCGTATAACGTCATAGCCGTTCCATCAATGGTACTCCAAGTTAGACAAAGTCAATGGAGCGATGAAACGTTACAAGAGGTATGGAATCGATTACAAGCTGGAGAACAACTTGAAGGATGGAATGTGGGAGTCGATGGATTTTTATTGTACAAAGGAAGGCTTGCGGTAGCTAATGATACTACGTTACGAAGCGCCATCTTACATGAAGCTCATCGTTCCAAGTTTGCTATTCACCCAGGGAGTACGAAGATGTACCAGGATCTGAAGAGGCAATATTATTGGTACGGAATGAAGTCGGATGTGGCGATGTTCGTGAACAAATGTCCAGTTTGCCAAATGGTCAAAGCAAAGCATCAAAGACCTGGCGGGGAGCTTAGACCACTTGAAATACCTGAGTGGAAATGGGACTGCATCACAATGGACTTCGTTTCGGGACTTCCTCGGTCTCGGGGCGGACACGATGCGGTGTGGGTGATCGTTGATAGATTGACAAAGTCAGCCAACTTTATCCCCATTCGGACAGATTACAAAGTTCCGAAACTTTGTAAACTATATGTGGAAAAGATAGTAAAGCTTCATGAGGTCCCTGTTTCAATAGTTTCGGACTGAGACGCTCGTTTCACCTCCAAGTTTTGGAGAGGATTACAGAAAGATATAGGAACTGAATTGAGTTTGAGCACAGCTTTTCATCCTCAGACTGATGGACAATCAGAGCGAGTGATTCAGATCTTAGAAGACATGCTACGGGCGTGTGCCTTAGATTTTGGAGGAAAATGGAAGGAGCAACTACCATTCGTGGAGTTCGCTTACAACAATAGCTTCCAGGCTAGTATCGGTATGGCACCGTATGAGGCCTTGTATAGTCGACCTTGTCGTTCACCTCTTTGTTGGGCCGAGTATGAAAATCGTTTTACTCTCGGTCCTTCCTACCTCAGAGATACAACAGAAGCGATTAAGCTTATTCAGGAAAGACTCAAGACTGCTCAAAGTCGCCAGAAGAGTTATGCGGATCGAAGACGAAGGCCACTGGAATTCATGGTTGGCAACAATGTGTTCCTGAAAGTGACGCCCATGCGTGGTGTTTCCCGTTTCGGAATAAAAGGAAAGTTGGCTCCGCGATACATAGGTCCGTTCGAGATAGTTGAAAGAGTCGGACCACTCGCATACATGCTTGATTTACCTCCGCAATTATCTCATGTTCACAATGTGTTTCATGTGTCGATGTTGAGAAAATATGAACCCGATCTTCAACAAATCATTGAGTGGACAGAGATACCTATTCAAGAAAATGCGACGTACGCGGAACACCCACTTCATATTATCGACCGTGAAGCAAAGTCCTTCGTCGACGAGAAATTCCTCTAGTTAAAGTGGTATGGAAAAACCACGACCCTAGAGAGGCAACATGGGAGTTAGAGTCGGAGATGAAGGAGAAGTACCCCTTTTTGTTCGGGGGTAGTTTCGTTTAAATTTCGAGGACGAAATTTTTAAAGGGGTGGAGTATTGTAAAACCCAATATATATAATATATATATTAAAAAAAAAAAGAGTTGTCAGGGAAAGGTTCGAATAATAAACCATTGCCCCTCCTTTTTTTTTTCTTTCCTCATCTTCCCGTAGCTCCCTTTCTCTCTCTCTCTATTTATTTCTTTCTCCCATCAAAGATTCAAAGCTCCATAGCTCGGTCACCGGAGCTCCGATCGGAGCGTGGTTGGTGGCGCCGGAAAGCTCTCGAGAAGACGAGTCTACTGCTAGGCGAAAGTTGACCGGAGGTGGTGGAGTTTGACCGGAATAGTTGCCGGAAGGTTCGGTTTTTAGCTCTAGATCTTTTTCGTTTGGGTTTGAATTTGAGAAAACTAACACCGGAACCGGGTTCACGAAGGTTAGTAGAGTTTGTTGGAGTTGCCACCTCGCCGTCGCTGTCGCCGGTCGCCGCCGTCGGCCGCCGTCGTCATTTTCCGATCTCAAAATTTATTGAGGGGTTTTGAAGCCCTCGTCGAGGAGATCGAAAGCCCTCGATCGGAATCGTCATCGGACTCTCGGTAAGCTCAAATTTCCTTATCCTAGTTACTGATTTTGATGATGAAATTAGGTGTGTTCTGGGCCTTGATTGGTGAAATTGACCTCGCCATTGTGTTTAGAATAGTCGAATTAGGCTAGGAGAGGTATTACATTGTCGAATTGATGCCCGTTTTGTTGCCTCGTTTTGCGTGCCCGACGGGAATTCGGCCCGGGTTAATTTTTAGTGTATCAGGTTTTCAAATGACAATTTGAATTCCAATCTTAGTAGTATTTGACTTATGAATGGTATCGGTGTTATAGCTGGCACGGATAGTCGTCCCGTGGTCGCCTCGAAGACTGTACTACCTGAACCACCCGTTTTGACTAATTCAACAGATCCCGAAGTCTCTAGTCATCAATCTCAGGGCCAAGACGAACCCACATCTTCGACTAGCTAGTCGATCGGTCAAAGTTTCCACGGATTGAGGTAGGGGCTATTACCTTTTCTCGCAATCTAAAATGAACGTAGAAACCCACGCTTTAATGAAGATTGAACCGGATAGGTTAATATGGGATTTAATGAAATGATTTGATAATTAATAAAATTAATGTTGTATAGTCGTCGCTTGATAGCGAGGCTGGATACCAGGTATGGTTGCATCGGATTGATGCTTGTTATATTTCATGTTTATGGTTACGTCGGGATGACGTATATTGAGGTTGGTACCCGCTTCGGGCGGATGATGATTATTATGATATGGTACCCGCTTCGGGCGGATGAGCTGCTGACGAGCAGCTGGCTACTGCGCAGTAGGCCGGATATGTTATGGATATGGATATGATTGGTGACCCAAAAGTCAACATTTCGACCCATGGCGAACTGGCCGTCTTTGGTGGTGATTAGGATCCCGAGTCGAGGGCGAGTTACGGTTAGGGACTTCTAGTCCACCTGTGCTCGTGCCTTGAGGACTCGATGAGATATAGTGGAGTAAAGGCGCGAGCTGACTCGGCATGGACCACCGAAATGATTTGACTTTTGTGGAGTATATATATTTATTTATTTTATGAAAATGATGATTAAATGGTTTATGATGGTGTTTAATTTATTTATTGAAATTTGACTAATAAAGGTTCGGTAAAGAGAATTGGTAATAGATTCCCTACTGAGCATGTGGTGCTCACCCCTTCCATATACATTTTTTTTCCTTCCAGTTACAGGTGGTGATCAGTATCAGACTCCGGACGAGGAGTAGTTTGAGTTAGGAGGTCGACGTGTTGATTAGCTTAGCCGTACCTCTAGTGTTCGTCGAGGTGAATCTCGCTTTTTGGGATGATCTTTTATTCAGACTTGTAATGGATTAAAGTAAGGATATTTGTGATGGTGATACTTTGTATTTGTCGTTTTATGGTGTTGTATAAACTGTGGTCGTTGATGTTGTATTGTCGTTTTAAGTCTCATGGGCAAAAGTTATGTGTTTGTTGGCTTGGACGTTGAATATTCAACGGTATTGTTTAAATGATGATGTGTCATTGACCGGTCCAAGTTTGAAAAGTCGTTGTTTTTGTCTTATTCTTCTAACCCCCACTTAGGGGCGTTACAAACCGCTTACTGTTTTTTCTGTTTTACAAGATCAAGAACACATGATCGGATCAAAACGACAAATCGATGCTCATCAAAGCCAAGAACACAAAGATAAGTATCATGAATCTCTTCGCTACTGTTTTTTCGTTATTTTGTTTTCTCATGTATCATCATTTATAGAATATACCCATCAATCTTAAAGCTTGATTTCTTAATTTTTGATGATGCGAGAAATGAAAAAATGCAGTACAGTAGAAGTTTACACGTAGAGAAGTTTTGTGGCTGATCCCTCAAATTCTAATTGACGTCATCGATCGGCCATTTTGGGCGAGCTTTTTCATTATGTAGATCTTCAACTGAGGAGTCGAGAAAGCAGTAGTTGGAGAGGAAATTCTGGTGTGGTTCCTGGTTGACAACAAATTGAGATTGGACACAAAGATTTGGGAATATATATATATATGAAACGGAGCTTATACGAGTGCTTGAATATATATATATATATATATATATATTTCTTTTATGGATAGATGAGTTTAGAAGGTCTGAATCTTACGACTACATGGATTAGCCTCCATCTTTGCAGAGATTTCAGAATTTGGTCGAGGAGAAAAGAGGGAGTCGGCATCTATCGTCAGGATGTCATTCCGTGCATGGTGGCTCTTCGCTGGCCGTCGAGCACATGACTGTCGTGGTCGGTGTCTGTGCTGGCGGCGGGTGTTCCAGTGGCTGAATTGGCCGTTGATTGATTTTTGGTTTTGTGGCATATGAAGAGACGGTGAAGAATCCATGGAAACGAGGAACCAACCAAACGGATGAAAAGGCACTAACGTAACGCAGTAACGCACAAAAAAACTGTGAGTTGTACTATTAGCATGCGTTGATATTATTCATATCATATTGCATAACGTTTTCTTTTTAGAAGGAAAATAAAAATAGTCGTGCGAATTGTCTATATGCCATACAGATGTCAGTGGATTTTGATACTTCTCATTTTTATAATGAATTTATATCTTATATATGTATCTAGTGTAGCTAATTTTCTTTCCGTTAAAATGCGCATTATATCGTTTGTCTTGTATTAGATATATATATATATATATATATATATATATATATATATATATTATATATATTGATATTTATCGATAGTAATTAGTAATATTCAATGAGATAGATGTGCTGTTTTAATGCGAAGTTTTTATGCCTTGCAAAATTGTATACCATGAGTATATATCCGTTAGGACATGTCTTTTATTTTGAAAAAGGGAATCAATATACAGTGAGAATTATTTTGTGAAAAAATAATTATGTTCGGTTATAGTACACCCGATTATTGATCGAGGTACTAAGACGGGAGACGTGAGACGTGGAATTGAAATTGTGATTTTAATTCTAAATTGGTAATTTTGGAAATAAAAGAGAATTACTGGAAAATGTAAATTATTTCTTGAAAGAAATTTTGTGATTTTGAAAACCATTGGAAAATAGACACCGAAATTTTGTGACAAAATATATTTTGTCGAAGTACACTTGATTATTGATCAAGGTACTTATATATGTATTTGAAATTGCGGTTTCAATTTTAAGATGTCATTCTAATCGTCAACGAGGCTATAAGCGCTCAAATGACGTACATGCATAAGTGCATAATGAACATGGCAATAATGTCGGACTCTATTTATCACGAGATAAATTTGAGAAGTTCAAAAGTTTGTGAACATTGAATTCCAATTAATGCCTGGAAATGTGGGGGCGTTTTAGAAAATTAATCGCTTCACATTAAGTTTATGTATATGAGTTTGAGAGTTGTACATTGCATCTATGTATGGCATGTTCATGTTTGAACTCGGAAGTAACTCTTATAGTGTAATTGGAATCGGATGTGGAAAGTTTCCATATAAACATAAGAGATTCAAAATCAAATCTTCATATTGTCTTAGACAAATACGGCAATGAGGCCGAATGGCTAAGAAAATATTTGGAAGATATTTTTGAAATGGCAAAAACCGTGTCTACAATTTGCATCGACTATGAAAACTATGTATGCAATTAAAAGAGCGTAAAACCAAGTTCATAATGACAAGTCTAGACATGTATGTCGTAGACACAATGTCTTTAGACAACTACTCTCAAAGAAAATTATCATACTTGATCATGTAAATCAAATGATAATGTTGTGGATCCACTACCCAAATGGGTATAAGTGAGAGTTGGTTGTGAAATCATCAAAGGGAATGTGACTTAAGCCCATTGAAAAACGAAGTTTTACAGTGAAAACCCAACCTAGCTGACTGGAGATCCCAAGAACTGGGTTCAATGGGACAACCTAGCTGTAAGACTTTAACGGATCACTGTGAGGGTTACACCCTCTGTCCGTTCCTAAGATGATAAACAGTGATATGTACGGTTAAGGATAAACTAATAGAAAGCTTTTAATGATTCTTACACGTCGGTAAATGATAACCGAGCGGAGCATAGTTTGCTTTTAGTAAGATCACCTATGTTAGAGTGAGGTGGGGTCACTTCAACAGAATAAGTTCCTTAAACTCTCGCAGAACCAGATGGTGTTCATGACCATGAACGAACAGGAGCCGGTTAGAGCAGGAGCCCTGGAGAAAATCCTTGTCTGATTTGCGACCTTCCCTGTTTAGGTTCTAGATCCAGGAGGTTAGTGTTCTATCCTCTAGTCTTATATCTCACGGAGATATACAGATTATGTGGATTGACCGGGAGACCAGGACCAAGACCGGTGATATGGGTAGAGGGTACGATCTTCTGGGATTCACTGAATGCTAGACTACGACCTTTCCTTCACAGAACACCAGTTCTCAGTGGTCACCTAATCTATAACCCGGGCCTAGTCCATTCTTGGCCCTATGGTAACAAGTAGCAGAGGACACGGGAGCTGGGACCGCGATCAGTGGAGGGTCTATCCGGCCCAAAAGCGCCAAGAATCCATGCCCAAAACCTACAAAATTCAACAAACGATATTGGACCCGGTACAACACAAGCAATTGAGCCGCTATAGTGTGTGATCTAATTTTCAGCATCAACAATTATGTTAACTGTGCAAAATAGATTTGCAATGAAACTGATCAACTTGTACGCAAAACCCAGTGTTCGCGTGGTGGCTAAAATGTGGATTCTTCTTCTATAGGCCGAGGTTAGTCCCCGAAAAGCCCATTCGCTTCATGTCCGTTCGTTAAAGAGAAAGGCGAGACCTTTCTCGAGTGAGGTGAGGACACGACGATTTCGAGTGAGGCTCAAGGGGTTTGGGTTCCTGGTCATTCGGCTTCCCGAGCAAAGTGAGCCGCAGAGCGATCCCCAAGCGAAGCTTAAGGGATTCCGGGCCGCTCAGAACTTCCCCGGGAGTCTTGATGGATGAGAGTGCCCAATTTCGAGTTATACGCGGGAAAGCGGGTCGATCTTTATTTTTGCGCATATGGAGACGAACAAACGTTAAGAGTAGCGGGGAGGAAACTCCGTGGGACAATAATGATCTATAGACGACAACCTCTTAGAGTCGTCGATAAAATTTTATCACATGTTTTTGACCCAATGAATAAATATATAATTACCGTTGTCCTTAGATACTATTTCATTTCCTAAATCAAACCACTACATGCAACGTTGAAACATAAACGACGTCAAAATAGAAAGCAGTTAAAAACTGTCGTGCAAAGTCCCAAAAAAAATTACTAAAAAAAAAAATCAATTTTTTTCTAAAAAAAATTGGGGATTTTATTTTTTTTAATTTTGTTCTTCAATATTCGTATTATATGTTCGTTTCATTATACGTCTAAATTTGTAATAGAATAATATAAACCCACAATTATAGAAAGCCAACACTAAGTATAATATAAGCGATAACAAGCGACATATTATAAACCCCTGATAAAAGAAAGCCGACACTATATTTTTTCTTCAATACTTAGTGATCAATTTCTCAATCATTCAGCTTCTGAATTTGTAATAAAAAAACTATCAAACACACTATATCAAACCGAAAGTTCATAAAAAATAGTTATTAATGCAATGTTTAATAGTACTTTGAATATCTCGTTTTATTATAAAATTATAATCAATTGATTTCGTCCCCTCTTAGTCAGAGCTCTGGCTCCGCCCCTGCTTATGAGTTGTTGTTCATTAAAACGACACCTTTTTTGCGCAATATATCATACACGTATCAATCTTCAAAATATGTAGTACAATAAACGACGTCCAAAAGATACAGACTTTTGTGTCGTTTGAGCATCAAATGCAACTAATATAACCCTTGAATCAAATCAAATCAAACCACGATTGTGTCGTTTCATGTCAATACCTCAAACTCAGAATAATATGATAAAATTATTTTTAAGGTTCCATTGCAATTATTATTAGGGGTGCAAATAAAATCTGAAAAACCGGGTAAAAACACGAATCCGAATCCGTATCCGAATTTAAAACCCGAATCCGAATCCGGTATTCGGATCCGGGTACTCGGTACCCGGTTTAAAACCGGGTTCGGGTACCGGGTAGTGAAATCTTAAAAACATATTTCAAATATTTTAGGGTTAGAGCTCGACACTCATCTCTCTTTTTCATTTCTCATTTTAGGGTTTCATTAAAATATTTTTTTTATTTTTTGATGCGCGGACGGTGAAATGATGATGGAAAGCCGGAAGAACTCGAAGTGCTTTATCATATGTTTTTTAATGCATTTTAAATTTTAGACAATGGATGCATGTTTTTCTTATGTACGAAACATGTGTAATGTTTATTTTGAGATAATTTAGTTTTTCTATTAAAAAAAATAAAACGGATCCGGGTAAAAACCCGGATCCGGTTGAAAATCCGAAATTGATTTCCAAACCGGGTACCGGGTACTAAAATCGGGTACCGTTTTTCAACTACCCGGAAATTTGGGTACCCGGATTTCGGGTACCGGGTAGTAAATTTCAACTACCCGGAAACCGGGTTCGGGTACCGGGTACTTAAAAAAACGGGTACCCGACCCGGTTTCACCCCTAATTATTATTGTGTAAAAAAAAAAAAAAAGGAACACAGTGGTGAATTAGTGATAAATTAGAATATGAGGTGATGTTTTAACTGTTTTTTAAAATAGAGGGTATAAAATAGAAACAACAGAACAACCACGAAGCAAGAAGAAGAGTAAGCTGTAGAGAGAGAAAGAGCGAGGAGAGAGAGAGCTTCAGTTTCAAAAATGGCGGCAAGTAAACCAGAAGCTCCTTCTCCATTCAATCCCTTCGACAGAGCCTCTCGAATCGCCGACGACACCGTCTTCTTCGCCATCTTCCCCGACTCTTCTCCCGCCACCACCACCCACCCTTCCCTCCAGACCCTCCACCTCCGAATCCTCCAAACCCTAGCCCCCCTCACCGCCGCCTACATCTGGCAGCACGAGCCCTTCGCGCTCTCCCTCTCCGCCGCCGGCAACCCCCACCTCGCCGGCAAGCTCCGCTACGGCGACAGCCTCGACGACGAGTGGTTCGTCGTCTTCCTCCTCCTCCGGGCCTCCGAAGCCTTCCCGGAGCTCTCCATCCGCTTGTGGGACTCCGACGGCGAGTTCCTCCTCATCGAAGCCGCTTACCACCTCCCGCCGTGGCTCAACCCGGAGAACAGCGAGAATCGCGTCTTCCTCCGCCGCGGCGAAGTCCACATCGTTCCGAAAGCTTTCTCGCCAAGCCCGAGCTTGGAGGAATCGCTGAGATTTCTCGCCGCTGCCGGCGAGAAATCTCGGGCCTCGGAGGCGGTTCAGGCTGCGGTGAGAAGCAAAGTTGCGGGGTACCCCGAAAAAGCGCGGGCGAATGTGCATACAGTTAGGGTTAGGGTTCCGGCGACTGTGGCACGTGTTCTGCGTGACGAGCCGTGCTTGATTTCGTTCGCGGTGGAGGGTTTCTACGACCGGGATGTCGATTCGATGAAGTTCGCGGCGAAGATGGAGAGGTTTTTGCCCGGAGGAGAGGAAATAGTGACGGTTCCGACGAGGATGTCGAGGGCGATGTACGCGCAGATGGTTCAGCAGGCGTTCCAGGCGCCGAAGCAGTATCCGATGCCGAGGCGGAACGGCGTTTCCGCAGCGGAGTATGCAGAGGCCGAAATGGGGATGAAGATCGCCTGCGGGTTCGAGATGGCGTATCAGCAGAGGAGAAAGGTGGGTTCGGAAGGCAATGGCGGGTCCCGAGAGGCGTTCTGGGAGAGCTTGGAGACAAACGGCTACTTCCAGGGGCTGGTTCCGGGGTCGCAAGAGCACCGGAGACTGACGGACCTCGCCGAGGAATACTATCGGAACAGCGCTTCGTTCTCGAGGGCGAGGTATGATAGCTTGATTCTGATCTTTGATCATTTTTGCCTTGAATGCACTTTGTTCAATGAAATTTGATGAATTAGTTTGGTATAGAGAGATGTTTTATGGAAGATTGTTTGATGAAATGGGAAGTCAGTGTTTCCATTGGAATACTAATACAACCCGGGATCTCGATCTCGTTACGAGAATCGCGTTTCGGCGATTCCCGAACCACTTCCTCTATCTAGAGATAGACTAAGATATCTAAGACTAATAGAATATTTTGGTTCCGGTAATGCTTCGTCGGAAAGTGAGACCCATTTTATGGGCGGACCGAGCGAGAATTCAAAGTTTACATAAAAACGACCAGGTGCGGACCTAGGATACAAATTCCGAGGGCCTAAGTATTGTTGGACGGACTACCCGAGCCCATGTTCGGGTTCTTCTTTGGTAAACAAATACACAGTTAACAGTTTGAGGTTGTTGATCGATTTATTCATGAGAAAAATATCTTCCAAAATGCAATTAGTGTTTGGTGTTTTTGCTAATTTAGTTCGGTTAATCCACGATGCAGTGAGGTTATGAGCATTCCTGTGAGACGTATAGACGAGATTCTCGCTTCACCTTATTCGGAAGACGACGTAAAGGGCCAGGAGGTACCTCCTTCCGATGACGATTCTTGGCTTTACGACGGGGAGGACGAACTGAACTCCGCTCTTTCAGAGAGGCAGAAAGAGCTCGAACTTTATAACGCAAAACGCAAAAACAAGCACGACTCAAAAGCGCGTCAAGACGCCGGTGAATCGTCCGGCGTGGATTTCGACGATTTTGACCCGAGTGAGATTGCGAAAAGCATGAAGGCGTTTGTAAGCAAGGTTTCGTCCTACGAAGGGGCTGAAGTTCCTGATGACCGGTTTGTGCTGCCATTTCTGCATCCTTTAGTTTGATTGGTTCCGAAAGTTTGCACCATGAAACAAGAGTTATTGGCGCAATTATCTGTTAATTTTGCCCATTGGCGCACTTTGCCCCCCGAACTTTAATTTGTGGCAGTAACGCCACTTTTGCTTTAAAAAATAAGTGTATTGTTGCCCTCTAAATGCTAAAAAAGACTAAATAACTTCTAATTCTGCATAATGCATGGCTTACTTGAAAGTATTTTCTTAAATTCTTAGGGAAGTGATGTGCCTAAACTTATTTAATTATTTTCTCTTGAAGGAGCCTTAAAGAAGTTGACCTAGATGTCGAGCGATTCCTCGATACCATGGAATCAATAATGAAGAGCCAAGGTCGCGAAGACATGGCTTGCGACGATGACAATCTTGAAGAAGGCTCATTGTCCGACTTCGATTTTGGTACAGTTTTCTTTTATATTTTATTTACTCAATGTTCAATCTTGTTCCTTTTTTTCTATTATCTATATTTTGCGATAGATGCGCAGTTATGCCATCTTTAATTAGTTTACATTTTAGTGTCTATCATTATGACATAATTCTATCAAACAATTGAAATGCTTGTATTTCTAGACGAAGACTCTGATGATGAAAGTGACGGTGAAGAAACTTCTGAAGGCGTTAAGGAGGACAAGGAGATCTTCATGCGATCTTATTCCGATGCTTTAAATGAGGAATTAAAGACGACAACGCTGGGGAAGAGTTTTGCTCGTGCCACGGAACAAGCGCCTGAATTAGCCTCTAAAAAACATCAGGTATTTATCCTCGTGCTCTATAATTTTCGAGAAGTTATTTTCGAGTAATTTTGCAATTTTTTCTCAAGTCTTGAATACGAAGACGCTGGTCTAAAGCCGCAAGAAAGTATTCGGTTGTTTTATCGATATTGATTAGTGATGTGTTTTGTTCTTCCGGCTCGAAATGTCATACTAATTATGGGATTTTATGATAATTTTCTGGGTATATTCCATAATGTTTCTAACTATTGCAAACTTTCTAGTCTAAGGAATCAAATCCTTCAAGGATACTTTTCCGTTTCCGAAACTAATCGACTACACGTTTCTTAGGGCACGTCTTACGCCGGAGCAGACACGGAGGATCACTTCTCTCCGGTGGACGCAGATGTGAACCTTGTGAAGAGCTTACTCGATTCATTTGCTTCACAAGAAGGCCTTCCCGGGCCCGCCTCAAATTTGTTGGGCCTCATGGGCCTGCAGCTCAAAGACGCTAAGAAAGGCAAATGAAACCAATTTTGTCAAGTGAGCGTGTCCGGTCCGACCCACAAGATTTTAAGCCCGCAAGACACCAAAAACTCGGGCTTTGAAATATTAATATATTTATATGCATATTTTACGCATATAATAAATTGCACGCTTGGTCGGGCCGGTCTACTTGAAACCTCATGTCTAAATTAGAAAGAGAAACAAAAAATGTTTATTTGCCTAGTCTTGCTTTTATGATAAATCTGTTCATTACAATCTTTATATATAATAAATCTATTATCTTACTTTGTATTCTTGTTCTTATCTGGTCTTAATTCCATGTTAAATGTACAAAAAAACTGAATTTTTGTTAAATACTCACTGAATAACTTACAGAAAGCAAACTAAAAAAAAACATTTTACAAAATAAAGATAAGTAACGATGAAAATAAAAATCATGACCCCAAGAAAATAAAAAAGGGTAAATAGTGGCATATGTTCCCATTTTTACTCAAACATCATAGTTATGCTTCCATTCTTTTTTTTTTCTTTTTCTCCCGACACATATTCCCAAAGTCTTAAACTATCAGCCTCCTCCTCCAACTTTTCATTAAGTTTTTTTGGGTAAATGGCGGCATATGTTCTCATTCTTATTCAAACATTGTCATTATGTTCCCAATTTTTTTGTCCAACACTTATATATTCGCTAAGTTTAAAATGTTAGCCTCGGCCAAATTTCGTCAATTTTTTATTAAATTTCTGTTAAATAAGAATGGGAATATGTGCCAAAAAGTAAGAAGAAGATTGGGAACCTAATGACAATGTTTGAATAAGAATGGGAATATATACCACTGTTTATGAGCAAAAATTTATTGAAAATTTGAAGGAAGCTGACCGAGATTGACCGATGCTGACATTTTAAGACTTTGAGAATATGTGTCGGGAGAATAAAAGAATGGGAACATAACTACAATATTTGAATAAGAAAGAGAACATATGCCGCCATTTAACCAATAAAAAAACACATAATTTTTTGGTTCAACATATTTTAATGTTTCATTTTATTAATATGGGTATGTTTCTATTTTCAAAAATTAGTTTTGTAGTTATTTAAAGTTAATTAAATATTACCTAAAGATAATTTTAAATTGTCAAAAAGTGAAAGTAAATCTACTGGCTCGTTGATAGTGAACAATAATCTTACATCTTGATCAATAAATGTCAAAATATTAAATGCATTACATATTCAATATATTTTTATTTATAATGAAAAATAATAAATAGAAAATTGAATATATTAAGTATTAACCTTTCAGAAAAGATAATGTTTTCACGTATAAATCGGAATAAGAATGCCAAGAACATAACATGTCCTTTTCGTATTCTTGAATCTTGATGTCGTTTAATACATAGAGCATGGTATCAAGTTTTTAAACACTTGTCGTTTTAATCAACTAACGACGTTAAACCATCAGGTTTCCAATGTTCTCTAAGCTATGACATAACTTATTTTAAATAATTAAATTATGAAAAATTTATTTCGATCTTAAAAAATTGAAGCATGCTAAATATTGAACATTAATCTATATTCTTCGATGTTTTAACTCAACTCTCCCTCGATCCAACTTATCGTTATTAGTATGAGATTTTTTAATATTCATTTACACTAATTGTTTTAATATTGTCCTATTCATTTACACTAATTGTTGGTGTACGATTTTATCTCTTATAAATGAATATTACTAATTCTTAAAAAAGATTAAACTCGTCAAAATCATAAATGAATCAATTCCATTAAAAATTTACCGAATTCGTAACAGAAATCGAAGTGATCATCTCCGACTTCGATGATAAGTGCACCTAAATGACTTTGAAGCAATCAACTTCTACTCTCTTTTTTTTTTATAAATATAAAAGTTATCAACTTCGTACGAATAAGAAAAAACCGACTTCCGCTTCCTTTAATGGCAAATGAATAAACAAACACATTTTAATATGGTTCACTTCACCCCCAATCTTTAATGGACACGTGTTAAATGTTTATTAATCTTTCCTGTTAAAAAGTTTCTTCGACTTCCTTTAGGAGTGAGCCTCATTGAAAAGCCGAATTCGGCTTCCTTTCACTTCGTTCTTGATATGACGTCAAAATCGGTAAAGTTCATAGCGAACACATCATTTTAGAGTACAAAAATCGCATTAAACCGAATTTTTGTTATTCGGTAGCGATAAATTCAATTTTAACTGCATTTATCGCTTCTAAGAATAAAATAGAATGAAAATATTAATCAATGATATAGGTTCATTCACATGACCATCAATAAGCAAGAAAATTAAGGATAATAACACAAAAGAAACTTAAATGAGAAGATTGTATAAATACTTTTCCATTGATATTGAACAAAGCCAAAAGGCTTAAAGACATATATATATGTTTAGTATATGTTGGATTACCCCTATAAATATCCAACATTGCTTAGCATTTCTCAACATGCAAGTATAATAGCCATGAAATTTGAATTTCCATGCTTTAGGGGAAAGGAAAAAAAATAAAAATAAAAAATATTTATTTGGTTTCCACCATTTTTATTTTCTATTGTTTAGGAAAAAAAGGACCTCTCTTTCTCTCTCTCTCTCCTCTCACTCTTAGGGGTGAGCATTTTAGACCCAACCCGATGGCCCAACCCAATCCGTTATAGACCCGACCCCAATCTAACCCGCCCAATCTAACCCGCTCAAAATTGGGTCGGATCGGGCCGGAGCCGACTATTATTCGGGTCGGGGTCGGGTCCAAAACCTTGGGTCGGGTCGGGGTCTCCAACCCGACCAATATAATTAATATATATTTCATATTGATTTTTTATTCAAGTATTGCAATCTATAGTCTTTTAAAAAATTTCATCCTCAATTTTATTTACATTCAAAGACCCTTCAATCTCTCATTTTCATGTTTTACATTATTTAGTGTATGTTTATTTGATTAAATTTGTTTGGGGTATTTTTACTTGAATTTTGAGTTACATTGATGTATTTTTTTTCATATTATTTTTTGTTATATAAGATTAAAATTTAATTAATTGGGCCATGGCGACCCAAACCAACCCAACCCGATTTTTTATCGGGTCGGTTTGGTTCGGGCATTAAAAAATTTTGGGTCGGATCGGGCATTTTTTTGGGAACCCGAAGTGATCGGGTCGGGTCCATGAAAAGCATCGGGGCGGCCCAACCCAACCCATGCTCACCCCTACTCACTCTCTCTCCTCTCACTCTCTCTCTCCTCTTTGGTGTATTCTATAACTTAAGAATCCTCTCATTTCAAAAACAGGTCACCAAAAAATCCCACAAACAAAACTGATATTTATGGCTGCGGGATTTTCCGGATTTTTTTTTTAAAACTATATCACACTTCGGATCTGAAAAACGCTTCGGCTTTTCGCTTCTTGGCGGTTTCTGGATAAGCAGAAGAGTTTATAGTAGTTTGGGAAGAAGTGTTTGAGCATGACTCAACTGTGAACTCGTCGTTTTGGCTTCCATTGTTGCGTTTGTTGTTAATATAAAATGCAGCCATTAGAACACCGGACGAGCTTTCTGGGAGCGAAGATGAAGCGGAAACCGAGCCGATCCCTTCATTGGTGGCGAATCCATTGACCAATGAAAAGTCTTTCATGAGTTCAAGACACTTCAAAACTCTTCCCTGCCAAATTCGAAGGCCATTTTAGGGAAGAAATACGAAGTAACTATAAAACTCTATGGATAGAAATAATGTTAACGAGTTATGAATGATGACTATCTGATCTTGCTCAACTTTGACGAAGAAATGTATTCTACTTTTAAGGAACTCTATAAAAAGGTCAAATAGATCCCATGATTCATGTTTCCGTTCTTTGGCACCCCGAAAAATTACTATAAATGGTTACGGATTGAAGGATTTTTCACCCCATAATAAGAGCTAAATAGACCAATAAGTGTTTTCTACTTCCAAATAGTTACTCTATAATGAAAAGAAGAAGAAAAAATCCTGAAGTTTCTCTTTTTGCGGTTTAAAATATTACCTTCTTGACATGTACGAAAGAAGAAATGGCTTCATCAATGTCCACAGCTTTTATTTCTCCCAAAACGGAAATCGCCACCGAGGCTGCTATCTCAGAAGGTCGAAACTCCAAAAAGTCAACACCTGCATTCAATTTCCCAATAAACGCAAAGTCAATCTCTATATCAAGCTGATAAAAAAAGATAGAAAAAAAAAAAAAAAAAACAAACGAGAGAGGCAGAGACATGCGTAACTAACCTCCGATTGTGCCTAAGATGAGCTGCGTTGACCGGAAAATGGAGGACAAAGACGGAAGAATCCGGTTTTCGGATATTATCTTTTGGAGAAAATGGTCAATGAAGGAACAAGCGGTCAGCGCTTGCATTCGCCACTTTAACGTGCTCAGAACCAGCAGCTCCATTCTTTGAATGGTTTTGGCTTCAAATAGAAATTTGGGATCACCCACCTAACATTCAATAACTCCACATTATATTTTACGAAGCAAATATATAATATATACAATGAACAATGATATAATGATGAACATACATAAATGCTTGTCATAATTGAGCACAAAATCGCAATGAATGTAATAAACCCACATGGAGATTTTACATGCAAACCCAATTTCAGAAGAACTGAATATTTTAGAACGGAGAGAAGAGAGAGAGTGCAAAAATAATGACGGCTTCGTTTAATTAACCCTAAAACGAAAGGTCCGTGACATTACAACGAAACTGTGATAATGCAACGACGTAAATGTAAAGTGTACAAGGTTCTTACCTATTTTTGAACAACCACGCACTACATTTATGATGGAAATAAAATCAATGATACTCAAGAACATAAATGACGAGTGTACTAGGTTCTCGAATCTTACCCCATATATTGAAGAACCGAACACGCTATAACTAAAGGAAATATCAAGAAGAAAAAAAAGGAAAATGAAAAACGATTAACGATAACTCGGAAACATAAATAAGCAGTGTATCCGGTTATTATCTATAATAATGCAGTGATGCTACTTCAAGGACATAAATTACATGTTGTTATGCATATATGTATATAAATATATACCTGTAAATCCACAGATTGAGGCACATTGGTCTCGTCCATTTTAGCAGCCAGAGACAGACAAGCCACAGCCAACAGTTGCACAGTCCAAGCTTTGCCTCTCTAAATCACGGAAAAAAACGATGTGAAAAACAGGACAATCTCGAGAAAAATGGGGCAAAAGTGCACATAAATGAGAACTTACTGGCAAATTGTACACTGACAGGAATCTGTCCAAGTAGTTTGTAGCAAGACATATACAGATTGGCCCGAAACTATAATGGCAATGAGCCTGCAAATCACAAAAATTAAACAGTTAAATTAATGTCGAAACATCTTTATTCAAGATCATTAACGCGCCCATCGGGGCTCTGTTTATTACTTCGATAAATGCACTGATTGACGTAACCTGCGGCGGCATCAAGTGTAATAACGGCATTATTACAAGTAAAACTCGGAACTATTTTCTTAAACGGAATCTAGTATAAATACCATCCCCAAATCCAATGGTTGGATCATCTGGATCAAACCCGGTAACATTCAAGATCATTAATTTGCCCATCGGGTTCCGTTTATTACTTCAATGAATGCACGGATCGATCGATCCTGCGGCGGCACTAAGTGCAATAGCCGCACTAGTACACGTTAAACCCGATTATTTTTTCTCAAATTGGAATATATTACGAATATCGTGATCCTCCCCCTGCTCGAGCTGCAAACGAGCGATTCGATCGTCGGGATGGAACCCGGTAACATTCATTCAAGATCCATCACCAATTCAATGAGAAGCAAAAACATCATTGACCATATAGCCCTGCATATCTGAAATATTTAACAGATAAACCCAGAACCCTGCTTAGACCCACAGAGAGACGCCATCGATGAACCGATGAACACCCATTTCAGATAATCACCGAAGAACAACAAATATGTAAAAAAAAATGAAGAGCAAGCGATGATCGAACCTTCCAAATCCAATCGAGAGCCTCCCCGCGAGCGCTCAGGTCCAGGTCGCCGGAGCGGAGCCTCTCGAGGTAATCGCCCCGGGGCAAGTGCTCGATCTCCCTCTCCGCCATGGCCCGGACCACCTCGTCGCGGAACCCGGGCCCGGATCCGATTCCCAGCCCGAACGCGCGCGGGTCGGCGGAGACGGTCCGCAGGCGCTTGGGCTGCAGCACCGTGGCGTGGTGGTGGGTCGCGAGATCGTCGCTGCCCTCGTCGCAGGTGAGATGGACGTTCGAGTTCGAGCAGTCGTCAAAGCTGAAAGCCATCGACACAAATATATATATATATATATATATGTTCGTTCGTTCGTGTGTGTGTGTATATATATAAATATGATATATATGTGTGTATAACGGTGAAAGTCCGGTCTTTTCTTGGTGGGTTTAGTTGAATCGGTGTGTGGGCGTTCTGGTCGGACAAGAAAACCCAGAAAGCGATGAAGGCGAGAAAGAGAGTAAAGGGAGAGACTTTGTTGAGAAGGGTAATACTGAGTGAGAGGAGGATTATGATATGAGCAATGCATGTGGTGATTTATTTAGGTTTAAAGAGAGAGAGAGAGAGAGAGAGAGAGAGCGTGGATTCGGAGATGACACAGGGCCAAGCACAAAAAGGATCTTCAAAACGCCAAAACATCGAATTTCCTTTTTGGAAACTTCGTATTTCATTACCATATATTTGCATTTCTGCCCCTCTATTTCGCTTAATGTCGCTTCTCCAAATACCCTTTTCGTCTTTTTCTTTTTTAGTAATTGGCGGGTGGACTCCTACCAGAATTGCATTTCTGCCCCCTCTACTTCACTAAATATCATATTTCGCTCAACTCTTATTAAGTCTCGAAAATACCCCTTGATTTTTCTTTTTAATAGTTGGCAGACCCCGGTCGGAATTCCATTTCTGCCCCTGCATTCACTAAACGTCACATCTACTCGAACTCTAATTATTCTCGAAATATCCTTTCTTTTTCTCTTCGAGTAATTGGCAAGTTGCATTTCTGCCCCCTCTATTTCATTAAATCTCACACTCTCCCCGAACTTTTATTATGTTACGAAAATACCCTTTGGTCTATTCTTCTTTTTTTTTTAGTCTATTTTTTGCCCCCTGTATTTCACTAAATCTCACGTGTCCCCAAAATTTTATTATATCTCGAAAATACCCTTTGCTCTTTTCCTTTTAAGTAATTGGCAGATGTGCCCTCTAAACTTTCTTTGATGGTATGTATTGTGCACCAAGAAACTGAATATTGTTTTGGCCGATAAATTGTTTGCTGTTAACCATTTGTCAATGGATTTATCGATGGAAAATTTATAAAATTTATCGTTTGTCGTTATCGAATTTATTAATATTTATCGATAGATTAATTGTTTATCGATGGAAAACCTATAAAATATTTTCATACATATTTACACTCAAAATATTATAAATCAAAGTGTTAATGTTAAGTTTTAGTTGCACTTACTTTATCTGCTTAGATAGAGTCTCACCTGGATAGATGATAAGAGTTCGGTATTGTTTATATACCAAATATTTGTTTATATTTGGGGTCACCCACTTTTGTGGAAGAGAGACGACTCATACAAATGAACCACCTAGGGGTGCAACCGGTCAGTTAACATGTTATCTTTTCACTATTTGGTATCCTTAACTTGATTCCAGTTAGTCATGTTTTTTAAAATCGGTTAACCGGAAACTGATTGTCATAATTTTCGGTTATCAAAATATGATTAACCTGTTTAATAATCTTAACTTATTTTTTTTAATATAACATTCAACATAGTTTATCGCAACAATAAAACATGTCGGTTCAAAATAAATCGCAAATAAACCAACCTAGTCCAAAAAAAAAACAGATAGGTCCAAAACATAAATCCTAAAAGTACAACAGTTATAAATATGCCAAGAAGTCGAGGAGGCTTTGAGTGAAGAGGGAAGTAATCCTATTTAATTTAATTATAAAATATTAACATAAAAAAAAAAACTAATATTAAAACCAGTTATAAAAATCGGTTAAGAAAATAACTTGTTTTGAAAAATAAATACCCTGTAACCTTATCTTGTTTGAAACCGGACACGGTTTGCCTTAATTTGTTTCAAAACAATTCAGTTACGATTATTTTAAACCGGATAAATTTCGGTTACGGGTTAATAATTCGGTTACCGGTTATTCTGCATACCCATTACCACCACCACCACACGCGCGCGTAGCCGCCGTCCTGTCGAACGTGGCGAGCCGGGGTGCAAACTTAATTATTTTTGCCGCAATCAAATTAAAAACTATGAATAACTTATGAATCATCTGATTATTGCCAATTTGCACTTGAAAATCCAGGTAACGATTAATAGAGATAACTTACCGAGAATCATGTTTCTAGTGATAATCGTTCGATTGTCGTCCGACAATCGCGAAATTTTGAACACTGTTGTGCACTATGAATTTAAATGTACTACCCTCTTAACATTCAAAATTATTAATTTTTTTCAAAAAATTAGTTAATGACATCAATATACTTGTTAAGGTCAGATTTGGTCAAATCTCTTCTTAACACCACCCTTTGTCGTTCGTGGAATAAACGACATGAAGCGAGAGGAGGATTGCTTGAAGAACCCAAGCCCATGAAAGAATGAAGAAATTAAGGCCCAGCAAGCGAAGCCCACGAGAAGTCAGCATCCGATAAAGCCGGCCCAACATCTCGTCGCGAAAAGGGAAGTTCATCGAGGAAAAGCTCTTCGGGAAAGCCTAATCGCGTTAAAAGAGGAATTCATTCGAGATCGCGAGAAAGAAGGGAAGATTGGCTTATTCGGTTAAAGATTTCGTGGGATATCCAACGCAAAATAAGGAAGGTCAACTACGATCATAGCGATTCAGATGGGAACCCTAGCAAGATTTGAGGAATATTCTAGAAGACTTTCAAACCTATAAATACGAATGTAAACCTAGCATAGATGATTCATTCATTAATTCCAATTTTCAGTATCCATTATTATCGTGAGTTTGAGAGAATAAATCTTTGAGTCTTCGAACTTGCTTATTCATAGCATTCTCGATCTCCCAAGGGTTAGAGTGTGTAATCTTCGATTGTCCAAGCTATCAAACGGAAGAAACCGGGTCCTCTCGGAATCATAATAAATCAGAGATATTCATATTGTCCATAATTATTTAATTATTTTCGATTATCTTTGTGACTGCACGGCGGTAAAAATCGCCCTCTACATAATCCTCTTGCAAAATCACTTAATTAATGATATTTTCAATTAATTAATTATTGAAAAACAGGACAAGCATTTTATTGGCATCTGCCGGTTGAGAGCACATTGAATCTCACCAAATAAAGTCAATGTGGTAATTCTAATTTCTTTAACTTTAATTAGCATATGAAGACAATGGGTTGATTTTATAATATAGAATATAAATATTTTTAATCATCTTTTTTATCTGTGATTCTGATGAGCTAGATCTCCTCCACCAAATAATAATTTTGATATAAATTTCTTAATATATTAAGTCCATTTTCATTTTAGACCCCTTGAAAAATTATAATTTCTCCAAATTTACATTATAGATTTTACAATGTATGCTTAACAAAGTGCAATAATTTGCTTGTTATAAATTATAATAACCCGGTCTTTGATTTTGATGACAAGTAAAATAAAATTACCTAATTTATTCGATTAAATAGACTTTCGATTAAATAGACTTCGTAAATATGATGTGCATTCATTGTGATAATATCTGCTCTAAATTATATTTGTTCGATTCTGTTATGATTTTTTTTTTCTAAATCGTCGCCATAATTGAAAATTAAATGTATAAAATAAATTAGTTCACTTGACTTTATTCGAGAAAATTAGACTCGACAGTTACTATCTATGACTTAAGTGATCAACTTGATCGTGCGCAACAAATGTGTTAGATAACCCTAATAAATATAACTATTTGTGCGCCTAAATTGGAAGTTATATGTGTAACATAAAACAACATACTTGACTTTACTCAAGTGATATGAGATTGCACAATTTGTATTATAGTTATTGACTTAAACCGTTAAACGTGATCGAGTTGTCATAACCCGCGAACTTGCTAACTAATTCTTATAGATACGACTATCTATGCCGATTCATAATTATTAAAAAGGCAAAATGCGATTTAAATTAATTATTATACTATAAACTTTGCTACTTGTGATCTAAATTACATATGATTGAAAGTCTAATCTTGTGAAACTCCATTTTCAAACCATGGCCTTCATCAAATGCTTAACCTACCACTTAAGAACAAAACATAAAGTATTGAGAATTCTTTTTAAAAAAATATGATAATTACCAAATTTAATATTAGAAAAAAAATATTGATATTAAATATTATCATAGCTGTCTGTTCTTTTTGAATAATTGCAAGGAAAATTTTATCAACAAAATGAGGATGAGGATGCTTTGTTTTTCAAGTGAAAAATAATTAATTTGGTGACCTCATAATCATATGGATAGCATTCCTATCTACCTATCACATTCTCATTGTATTCCCTATTATCTTCATCTATGAATATATAAAATAAAATAAAATAAATTCATAAAATAATTTAATTATGGGACTAGAGAAGCATGTATTTTTGCTCCTAATATTATTGGTGATGGGATACTATAGTTTAGTATTATTATTATTATTACTTTTATTATTGGAATTTGATGAGATTGTAATTATGATTTTATAAAAATTGGTACACTACATGACATGATCTTGTGGGCTCCACTTTTGTTTCTTAATTACAATCACGCCCTCGTGATTTCGTGGGCCCATGTTTTATTTAATTACATTTACGCCCTCGTGTGTATATTTTACTTCCGAATATACCCTTTGATTTTTTGATGAATAATTTCACGTTAATAGGGGATAGGGATAGGATGACATTTATACCCTTGATTGTTCTTCTATATACGAAAATTGACAGAAAGATATGTATTGATTATTATATTAAATCATATTATAGGATTACATAAATACCCTTGGATAGTTTTTCTATCTACGAAAATGGACATACATGTGTATTGATTACTAAATCATAGGGTGACTCCTTTTGAGTTTTGGAAATAATGTCACGTTCGATGAACCCATATTTTATTATTTAAAGTGCATAATAAGATAATATATTATTACGATTTTAATTTACTATTAATACCTCATTAAAAATTATCGAAAGGGTGTGAATAAGTGAGACAAAAAAATTGAAGTACTTATAAATTTCATTAAGTTCGATTTAGCCTTAATTATTTGCTATAAAAAGTTGACGTGCCTAATTAATTGAAGCAAAAAGGGAAAAAAAGTACATGACAACTTATGCATTTTTTTAGTCAAAATTTGTTTCTTTGTGTGGTAAAACTATTTTTTTATTATTATTATTTTTCTTCTTAATATGTTGAATATGCAATCGGCTTCTATATGTTGAAACCCCCCCAAAAAAATGGGGATTAAAAATTTCAATTTTAAAAATTTTAAATGGTTAATTATTTTTACCTCTTTCTAAAAATGTTTAATTATTGATTTAGAAACGAAATGAATTCTTGATATCCGGCATTTGCGTTTCGTTTTTCTGCAAAACCCGAATTCCGAATTCTTGAAGAAAAAAAAAATGAATCTCATTCAAGATACCAATTTAAAACTATGTTGCATTGAAGGCAAGAGCTAAGTTCGATGTTGTCATTTATATCTATTTGCAGCTACGTAATTAAATCTTAGCAGCCAATATTATAATATCAAAATTTAAAAATAATTACATAAACAAAAAGGAAGTTATTAATTACTTTCATCATAAGGTCACAGCTCATATTTAGTTGGTTAGTAAAATGGTTAAATGTATCATAGTATTATATGATAGGCATAAATATTAAATAGCATTTAATAGTTTTAAAGTCACACAACCTTTTTTTTATCTCAGATTTAATTCGCTTCTTAAATAGCATATCTTTAATTCATGAATGTTATATTAAAAATTAAATAATACACTTGATCTAATAATAGGGCAATAAAAATACACGGTAATTTATGTGTCTTAAATACTATAGACACCGCTTATAAAATTTTGCTAGTATACGACGGGTGTAACGAGAACCGAAACTTGGAATTTTGACAATTTTCTTCCAAAATCCGGCAACAATGAACCGCGAAAAACTTATTATCATTTTTTCGCTCAATTTTTTTTCCAGTTAATTTTCATCTGTTATTTTTTATTTTAATTATCGTAGTTTAACAATATTTGTTTATTATTATTATTTTGTTTGTACGGCAGTTTTCTCTATTTTTATTCTTTTTTTTTTCGGAATGTCGTTTTCAACTCATGACAACGTTTCAATAGTTTTCAGTCAATTGAGTTTTATGTCGTTTCCGTTTCATGCCCTTTTTGTCATTTCTGTTTCATGTTGTTGTTTTCTCTGCTGTCTTTTCTGCCTCATGTCGTCTTTCATGCCGTGTCGTTTTTATGCTCTTGTCGTTTTTCATCATATGTCTGTTTTGAGATAATTAAAAACTCCGTTTGGTTTTATTATATTTTATGTTTATTTTTTCCTAATATTTGGCTTCGTTTTCTTTTTCGTATGATATTAAACGTGAAAATTTTAAAATGTTATTACACCATACAAGAAACCCACAAGTTTGGCTTGTTCTTTTCACTTTCACATAATATAGAGCGAAAATGGAAATGAAATTTAAATTTATCAAATTTATAGCTTACATATGTAAAACGACAGTAAACGAAGCAACCATCCGAGAACGGATTATCGACAAAAATCTCTTGAGATGAGAATACAAAGTTGATGAATAATTATTAAACCAAATATGATGTCACAAAGATGAGAAGTCGAATAAGAATTTAAAGATAAATAAACTTGTGTTAGTTTATGAGACAGTCTATTAGTCACTTCCGTCAAATATGTCATTAGAGATATTTTCGTCAATTAAAAATCCCCACGACCATTTAGTCGGGCGGACGCTCGGGGATCGCTTATAGTTTGTTTTCATCTCAATAATAAAAAGGAGACTCGTCACTTCGGTGGACAATGGATTCCGTTGGCCGAATTCCGGAGTTGGAAAACGTGTACGGATCTTATCATATAAACGTAACTAAAAAAGCAATTAGAGTACTAATCACACTGTTAAGCAAGGAAAACACTATAATCATCACCATCATTCACCATTACGTTTTTAACAGAGATAGGAAAAAAAGAAAAGAGAAAGAAAAAAAAAAAAGAGTTGGAAATGGGACAGAAGAGTAAATGGCATGTTTTACAGGGGCAACAATGCAATTAGCAGATATGCAAATCACAAATTATGTATGACATTCAAGCCCACCTCCTTCCTTCCAGGAGCGTCACGGCTCGCGGGTCGGCTCTCAAGCCTCGTCTATCTGCTCCTGCAACCCCGCCATCGTTACCATTTTCCGCAAAATCAGAATCACAAATCGAAAAAGCAGTTTCGAATAAATGTAACAATTTCGAAGGTATCTTGCAAGAATGAAGAAGCAAAAGCCCCCGCTTGTAATGGCGGTTTTATGTATAATAAGCTCTAATCAACGATTTAAGAACTACTAATTACCGTGCCCTACATTCAATTATTGGTTCTTCCTCACGTCCCTGAGGCGTTTCAAAGGAACTTGGAAGGATGTGAGGGAAAAGACAATATTTATGTTGAACGAACATTTCTCTCGGAACCTCCGAGATTAGAAAATTAATAGAATAAACATCAATGGAAATATATAAAATAATATCATGATTTTAAATATTTTTCTTATAAGTGATAAGAGTGACTAATGATTCAATCAAATGGAATTATTGACACGGTATATGATTTTTTGATGATACTCAACACGCATCGACATCGTGTAGGGAAAACTTGCTTTCAAATATATTATTAGCTTCCAAGTAACCGAACTACCGAAGAGTGTACGAAAAGATACTAAATGTTGAAGAGCTAGAAGCTGGTGAGTAAGAAACTTGCACTGACCTGCATATCAGAAGTCCAGAGAGTGAGGTTGTCCCTCAACAGTTGCATGATGAGCGTGCTGTCTTTGTAAGACTCCTCACCGAGCGTGTCGAGTTCAGCGATGGCTTCCTCGAACGCCTACAGAACAATCAAGGTCAGAAACTGGTTAAGGAAATAGAACGAAGGTAGTTAATAACGCAAACTCCAACAAATACAGGCTTAGATAATACACAATAAGCTCAACGAAACGGTAATTATCGAGTAGCTTCATTTGTAGCACAAGCTAGTTAAATTTTACGGTGAAATGAACAGAAAGTACCAAATTGATTTGTCTCAACAACTTCAAGAGCATCTACAAAATTGCCCTCTTCCGATTTCGAATTTTCCGACTGCTCTTGCAGTGTAACAATTTGACCATTACCACATCCCTAATTTCCTCATCTTCAATTCAGTTTCTTACATAATAAATTCAGTTTCTTCATCAATCACAGATCTAACAGTCACGAATACCACAAAATGACAACAAGATCCAACAGCAAATCACCTGTTTAGCCATGGCACAAGCTTTCTCCGAGGAATTCAGAATCTCGTAGTAAAACACCGAGTAATTCAGCGCCAAACCGAGCCGAATTGGATGCGTCGGAGCCAGATCAGTCGCTGCAACGTCCTGTTCCCAAAACAAAAATTCATTTCGAAATCGAAAATGGCAAAGAGTAAACAAGAATCTCGGAATACCTGGGCGGCCTTGTAGGAGAGCATGGTGTCCTCGGCGGCGGCTTTCCGCTCGTCGCCGACCTTGAACTCGGCGAGGTACCGGTGGTAATCGCCCTTCATCTTGAGGTAGAACACCTTGGACTCGCTCCCGGTGGCCGAGGGGACGAGATGCGAGTCCAGGAGCCGCAGGATCCCGGCGCAGACGTCGGAGAGCTCCGATTCGACCTTCGATCTGTAGCCGGAGACGAGCGCGACGTGGTCGTCGTTCTTGCGGCTCTCCTCCTTCTGCTCGATCGACGAGACGATCCGCCACGCCGCGCGGAGAGATCCGATCACGTTCTTGTACGCCACGGAGAGGAGGTTCCTCTCCTCCACGGTCAGCTCCGACGCCGCGGCGGACCCCACCACGAGCTTCTCCATGAACTTCACCATCTCCTCGTACCGCTCGGCCTGCTCGGCGAGCTTCGCCATGTACACGTACTGCTCGCGGCTCAGATTCTCCGGTACTGCGGAAGCCATTGATGAACCAGAGAGCTAGGGTTCCGAGATTCGATTTACTGATGAAGAAGAAGACGAATGATGATATTTTTCCCTCTTTATTTATTATTAATTATATATATTTATTTATATATTGATGGAAAAAAGGGTGGTTTTTTTTATTAATTAAATATTTAATTAGAATGCTCGAATTGGCCCGCCTGAGATGAGCGAGTGGGAGTGTGTGCAACGCGCTGTGAGAACGGTGTCGTTTCGTGTGATTGGTCGTGAAGAATTTACGCGTGGGAGTTTTTGGGTTTTGAAGCGCGTGGAGTTGGTATTAATTGATTGGTGTATATTTATGAGGGATGAGGATAGGAGGACATCTGAGATGGATTAGAGTCAGCATTTACTTTATTTTTCAAAATTGTATAATTTTATATTATTTTTCAAAACCTGCCATCCATAATTTATTTTAATTTTAGTCTTTTAAATAAATATATATATGACAATATACGTTGGTCTAGGCTCTAGAAAGCAGAAAACTTTTTTTCGTTTTCCTTTTTTAAAGCGGAAAATTATTAGTTTTAATAGGCGACCCAGTTGACGAAAGTTGTAATTCACTTGTAGTACTGAATATGTGTAAGAACTTATGATATTTATGATATTATTGATTAAATTTACATGTGTAAATAAGATACGTATTTACGCTCAATAAAATTTGAATTTGTGACCTCTTTCAAGTTAATTATTTAGTAGAAAAACTATTGATTTCCATTTGAATTGTTTTGGGATATTTTCATATTTTGTAATGGATACTACTTCAGTACAATTTAGATGTACAATAAGTGAACCATGGTTAAAATTGGAGGAGGGAGTGTTCGTTAATTCTAATCTCCGTATTACGTCAGTATAATTGCAATGCTTCGATTGGAATGCCTAAACATGAAACCAGTCTTGTTTGGCTTAATCGTAACTCTATTATTAGGGGTGAATAAAAAAAACCGTAAAACTGATTTTTTTTTTATACCGGAAACAGATCAAACCGATACCGATTAAACCGCAACAACTATTAAAGCGGTTAAAATTGAATATATTAAAAAATAATTGAAACAGTGTTTTCAGTTTGATATGAAAATCGCAACCGCAAACCCGTTTATATCGCTTTATTACGAAATCTCATTTATATTTTCTATCAGTAATAGTCATACTTATCACGATGTGGAAAATATTTTTCTATATACTCCTTTGTCAAATTATTATTTTCTAACTATACTTGTTTGATGATATAGTCGTGGATGATAAAAAATGTTTGATGTAATTGTCGATAACAAGAACTTGAAACATAGAACAAAAATATAATTGGAGCTTCTTTTTTATTAGTCATATTTTTGAGTCATCACTTATTGCTTTAATGTTGTATGGACTTGTAATAACTATATCAGTGTTATTTATGTACTATGATTTTATTCCCCCTTTGCATTATAATTTTTTTTCGTGGATTTTAGAAGCGTGATAAATAAAAACAAACATTACCATACCACCCCTTTTAAAATACCGATTATATGCCATATGTGATTTTCATCCTTTTAAAATTTTCATGAAAGTGGTGTGAATTGTGCCCCATAAAATGTTAGTTTCTAGTATAGATGTTCTCGAAACTTTACGAAATACCATACCACCCCTTATACATTACAAAATAAACATGGTTTTCGGTTTGATATGAAAACCTCTACCGCAAACCCTTTGATATCGCTTTATTATTAAATCTCATTTATATTTTCTAGTCAGTTAGAATCATACTTATCACGATGTGGAAAATATTTTTCTATATACGCCTTTATCAAATGATTATTTTCTAACTATACTTGTTTAATGATGTAGTTGTGGATGATAAAAAACTGTTTGATGTCATTTCGATAACAAAATGTGGAACATAGAACAAAGATATAAGAACTTAGAGCTTATTTTTATTAATCATATTTTGAGTTATCACTTCTTGTTGTATGTTGAGTTATCACTTCTTGCTTCAATGTTGTATGGACTTATAATAATTATATCGGTGTTATTTATGTACTTTGAGACTTTATTGCTTCTTTACATTATAATTTTTTTTTTCCGTAGATTTTAGAAGCGTGATAAATAAAAACAAACATTACCGCAACCGAAATAGAAAACCAATTATACGGCAGATGCGGTTTTCATCATTTTGGAATTTTCATGGAAGTGGTGTGAATGGTGCTCCATAAAATTTTAGTTTCTAGTATAAATGCTCTCGAAACTTTACGAAATACCACCCCTTATACATTAAAAAAAACTAAACTAAATTGTGCACAGCACATAATTTATCTGAGTTGCTCTCGTCAATTTTAATTGAATCATCTTAACTTTTATTCGAGATTTAGACTTTTAAATCTTCATAATAATCATGTCGATCTCGTTTGATAATCGATAGATAAAAATACTATCGAGCTAGTATATATGGCGCACGAGTTGACATTTTCAATTGTTTTAGAAAATAGCGATATAAGTATTCAAAGTCTTTAAAAAGTTGGCATTAAGTTTTTTTTTTTTTTTTTTTTTTTCGGGTGACAAAAGTTGTCAAATTCTTATTTTGTGTCTTTCCTCAAGTTTCTGTCCAGAACTGTGTCATGTGTCATGTTTTTGGACCCTTCAAAATATACCATTTTTATCAAAAAAATTAAATTAATTTATCACTAATGGGTTTAAAAACGTGATAAGAGGCGCTGCTTAACGATTTTAGGACGAAAACATGACGGATGACACAAAATAAGAGTTTACAACTTTCGCCAAAAAAAAAAAGAACTCAAAGACTTTGAGAACTTATTTTGTTTTTTGTTTTTTTTCAAGCATAGAAGATCAAGTCAAGATGCTAATATGTTAGGTTTTGAAAAATTAGAGGGGCAGTAATGGTAAAAATGAAGATGTAAGGATGAAAGTGCAGCATATTCCTAAAATAAAACCCGACAAAACCCTATCACGAGCTCTTCCATATAAAAGCACTCCCCATTCCTCCCTCACCGCAACAGTCGCTCTCTCGACCATGGAGCTCTGCACTCTCCAGCCCATCGCCAAGCTCCCCCATACCCACAAGCTTCTCCTCCGAAGCCCCGTCTCCCACTTCCATTGCTCCACCTCCTCTCTCCTCACTCTCCGCCGCGCGCCGCCGCTCTCCGCCTCTCGTAAGCTATCTCTCTTCTTCCATTTCAGCTCCTTTGCTTGAGAAATGATCTGGTATGGTCCATTGGTGGTGGTTGTTGATGCTGAGCTTGGAGCTCACAGAGATGTGTCGTTCGATTTTAGCTGCTCTCTGTGCTTGTCTTTTGCTTGAGAAGTGGTCTGGAATGGTCTACTGGTGGTGGTTGCTGCTGGTATTTTTGCTCATAGAGAATGTTATTTTCTTTTTTAGATTCGTCATCGAGTTTGTGTTTTGCTTGAGAAGTGATCTGAAATGGTCTATTAATGGTGGTTTTTGACATTGGTTTCTGTCGAGCTCCACGCTCATAGATGTGATTGAGCTCTTGGAAGCTGTCTCTTCGATTTGTTGGTTTTCTGTCCTGTTTCGTGCTTGTGTTTTGCTTGAGAAGTGGGTTTGATAGTTCTCGTTGAGCTCGAAGCTCATAGAGAGATGTGGCTTAGCTCTCGTATGCTATTTCTCTGGTTTGTTTTCTTTGATTCGAGTCTCTCTTTGTGCTATTGCATGTGTGTGCAATGTTTTTAAATTTATTTTGCTTGAGAAATGCTCTGAAATGGCCTCTCTGGGTTCACTGTCATTGATTCATTCGGACTCTAAAGTCGAAAGCCATTAAGAACGCAGACTGGAAAGGTTATGGAACATGGCACTTATAATGCTTGTTGTCCATATATACAACATTTGGATGATAGTGTGATTACTACACTTACAATGGACCGATTTTGTTACTTTGGTGCCCATTGTCTGACCAGCAAATCCAGTCCGAGTATCTATCTTTTGACAATTCCTCTGTTCTTAATTGTTTTTTTTTTTCAGGATCGCCATGCTCTCTGAGTTTCTTAACTAATGCAACATCATCCGATGACATGACAAGTGACTACAGTGGTGAAGCGCGGGACAATGTAGCGACATTGGAAGATATTCCACCGGCTGATACCTCTGTGTATGGAAAATCCACTGAACCAGAAGTCACGAAAGAAGATTCCCCTGAACCAGAAGTTACGAAAGAAGCTTCCCCTGAACCTGAAGTCACCTACGAAGATTCTCAGGTTTATGCAAAATCCGTGGAAGTAAATGAAGAGGTTCCCGTGGATGAGGAGTTCTCTGTGGTTGACTTTTTGAATAAGCTCAATGTAAGATCTCTGTCATTTTTTCAGCATTTTACATATATATATGCGTGGGAAAAAAAGTTTGCATATTTCAAATTATAACAAGCCGGTTGTTAGTTGTTACTACCATCATAGGTTTTCAATTTAATGATTTTGATTCATTCAGTTCTGTTCTGAAGATTAATTATCGTATCATTTGCCTATTTCATTGTGTTACTGTACCTATTTAGTTTGGAACATATTGAAGTTCTATGTTTCACAAATAACCTTGAATTAGGATTATTGTTAAAAAAAGTAGGGTCGAGGAGGCTTTGAGGCGCACCTCGTCTAGGCGATGGGCTAAAATGCGAGGCTTGCGCCTTGGTGCATGCCTCACAATAGATTCTCCGAAATGCGTTTTGTTCAATTACATTGGATTATCTGGTTGCTATGATGAGCATAATCAGAGTTGAGAGATAAAATGCTCTATGAAACATTGACAATAATGTCTGAGCGGTTACCTGAGCATCCCAGTTTTTTTTGTTCCCTCCTTTTCTGTTATATACGTTTTTCTTATTGTGTAACAATTCATTTTATGGTATGAAGTTGTATGTTTCACATAGATCCTATAACTAGGATGTTGCTTAGACAAAAATAAAATTACGTGAAAACACGTTTTGTTCGATTTCATTGGATTATTTGGTTGCTATGATGAGCATAATCAGAGTTGAGAGATAAAATGCTCTATGAAACGTTGACGATAATGTCAATTCTGAGCGGTTACCTGAGCAACCGAGTAGAACTTTTTACCTTTACAACTATTCACCTTACTATTTTTTTTTTACTTTTACTTTTCCGTTCTTTTCATACTTCTAATTGTTCGGTTACATTGGATTTTACTTGGTTCCTATGATGAGCATAATCAGAGTTGAGAGATAAAATGCTCTATGAAACGTTGACGATAGCGTCAATTCTGAGCGGTTACCTGAGCAACTGAGTAAATTTTGTTTATCTTTACAATTATTCATCTTACTACCTTTGTTTTCCCATACTTCCCATTGATTCCATTGGATTTTACTTGGTTCCTATGATGAGCATAATCAGAGTTGAGAGATAAAATGCTCTATGAAACGTTGACGATAGCGTCAATTCTGAGCGGTTACCTGAGCAACTGAGTAAAGATTTTTACCTTTTCAATTATTCGGTTTACTATTTTTTTTTTTTTTGAACTTTTACCTTTGCTTTATCCTGCACATTCCCATTAATCGATCCCTCTGGATAACACGGTTCCTATGATGAGCATAATCAGAGTTGAGAGATAAAATGCTCTATGAAACATTGACAAAATTGTCAATTCTGAGCGGTTACCTGAGCAACCGAGTTATTTATTTTATTTTCTTCTTTTTTCAACTAATCACCTCTTTTTTTTACCTTCACATTTTCTCTTACCCCTTCACATAGTTGAACCATAATTGGGATTTTTAGTCTGATAGGAGCATTTCTTTTCGTCTCTCTAATTTGGCTGTTGCTGAGATTAGCATCACGTCGATACCTTACCAGCTCAGTTTGTTTCTTGCTTTCTAACCCGAGCAATCACCTCGTTAATTTTTGTTTATCTTTGTGGTTGGTAGTATTACAGTTCAATTCACTCCAGTGACTCCTTCATTCGAGGGTTTGTTTTCTAGTTTAAGTATTTCGTATGGAGGCACGCACCACCAATGCGAGTAGAAATCTATATTGTTATATAAAGCCGAGCGTGGAGAATATATATTTGACCTAGAAATTTCAGTAGTTCATTGATAATTACTCCCTACATTTTTTTTTTCCAGATCAACACTGACGATAAGCTATCTCTCGGACTCTATGGTGGCGGCGCCTTATTTTCCCTGTGGATGGCGTCCGCTATAGTTGGTGCAATCGACGCGATTCCATTGGTAAGTGTACCTGTATCAGAAACAAGATGTAAAATTCTTAGTGTTTCGCACGTTAACAATGGTTAGTCTTTTGGAATTCAGTTTCCCAAGTTGATGGAACTCGTGGGGCTCGGATACACCTTTTGGTTCACGTACCGGTATTTGCTGTTCAAGGTAAGATTGTACGAAATTACGAACAATACTTCCTATTAGCTTTCAAGAAGCCAATTTTTTGTTCTTGAACTCCAATAATAACAAACCGAAAACAAAAACATAGCCACACATAACCATGTTTTACAAAAAAATATTCCAATACTTCACAATTTATCTTAGATTTTATAACAGTCAATAATAATCTCTAATTCTAGCTCCAAAACTTGCTGTTTATTGTGAGATTTACGAGAATTATTATTTAACAATTCGGATCTGTTCCGTTATCGCAGAACACAAGAGAAGAGTTGTTTGCCAAATTTGAGGAGCTGAAGGAGGAGGTCATTGGGTCAGAAGAGTGATTGATGATAGTGAAATGCTTAGATATATAGAGATATAAACAATGTTGTATATTCTATAAGAGTTCTTTACACCCTAAATTTGTGTTTCTTTCTCAAGAATTCAAAGAAAGATATAATAATAGTTGTGCTGTAACAATAATGTAGATTTTTTCCACTATGGATCTGATCTGGGATCTTCTTAATAATTAGTAAGAAAAAAGCACATCAAAATACTTTTTTGAATGTGGTATGTTTCAAAAAGATTGAAATGGTTTTAAAAATTATGCCTTAAGTTTTAAATTTTATTTTTACCGCAACCGCTATTAAAGCGGATACCGATTATACCGCAATTGCTATTAAAGCGGATAAACCAACTATAGCGAGAATTAAACTAAATACCCAAGTAAAGTTAGAATTGGGTTTACAATTTCAATGTGAAACTGCTAACAACCTACTCAGTTTTACCGCTTTAGTTAAATCTAATATTATATACTATTATTTTTTCTCGGTGTAATATTAGTAGTATGTTTATGTATAATATTAATAGCCAGTTCATGTAGATGTGGATACTAAAAGAGGTAAATGCGAGCAAAAATTCGATTTTGAACACCGAATGGTAATTGCGGTTTTCATCTTTATAAATAGGATATTCGGGTATAATTTTTAAAATACGAAAAATGCAGTATTTGGCTTATTATTAGTCAAAAACTGTACCGAATACCCGCTTGTTGACTCGCATGTATATTTGAAGTTTAATTTGTCTTTGACTTTGCGCAACTTGCATTGGGGCAGACCAATTATGTTTTTGTTGAAGCGTGCTCGATACTTTGATTATGTGCTCGACTTTGACCAAGCCAATAGGAGGAACACACAATATCTACTTGTTAATAAGAAGCTCAATATGCATTGCATAAACTTTTACCGTAAGAATTAACTTTGTTTATTAGTTGCAAAAGTTAAAAACACCAGGTTACTCTTTATACAATTATTTGATGAGAATCTTCCCCGATGATACTCTTTATGTAATTACATGACATATTTTTTCTCGATGATACTCTTTTTTTGATATCAAAACGAGGGTATGTATGGTGTTGAGGCAAAGCTTTGTGTTTGAATTTCAAGTCTATAGTCTTGGAAGGGGTGAGCGTGGGTTGGGTTCGACACTCCCGATGTTTTTTATGGACCCGACTCGATCACTTCGGGTTCACAAACAAAGCCCGATCCGACCAAATTTTTTTAATGCCCGAACCAAACCGATCAGATAAAAATCGGGTTGGGTTGGTTTAGATCTACCATGGCCCGATTATTTAAAATTTAATTTCAAATTAAGAAAAATATGTATCAATATAACTCAAAGTTTGATTAAAAATAAAAGATAACATATTCCAAACATAAACACAACATAATTCAAAACATGAAGACATTTCCAACACAACATAACATAAAGTTTTATCATAAGACATAGTCAGATGAAAATGCTAGCCGGATTTTCCCAAGTCAATTGCCGCCACAAAAAAACAAACAAATTAACCTGCAAACAATTTTTTTTTTAAAAGTCAGATTAAAAAGAAGTTTATAATAATCTTTTATCAATATCAGTTACAAAGTCAAATTAATGTTCAAGAAAATCCACATTATAATCAAACAATAAAATACGAATACAAAGACAAGCATATATAGCACATCGTTTGATCAAATATCAATATCAGATTTCTAAATGCTCACTGCTCAGAGGAGAAGCCGAACTGGAACTGCCGACGGGAACGACGAACTTGAATCTGTTGGGTATATTCTATAAATGATGATGATACATGAGAAATAATTATGAGCAAAAACAGTAGCAAATAGATTCGATGATACTTATCAGAAAAATCTTGGATTTGACGAATCTCGGCTTGTAGCTTTGATCCAATCATGCGTTCTTAATCCTGTAAAATAGAAAATGGTTAGCGGCTCCCGAGACGCGTTGGACGCTCTCCTTAGAGCTTGATTCGCCTCCTCTACGTGCTTGAGGTTCGTTAGGCGAGAGCTTCCCAGGATATAACGGGATGACCGAGAACTCCGTAGCACTTTGAAGTTCACCGACGAACTGAACCTTCTCGAACTCCGTTACCGAAAGACTCACGACATAAAACACTGGGAAGCATGAAAATTTGAGTTTGCGGAGTGAAAAACCGGGAAGCAAACTCATAGTTTCTAGAGAGATTTTCGAAGGACATTTTGCAATGGTGTGTCGAAAGGGTTCTAGGTCACCGTCAATTTATAGACGCGAGATTGAGACATTGAATTGATTAACAATCAATTATATAACGGCTACTAATAAATTGCAAGTAATCTGTAACGTAATAAATTGAATTCAATATTCATAACGGTTATAATCAATACAGCCATTTTCCGTAACGTTTTAACATCGGAACAAATCCCGGTAATTGGATAGACCGTTCGTCTTTAGTGTTCGACATTTCGACCGACTCGACGCTATCTCAATTTTATTTTACTACAATATTTTCCAACAGAATCGCCGAAGGCCACAGAAACGACTTGAAATGCTGCGCCGCTGAGTGATGGAAATGTAGGCTTGTTCGTAGAGAGAGAGAGATGGACAAGGTGTGGTGGAGGCGATGAGTGCAACGTGGCTGGATTAACCCTAACCCTAATACACTAAGGGGTTAATGACCCGAACCCGAGGGTTTGAACCCGGCCCCGGTCCCAGACAATGAACGGGCTGGTCCAACCCAACCCAATTTTGAGCGGGTCAGTTTGGGTTGGGCCTTCACAGGTTGGGTTGGGTTTTCGGATTGGGCAATTTTTGCTCACCCCTAAGTCTTTGGTGTATTTAAGGCTTCTGGACTCATATCCCTACGGTGTTAAAGGTAAAACTTTGTGTTTGAATCTAAACTATACAATCTATGTGTTTTTAAGGTTTTGGATTCTCTCAATCTCTAGGATTCAGGATCGGTATCTCGATCGATGTATTTTACCCGAAGAAGCGCGCTTACTATTTTTTCAATTGTAATATTTTTCCAACTTTTTTAGTTGACAATCTTTTTTTAATATAAGACTCTTTTCCCTGACATAAAATTTAATATAATGGCAATTTTTTTAATATAAGACTCTTTTCCCGACATAAAATTTAATATAATGACAATTTTTTTTTTAATATAAGACTATAAGACTCTTTTCCACTTTATTAAAACACCTTATTAAAACATTGCCTTCTTGAGACATAAAATTTAACAACCCTTTTTTCATGATGAATGTTTAACTTATAACATTTCTGCTGAAGCTCTATCTTGTATTTATATGTCTTAAATTTTTGAACACTACTATATGTTATCAGTGTGGGACTCGTATTCGGGATCGAACTTATTGATTTATAACAACTATTTTTATAAAACTCTAATATTATGAATTTAATGAATTGAACAGCAAAAAATATTAATTTATCGAATTTACGCTACCATATTTGATTCAGTTACTACATGTATCTCTAGCTTATAAAATGTTAACTCAAGGACATAATTGGATATCGACAATGCTGTGGTCTTCAAGTGCTATTACTGCTAAATAATTGTGTACAATATAATGACTATATAATATATATGTATGTTGTCGGTACAATTAATTAATTGCTCTTTAAATTAATAAAGTTTAATTCCAATATATTTATTCTTCTACCAATATTTTGAATCTGCAAAATTTATTGACAGAATTTTAATAGCATTTGAAGAACCAAATTCTTTTTTATTGTGATTGGCTATTTTGTGAACATACTGTGATTGCAGTTTCAGTGTCTATTGTTTCACTCTCAGTCACAACACAATCACAACTGTGACCACAATTGTGAATACGCATAAACCAGCGAGTACAAAGTTAGTCACAAATTTCTCTCTCATATTTATTCTGAATTGATTTATTTTCATATCTTATGTAACCACTTCGGAATCGCACAAAAGTCTCCTGGTAGTTTGCGAATGAACTGCATGTTTAGTGGAACTACTTCTTGGCAGCAACAAGTCTTGAGGAGCAAGCTAGGGTTGATATAAATACCATGATTGTGCCTCATATCGATTTTCAACCCTTCCAGAGAGTAACCTTGCATCAGTGTTCATCGAGGTTATCATTTTTCACAAGCTAGGGTTGATATAAATACCACGATTGTTTTATAATCGAAAATCCTACCTCGGGAGAGGCGTCGACATTGTTGTGAAGAACCGGACTGAAGGAGTCAGTTTTACGTTGACAAATAGCAAGGCGATCTTGCTGAGTCCGATTTCCAGAAGGGAAGTGACCACCGTCACAAGTCTTAAAGAGCAAGATAGGGTTGATATAAATACCACAATTGTGCCTCAGATCGATTTTCAACCCTTCCAGAGAGTAACATTGGCGTCAGTGTTCATCAAGGTTATCAGCTTTCATAGTACGGTGTTAAATTATCATCGAACATCGTACCTCGGGAGAGGCGTCGACATTGTTGTGAAGAACCGGACTAAAGGAATAAGTCTTACGTCGACAAATAGAAAACGGATTTTCCTAAGTCCGATTTCCAGAAGGGAAGTGACCACCGTCACAAGTCGGGACTCAATCACCGTTTCAAGACCACGCTGTGTTACCAGCTATAACTTTATGGAGAGCCCTTTTCTCTTAGCTATTTTACATATTGAGTGATTGGTGCTTGTAAACTTTATTGATGATTAATATGGGTGAGTTCCCCGCATAAGTAGATAGGCATCGAACTGTGTTACCAAAACATCACGTGTGTCTTTATTGCTTTCACGTTGTGTTTGATAATTATCTTGTTAATCCGCATAAAACATTGTAATCTGACATTACAGCATTGTCTCTATTATGTTTAAAGATTTATTTTGAATTTTCCATATTTATTGACAGAACTACTATTTCTTCTTTCATTTTTTGCAGATTCAGAGTTAAATTGCAACGTGGAGCTTCACGCTAGGAAAATAATAAAAACCTTAATTGCTTCTGTCAATATTTTTTACACTATTTTTTTTATTTTTTTTATTTTTAAAATATAAGTCATGTTTTTTTTTCTTTCCGCAATACGTGGATATAATTTGCCGCAAATATCCCAAGATTCCAATAAATACCACCTCTACTTTGCTCACAAGAAATAAAAAATTAGCCCAATAAAACCCAAACCAATAAACCAATATATGTAAACAAACTTAATTACGTTTTAAACATATTATGAACCATGAAAACTCAATTTAGTTTATGTATTAAAATGAAGAAATTACATAAATTAATCATATATGCTTGTGCACATTATGAACATGCTTAAGTCTTAAGCAACTCTTACTTAAACTTCAAGAGATAAATTAATTCTCGATTTAAAATAATATTTTTTTTCCGTTTCCAACTCGAACTAGCATCGTTATATATAGTATTCAACGATATAATAATTTAATTTCTCTGAATAATATCAATTTAAAAGAGGTTCTACTATATTTTCTCCAGAACTTGAACGTGAACTTAAAAATACGACATAACGATGACCCCTGAGATTTAGTTCAGAAGATGACATAGGGGCAACAAAATTAAGCTGAAATTTTTAGAATATGATATGATAGAAAAGTATTTTTATAATTAATTTTTATAAATCGATAACATTTAGCGATACAATGGTACAAATATTATTACTTAATATATAATAAAAGAATAATTATATTAAGAGATTAATACTAATATATAGAGGTCATAAATACATAAAAAATAAGGTTGTTAGGAATTGAACCTTAGTCTTTTAGGATGAGATAGTTACTAAGGATTCAATTTTTGCGATAATCGAGCGATTAATTGCTGAAAACAACTTCTCTATAACTTATCTTCTCTAATCGTTGTCGTTTTATACTTATCGCGATTTTTCGATTAGAAAAGCAAGCTACTTATCTCTCGAACTTATCAAGTGTATTTTCTCGAAAAGCAAGCTACTTTTCGGTCAAAAACGATAAGTCAACCCTGGAATTTTAATTTTAGAATTTTAAGGTATTTTTAGGTTTTTTTAATGGATATTGAGTGTTTTGAAGTTTAAATGTTGTATATGTATGAATAATGTTAAATTTTCACACTTTTATTCTATATTTATAGTAGTTACTTAGAAAGCTATTAGGTTGAATAAAAGTTAAACTTTGATTAGTTTAATTGTACATTTTACGTTTTGAATCAAATGTTGTAGTTGAAATTGATTTTGTAGGTATATGATGGACTATAGATGAATTAAGATGGTTTGTGTGATTTTTGTTAATTTTTTTTTGCAGATTTGGGTTATATTTTAGGGTTTATGAGAATTGTTTCTAAGTCCGACAAAAGTACCAATTTTCCAAAAAAAAGTGAATTTAATATATATTTAAACTATTTTTTTTTATGTAATTTCATTTCGTAACATTGTATATAATTAGGAAACTGTAAGTTGACATATTTTTTTGTAATTTGACGTTTTTCCGAATTATGACCTTATTGCGGCAAAAGTACATATTTTTTTGGAAATTGGTTAAGTTAAGCTAGTTAGTCGAACTTTCTGATGTAAAATAATTTTATAACATTGTATATAACTTATAAAATGTGAGGTTGACATTTTTTTTTAATTTGACGTTTTCCCGAATTGAAACCTTATTGCGGCAAAAGTATATGTATTTTGGAAATTGGTTAAATTGAGCTATTTCTTCATTTTTTTTATGTAACTTCATTTCGTAACATTGTATATAATTTTGAAATTGTGATTCTAACATAATTTATTTTGTAATTGACGTTTTCCAATTATTGCTGAAAAATACATTTAGTATTTTATGTTATGAAAATATTTTATATGTATGAAAATATGTATGAAAATATTTTATAAGTTTTCCATCGAAAAATCTATCGATAACCGATTAATCCATCGATATGTTTGATAAGTTTAGATAACGGCAAACGATAAATTATATAGGTTTTCCATAATAAATGCATCGGTAAACGATTAATCCGTCGAAAACGACAAACGATTATTGGCCAAAAACGGCATTCAAATCCTTAGTTAAAACTGAACTTAGATTCCACTATACTAGAGTATCAATTTTGTCTACATACAATACCTTTTATGTATTTTGATAAAATTGTATATTTTTTTAATAAAAATTACGCGTTTGAATCAAGTGGGGGTGGCCGCACCAGCTCGGCCCCAACTAGCTCCGCCCCTAATCCCAACAACCCTCGTACCGATCAATTTTTGGAGGCAGAGAGCGCAACGCTATTATGCTCTACCCATTGCGGGCCCGAGATATGATTTCCTCCAACCCTGGAGCAACCCTGTTGGACATGTGTCTGTTGGACATGTGTGTCCTTTAATAAGATATTTTATCCATTTGTAAAAGATTATGACAAGTCGTTGAATAAAAATGATGCTTATTATGATAATCTTATTATAGTTTCTGGTAGAGTAAAATAGAATGTTTGATTCCTTAGTTCATGAAGGATGCAATTATGTTATTATTATCACAACAGAGTCAATGTGAGGAAGAATTAATAATCATAATAAATGAACTCAAAATGTCCGTGACCTGATCAACTGGGTGGGAGCCCATTAATCGTATAAGGTCATTAATGTGACTAAGTGATAATCCTATTCTGGATTTTGTGTGTGTCACACTCACTAGAAGTGCATTAAGTATGAAGTGTCTTCATACTGGACTGGACCTGACTTAAACTCCGGAAGTTATCATATAAGACCGTCACTGATAACTTGGAGTTGAGTCACTAGTAGATGATTAAATGGATATTCGATCTAAGTCCTGAGTGATCTTGAGTCCAAGCTGCTGACTTGATTGTTCTTTGATTTAACCGTTAAAGAATACGAAGTATTACCGCTGTTCCCAACACTATTATTTTGGGAACATGAAAGTCAGCAGTAAGGGTAGCTTGGTCATAGACATGGGCATCACACAGCTCTTTTTAGAGTGATGATGATTCCCTTGATTGTCGGTGGTGAGAAGTGAGAGATACCCATGCGCAACTTATGAATCGAAACCATAAGTGGGTTACTCATGATATTACTGACTGAGTCAAGGATGAAAATACAATGAGAGACATAACGGTAAAAACCGCCTGCTCATTTATGAATCATCAAATGAAAGATCAATAACCCGAATTTGATTGTATCAATGGACACCCTGCTATTATAAAGGGAATAATATATACCGTATCACTAAAGAGTGCAGCCTCGGGTCTATAGTGGAATCACTTCGAGGTTTGACGAACAACTAGCAGTTCGTTGGAGCTTAAGTGATACGGGTCCATGGTCCCCAGGATAGCTCCGTAACGGATGATACGTACGTGATTAAAATACATTCTGGATAATGTTTAATCATTTGGCTTGACTTATAAAACTGAAAGGTCTGTGTCAGACATCAAATAGTTTTATCGTTGGCATGGCAAAAGTATCATATTTTAGTACACGAAATTAACTGACAAAAATAAAGTTAGAATTTATATTTTCTATCAGCACCATGTTGTTGGAAATTAAATTCTAAGCAGCTTTGCTTTTTGAACCAAGTCATTTCGACTTACGGTTAGTGATTTATGGATTTTCTAAGTTTGTGATCGGTTCGATAAACTTTGAAATTAAATCACATGTCACGAATTTAAATGATGGTGTGGCACCATAACATTTTAATGTGTGATATTGAGATCAGGATTTATTAATATAATTTAATTATTTGGATTTAATTATTAATATCTTATTAATAATTAATTAATAATTAATAGATTTATATTAATAAATGAAAATATATATTTATATATATTAATATGTGTAAATTCGAATTAGGGTTTGTTATATGAAACCCTAGTTAAAATTCGAATGGCATGATTTGGTATTTCTATATTTGCGGCATAAGTACCAAATGTTTTGGTATTTTGGCAAATCCCTAAATCAATATTATCCATTGGATCGGTTATGATTTAGTATCAACCGTTGGATTAGGATATTGATAAATTCGAAATTAATAACTTGGTGACCAAGTTCTATTTTTCGAATTTGATTAATTAATTGTATCCGTTGGATCGGTCTAAGATTTAATCTTTACCGTCGGATTGAAAATTGATTAATTATATATATATATATATATATTCGAATTATGGTTTAAGGATAAAATTCGAAAAATGTTTTTAATAAATCTTTTTATCCTAAACTAATTTGATCCATTAGATCGGTTTTAAGAATCATCTCAACCGTTGGATCTAGATAATAATAATTCAAATTATATATATATATATTGTAATTCGAATTTTATAATGATAAGAAGATAAGATTGGTTTTTTGATTTATCTAAATCTTTCTTATTTAATTAAATCCCTAATTAATTATATCCATTGGATTTAAATGAGATTAAATCTGGACCATTGGATTAAGATAATTAATTATATTTAATTAATGGAATTCGAATTTAGGGAGGGAATATCTCCAATTCGGTTACAGTTTTGAGCCTATAAATAGGAGGCTCATTCTACACATTTTTCACACCTTTCCCCAGAGAAAAATTCGAACTCTCCCTCTTCCTCAGGGTGTGCGAATTTTCTCTCTGATCTCTTTCTTCTGGTTCGGCTTAGGAGACTATTTCTCCGGAAGCTTAAAAAGAACCATCAGTTAAAGTTTTGCGACAGAGTCCTGCCGGCGAAGCCCACGCTTCGGTACGAGGATTCCAGGAGAATATCCCGGAAGATCACGGGAGATTCCCTCAGCACCGGCGGAGCCCTGCCCGATTCAGAGCGCGCAGCCGGAAATCGTCAAACGAGATACGGCCTTATGCATTGGGTTAATAAATGCAAACATTTACTGCTTTCTATTTATTTCCTATTATGACTAGTTAATTAATAATGAGTTATGAATATTAAATTGCATAATATTTATCAGATCTTGGGATATGGTTATTATCCGATATTCGGACCGTTTTACGGATAACAAGTTTTTCCGCTTTCAAATAATTTTTTAAATGTTACCCGGACGGTTCGGAGGTATAAATCGAGATAATTATACGGAATCCGAGACGTGATTTCCAACAATTGGTATCAGAGCAATAGTTCAAGGATAAATAATTACGTAATTTAATTAATGGGTTTAAAGAACGAATTATTTGATGAATAAATTAATAATTAAAATTGAAATTTATTTCTAGATATTTTAATATTAATTTAATTAATTCCCGACCCGAAAAATCGGACCGGAAAAATGGCCGGGCTGCTAGGCGCAGTCCAGGCCGTGGCACGGGTTGACCAGGGGCTGCCGCTGCAGCCCCAGGGTCAAAACCCTAGTTGCCACGGGCCAGGCCCGTAGCGAAGCCCACGCCAGGGCGAGGCCCAGGGCGAGACCCTTGCGGGTTGCCCTGGCGTGCAGCGCCTGGGCCTTGCGCTCTGGCTTGCGGCCCACGCTGCCTGGCAGCGGAATGGGCCTGCGGGCCCAGCGCGAGGTGGGCGCTGCCGTGGCCTCTTCGGCTGGTTGGGCGTGGCTTCTCTTAGGGACGTGGGCCCGGGCTTAGGCCCGGAGGGCCCACGTACATAATTTTTAATTATGGGTCGGAATTTATTCCGACCCGGATCCCTAGAAATAATTAATTATATTCATCATAGATATAATTTATTATAACCTATTTTCATAACCCTTAAACATAGTGTCTATGTTTGGATCATTATTAATATGTCATATTTAGGATAGACATAAATAATAAAGAGTAAATGAAAATGTGTTTATTATGAGTCGGAAAAATTTCAATCGTACAATCTTGCCTAAGGAAGAGGGAATCAAAAGTGGGGCCGGTTTACCATCCACTTCTGGGTGACCGGTTAGGACCCCTCCCATCGACCTGGAGAGCGTACGAATTGATCTATCACTACCGACAAAATAATAAACACAATAAAGGGGCTTATTTAATTACGTGTCGTAATAAATAAATCCAAAATATAAACCTTTAATGTGTCATTAATAGTTTATATATATTAAGTTTTTATAACTTAGTAAAAGAAAGAAAAAACGTTATCTCCTAAAAACAATGGCAAGTATAGAATACATCAAAGGTCTCCATTATTACTAACACAAGGTCTGCTGACCACACCGCCTCGAGTCACCCTAGTGTGTCCATTCCCTAAGGAAGGTGTGCTTGTGGAAGGTTTGACAACGTGATAGTTCCAAAAGAATATGGGGACGGAGGAATCTTGGAAATGGATCGCGAGTCACCCTAGTGTGACCATTCCCTAAGGACGACGTTTCCAAGAGGATCCCGAGAACCAAAAATAATGGGTTAAGCTTGCACGGAAGTTGGTGCTTCCAGACCGTCTATGGTGATAGTTAATAATCATAGAGAACTTGGTGGTTCTTGTTATGAATATTAATTAAGTTTATGACTAAAACTTAGTTTAACCAGACTACACGGTTGATACCGCGAGTCCCCCTAGAGTGACCATGCCACTAAGGACGGCAACGACGTGTACAGTCGGTTAAATTATCACGAAATAGTTAAAGGGTTTTATTTAACGTTTTACCCAGAACATTTTTGCATCATGTAACTATTTCAAATAAAATTTATTTTCTAAAACATTCTACCTATAATAAAGTTTAATAAGTTTCTTTTTCAATGCCAGTTAAGATGTCTTTCGACAAACAAGAAATGGAAAAGTCTACTCTGACGCTGATGTCTCAAAATCAAAGCAATCTGGTAAAAGTCACAAAATCCCTTAGCAAGCTGGCCATGAGTGGATCTTTGGAAAAACTTGGAATGGCAGATCAGAATGCTATAAACTCTTTGAACAAGAGGAAGAGAATCATTGGAAACCAGGAAGAATTCTTCCAGATTGGGAGTACAAGTAATGTTGATCGTTCAACATTAGAATCATGTTTCGTGGACAGCTCATCCTTCAACTGGATCTTAGATTCAGGAGCAAACGATCATGCGTGCAATTCTCTTCAGTCTCTTGACAAATTGGAAGAGATAAATTAAGGACCAACTTTAAAAGTAGGAAATGGGGAATTTCTACAAGCAAAGGCGGTAGGAAATTTGCGACTGACATTTGGAAATAAGTATTTATTTGTTGATAATGTGTACTATTATCCAAATGTCTGCAGAAATATACTTTCTGCTTATCTGTTGTACAATTAAGGATATAATCTAAACTTTCGTGGATCCCATTGGGTCATCACAAAATATGGAGTATATATTTGTACTGCTAAAGCAGAAAACGGATTATACATCCTAAGACCAGATTATGGTAGCTGTATGAATACTGAGATGTTTAAATTGGCAGTGCCAAATTCAATTAAGAAACCCAAAATTGACAATGATGTTCAAACGTACCTGTGGCATTTAAGATTGGGTCATATTAATCTAGACAGGATAAACAGGCTGGTAAATGATGGACCCCTTAAAGAACTAACAATCGGTTCTTTGCCTGTTTGTGAATCCTGTATAGAGGCTAAAATGACCAAAATACCTTTTTCGATGAAAGGTCAAAGAGCCACTAAACCATTAGAACTCGTCCATTCTGATGTATGTGGTCCCATGAACATACAAGGAAGGGGAGGAATTGAATACTTTGTCACCTTTATTGACGATTATTCAAGATATGGTTACGTTTATCTCATGGCCAAGAAATCTGAAACCTTGGGTAAGTTCAGAGAATTTCTGGCAGAGTCTGAGAATCAACTAGGACTGTCATTGAAGTCTCTTCGATCTGATCGAGGGGGAGAATACCTAGATCATGAGTTTTGCGACTTATTGATCGAGAAAGGTATAACATCTCAACTAACTGCTCCTGGCACACCAGAACAAAATGGTGTTGCAGAAAGGAGAAATAGGACCTTATTGGAAATGGTAAGGTCAATGTTAAGTTATTCATCGCTACCCAATTCATTCTGGGGATATGCTTTGTTGACGGCTACAAACATTCTGAATGTTGTTCCATCAAAGTCTGTTTCTAAAACACCCGTCGAATTATGGAATGGCAGAATACCAAGTCTGCGACATTACAGAATTTGGGGATGTCCTGCACATGTGCGGACTTGAAACAAGAATAAATTGGAATCACGAACGGAAGTTTGTCTGTTCGTAGGATATTCCAAAGAGACTAAAGGAGGTTTGTTTTATAGTCCAGAAAGTAAGAAAGTATTTGTCTCGACAAATGCTACCTTTCTGGAGCAAGATTATATGACAAACTTCAAGCCTCGAAGTAAAGTTATACTCGAGGAGCTGTCAGGTGACAAGGTCACAATATCTCAAACAGTGCCTGTTGTCGAAGATATAGTGGAAACCACGGTCCCAAATCAGAACCAAGGGGTACTCAGACGTAGTGGGAGGTTCAAAAGACTTGTTGAGCGCTACGAGCACACCCAGTTGGAATTTCACCTAGCTGTCACAGACACTAGTGTTGAAGATCCCATAGGCTACAAACAAGCTATGGTGGATCCTGATAAGGGAGAATGGCATGAAGCCATGAACCAAGAAATAGAATCAATGGATTCTAATGAAGTCTGGGAACTTGTAGACTTACCGGATGGTTTCAAAACCATTGGCTGTAAGTGGGTATACAAGCGAAAGAGAGGAGTGGACGGGAAGGTTGAAACCTTCAAGGCTAGACTAGTGGCAAAGGGTTTTACCCAGAGGGAAGGTATTGATTTCGATGAGACCTTCACTCCAGTCGCTAAGTACAAGTCCATCCGGATTCTCATGGCCATAGCCTGTAGTCTCAATTATGAGATTTGGCAGATGGACGTCAAAACCGCATTCCTGAATGGGTACATGGACGAAAACATCTATATGGACCAACCAGAAGGGTTCGTGCAACAGGGTCAAGAAGGGAAAGTTTGTAGATTACTTAAATCCATCTATGGATTGAAGCAAGCTTCCAGATCCTGGAATCTGAGGTTCGATGAAACCATCAAAACCTATGGATTCATTCAAAACGTCACTGAGGCCTGCATCTATAAACTCAATGACGAAACCGTGGAAATTTTTCTTGTTCTGTACGTCGACGATATTCTTCTCATTGGAAACAGTGTTAAGAAGCTATCGGACGTAAAAGCGTGGCTATCTACGCAATTCCAAATGAAGGACATGGGAGAAGCCAGTTATGTTCTTGGGATCCGTATCTTCAGGGATCGCAACAACAGGCTTCTGGCCTTATCGCAAGCAACTTACATTGATAAGGTGCTTGAACGTTTTGCAATGGCAAACTCCAAGGGAGGTAATTTACCGACCAGACATGGAGTGTTCCTTAGCAGGAAACAATGCCCAACTTCTCCGGAAGAGAAAGATGTGATGAGGAGGATACCCTATGCTTTAGCAGTGGGAAGTCTGATGTACGCTATGCAGTGTACTAGGCCAGACATCTGTTACGCTGTGGGAATTGTAAGCAGATACCAATCCAACCCTGGTATGGTTCACTGGACAGCAGTGAAGAACATTCTCAAGTATCTTCGGAGAACGAGAAACTAAATGTTAGTGTTTTCAGGATCAGAACTGAATCCACTAGGATACACTGATTCAGACTTTATGTCTGATAGAGACGCTAGAAAATCGACGTCAGGAGCAGTGTACACCCTTGCTGGTGGAGCGATATTCTGGAGAAGCGTAAAGCAATCCTGTATCGCAGATTCCACCATGGAAGCTGAATACGTGGCAGCTTGTGAGGCAGCCAAAGAATTAGTTTGGCTCAAGAATTTCTACATAGAACTCGGAGTTGTTCCAGATGTAGATGGGCCCCAAACACTATACTGTGACAACAGTGGTGCGGTGGCAAATTCTAAAGAGCCCAGAGACCATAACAAGGCAAAACATATAGAACGCAAATACCATCTCATAAGAGAAATTTTTCGTCGTGGCGACGTAAGGGTTGTGAAAATAGCCTCGGAAGACAATCTGGCTGATCCATTCACCAAGACGTTGCCAGAGAAAATATTCAGGAGGCATCTGGATAGTATGGGTCTGAAAGACATGGGTCATCTTCTTTAAGTACACGTGGGAGATTGTTGGACATGTGTGTCATTAAACAAGATATTTTATCCATTTGTAAAAGATTATGACAAGTCGTTGAATAAAGATGATGCTTATTATGATAATCTTATTATAGTTTCTGGTAGAGTAAAATAGAATGTTTGATTCCTTAGTTCATGAAGGATGCAATTATGTTATTATTATCACAACAGAGTCAATGTGAGGAAGAATTAATAATCATAATAAATGAACTTAAAATGTCCGTGACCTGATCAACTGGGTGGGAGCCCATTAATCGTATAAGGTCATTAATGTGACTAAGTGATAATCCTATTCTGGATTTTGTGTGTGTCACACTCACTAGAAGTGCATTAAGTATGAAGTGTCTTCATACTGGACTGGACCTGACTTAAACTCCGGAAGTTATCATATAAGACCGTCACTGATAACTTGGAGTTGAGTCACTAGTAGATGATCAAATGGATATTCGATCTAAGTCCTGAGTGATCTTGAGTCCAAGCTGCTGACTTGATTGTTCTTTGATTTAACCGTTAAAGAATACGAAATATTACCGCTGTTCCCAACACTATTATTTTTGGAACATGAAAGTCAGCAGTAAGGGTAGCTTGGTCATAGACATGGGCATCACACAACTCTCTTTAGAGTGAGGATGATGTTGGACATGTGTGTCCTTAAACAAGATATTTTATCCATTTGTAAAAGATTATGACAAGTCGTTGAATAAAGATGATGCTTATTATGATAATCTTATTATAGTTTCTGGTAGAGTAAAATAGAATGTTTGATTCCTTAGTTCATGAAGGATGCAATTATGTTATTATTATCACAACAGAGTCAATGTGAGGAAGAATTAATAATCATAATAAATGAACTCAAAATGTCCGTGACCTGATCAACTGGGTGGGAGCCCATTAATCGTATAAGGTCATTAATGTGACTAAGTGATAATCCTATTCTGGATTTTGTGTGTGTCACACTCACTAGAAGTGCATTAAGTATGAAGTGTCTTCATACTGGACTGGACCTGACTTAAACTCCGAAAGTTATCATATAAGACTGTCACTGATAACTTGGAGTTGAGTCACTAGTAGATGATCAAATGGATATTCGATCTAAGTCCTGAGTGATCTTGAGTCCAAGCTGCTGACTTGATTGTTCTTTGATTTAACCGTTAAAGAATACAAAGTATTACCGCAGTTCCCAACACTATTATTTTGGGAACATGAAAGTCAGCAGTAAGGGTAGCTTGGTTATAGACATGGGCATCACACATCTCTCTTTAGAGTGATGATGATTCCCTTGATTGTCGGTGGTGAGAAGTGAGAGATACCCATGCGCAACTTATGAATCGAAACCATAAGTGGGTTACTCATGATATTACTGACTGAGTCAAGGATGAAAATACAATGAGAGGCATAACGGTAAAAACCGCCTGCTCATTTATGAATCATCAAGTGAAAGATCAATAACCCGAATTTGATTGTATCAATGGACACCCTGCTATTATAAAGGGAATAATATATACCGTATCACTAAAGAGTGCAGCCTCGAGTCTATAGTGGAATCACTTCGAGGTTTGACGAACAACTAGCAGTTCGTTGGAGCTTAAGTGATACGGGTCCATGGTCTCCAGGATAGCTCCGTAACGGATGATACGTACGTGATTAAAATACATTCTGGATAATGTTTAATCATTTGGCTTGACTTATAAAACTGAAAGGTCTGTGTCAGACATCAGATATTTTTATCGTTGGCGTGGCAAAAGTATCATATTTTGGTACACGAAATTAACTGACAAAAAGAAAGTTAGAATTTAGATTTTCTATGAGCATCATGTTGTTGGAAATTAAATTCTAAGCAGCTTTGCTTTTTGAACCAAGTCATTTCGACTTACGGTTAGTGATTTATGGATTTTCTAAGTTTGTGATCGGTTCGATAAACTTGGAAATTAAATCACATGTCACGAATTTAAATGATGGTGTGGCACCATAACATTTTAATGTGTGATATTGAGATCAGGATTTATTAATATAATTTAATTATTTGGATTTAATTATTAATATCTTATTAATAATTAATTAATAATTAATAGATTTATATTAATAAATGAAAATATATATTTATATATATTAATATGTGTAAATTCGAATTAGGGTTTGTTATATGAAACCCTAGTTAAAATTCGAATGGCATGATTTGGTATTTCTATATTTGCGGCATAAGTACCAAATGTTTTGGTATTTTGGCAAATCCCTAAAATCAATATTATCCATTGGATCGGTTATGATTTAGTATCAACCGTTGGATTAGGATATTGATAAATTCGAAATTAATAACTTGGTGACCAAGTTCTATTTTTCGAATTTGATTAATTAATTGTATCCGTTGGATCGGTCTAAGATTTAATCTTTACCGTCGGATTGAAAATTGATTAATTATATATATATATATATATCTATATATATTCGAATTATGGTTTAAGGATAAAATTCGAAAAATGTTTTTAATAAATCTTTTTATCCTAAACTAATTTGATCCATTAGATCGGTTTTAAGAATCATCTCAACTGTTGGATCTAGATAATAATAATTCGAATTATATATATATATATTGTAATTCGAATTTTATAATGATAAGAAGATGAGATTGGATTTTTGATTTATCTAAATCTTTCTTATTTAATTAAATCCCTAATTAATTATATCCATTGGATTTAAATGAGATTAAATCTGGACCATTGGATTAAGATAATTAATTATATTTAATTAATGGAATTCAAATTTAGTGAGGGAATATCTCCAATTCGGTTACAGTTTTGAGCCTATAAATAGGAGGCTCATTCTACACATTTTTCACACCTTTCCCCAGAGAAAAATTCGAACTCTCCCTCTTCCTCAGGGTCTGCGAATTTTCTCTCTGATCTCTTTCTTCTGGTTCGGCTTAGGAGACTATTTCTCCGGAAGCTTAAAAAGAACCATTAGTTAAAGTTTTGTGACGGAGTCCTGCCGGCGAAGCCCACGCTTCGGTACGAGGATTCCAGGAGAATATCCCGGAAGATCACGGGAGATTCCCTCAGCACCGGCGGAGCCCTGCCCGATTCAGAGCGCGCAGTCGGAAATCGTCAAACGAGGTACGGCCTTATGCATTGGGTTAATAAATGCAAACATTTACTGCTTTCTATTTATTTCCTATTATGACTAGTTTATTAATAATGAGTTATGAATATTAAATTGCATAATATTTATCAGATCTTGGGATATGGTTATTATCCGATATTCGGACCGTTATACGGATAACAAGTTTTTCCGCTTTAAAATAATTTTTTAAATGTTACCCGGACGGTTCGGAGGTATAAATCGAGATAATTATACGGAATCCGAGACGTGATTTCCAACAGATGATTCCCTTGATTGTCGGTGGTGAGAAGTGAGAGATACCCATGCGCAACTTATGAATCGAAACCATAAGTGGGTTACTCATGATATTATTGACTGAGTCAAGGATGAAAATACAATGAGAGGCATAACGGTAAAAACCGCCTGCTCATTTATGAATCATCAAGTGAAAGATCAATAACCCGAATTTGATTGTATCAATGGACACCCTGCTATTATAAAGGGAATAATATATACCGTATCACTAAAGAGTGCAGCCTCGGGTCTATAGTGGAATCACTTCGAGGTTTGACGAACAACTAGCAGTTCGTTGGAGCTTAAGTGATACGGGTCCATGGTCCCCAGGATAGCTCCGTAACGGATGATACGTACGTGATTAAAATACATTCTGGATAATGTTTAATCATTTGGCTTGACTTATAAAACTGAAAGGTCTGTGTCAGACATCAGATAGTTTTATCGTTGGCGTGGCAAAAGTATCATATTTTGGTACACGAAATTAACTGACAAAAATAAAGTTAGAATTTAGATTTTCTATGAGCATCATGTTGTTGGAAATTAAATTCTAAGCAGCTTTTCTTTTTGAACCAAGTCATTTCGACTTACGGTTAGTGATTTATGGATTTTCTAAGTTTGTGATCGGTTCGATAAACTTGGAAATTAAATCACATGTCACGAATTTAAATGATGGTGTGGCACCATAACATTTTAATGTGTGATATTGAGATCAGGATTTATTAATATAATTTAATTATTTGGATTTAATTATTAATATCTTATTAATAATTAATTAATAATTAATAGATTTATATTAATAAATGAAAATATATATTTATATATATTAATATGTGTAAATTCGAATTAGGGTTTGTTATATGAAACCCTAGTTAAAATTCGAATGGCATGATTTAGTATTTCTATATTTGCGGCATAAGTACCAAATGTTTTGGTATTTTGGCAAATCCCTAAAATCAATATTATCCATTGGATCAGTTATGATTTAGTATCAACCGTTGGATTAGGATATTGATAAATTAGAAATTAATAACTTGGTGACCAAGTTCTATTTTTCGAATTTGATTAATTAATTGTTTCCGTTGGATCGGTCTAAGATTTAATCTTTACCGTCGGATTGAAAATTGATTAATTATATATATATCTATATATATTCGAATTATGGTTTAAGGATAAAATTCGAAAAATGTTTTTAATAAATCTTTTTATCCTAAACTAATTTGATCCATTAGATCGGTTTTAAGAATCATCTCAACCGTTGGATCTAGATAATAATAATTCGAATTTTATATATATATATATATATATTGTAATTCGAATTTTAAAATGATAAGAAGATAAGATTGGTTTTTTGATTTATCTAAATCTTTCTTATTTAATTAAATCCCTAATTAATTATATCCATTGGATGTAAATGAGATTAAATCTAGACCATTGGATTAAGATAATTAATTATATTTAATTAATGGAATTCGAATTTATGGATGGAATATCTCCAATTCGGTTACAGATTTGAGCCTATAAATAGGAGGCTCATTCTACACATTTTTCACACCTTTCCCCAGAGAAAAATTTGAACTCTCCCTCTTCCTCAGGGTCTGCGAATTTTCTCTCTGATCTCTTTCTTCTGGTTCGGCTTAGGAGACTATTTCTCCGGAAGCTTAAAAAGAACCATCAGTTAAAGTTTTGCGACGGAGTCCTGCCGGCGAAGCCCACGCTCCGGTACGAGGATTCCAGGAGAATATCCCGGAAGATCACGGGAGATTCCCTCAGCACCGGCGGAGCCCTGCCCGATTCAGAGCGCGCAGCCGGAAATTGTCAAACGAGGTACGGCCTTATGCATTGGGTTAATAAATGCAAACATTTACTGCTTTCTATTTATTTCCTATTATGACTAGTTAATTAATAATGAGTTATGAATATTAAATTGCATAATATTTATCAGATCTTGGGATATGGTTATTATCCGATATTCGGACCGTTATACGGATAACAAGTTTTTCCGCTTTAAAATAATTTTTTAAATGTTACCCGGACGGTTCGGAGGTATAAATCGAGATAATTATACGGAATCCGAGACGTGATTTCCAACAGTGTCCTTAAACAAGCTGATTTTATCCATTTGTAAAAGATTATGACAAGTCGTTGAATAATAAATGGTGCTTATTATGTTAATCTTATTGGTAGAGTAAAATAGAATGTTTGTTCCTTAGTTCATAAATGATGCAATTATGTTATCATTATCACGACAGAGTCAATGTGAGGAAGAATTAATAATCATAACAAATGAACTCAAATTTGTCCGTTACCTGATTAACTGGGTGGGAGCTCATTAATCGTGTAAGGCCATTAATGTGACTAAGTGATAATCCTATTCTGGATTTTGTGCGTGTCACACTCACTAGAAGTGTGTTGATATACAAATTCGTCATTATTTAATATGATATAAAGTGCTAGAGTTGTGAATTAATTAAATTTACAAACAAAGACAAAAGGCTTTAAAGAGATAAATCAATATTCACAAAAGCCCAATTGAGAAGCCCAGAGAAGTTCTCAATCAGACCAAAGCCAACTGATACAAGGCCACTCGGCCCAAAGAGCCCAAAAGCCCAATATCCACTCGACATTAATCCAAAAAGACGAGGGTAGAATTGCCATATTCTCTACCCGGCATCCCACTTCAAATCCAACCGGAAGATCAGGAGCACGGAGTCAAGCCTCCAACGGGCATAATTAAAACACGACGACGAGAACGAAGTCGCGGGACACGTGTAGCAAGATCGTCCATTCAGCCCGGTCAACACGGAGAGAAGACCCCATGATTCCTGGAAGACCAACGGGAAGAATTGAAGCCTATAAATACCAAGCTCAAGCTCAGATCAAGACACGCATACTTACAACTCTAAGAGAATACACCGAAAGCTTCTACCCGACATTTTTGCTCACTTTGAGATTTTGTTGTATTCTTTCCCTCTTTCCTATTCGTTTCCATCTCTAGGCGTGATTTTGTTGTCTGTAGCTATCCGTCTATGTTAATTGTCGCAATAAACTAACAGAGGAAATAGTCAACTACCGAATTGGGACGAACCTCTATAAAAAAATCCCTCGTCTCATTTATATTGCTTTTATATATATACATATATCGTGAGTGAATCGAGAGCTTGCAACGTGAGAAATCGATTTTCACCAAATTGTCTTATTCAAAAATATCATACGCTCACAAGTCACACTTGACTGTTTGAGGTGGGAAACCACTTCAACAGTTTGGCGCCGTCTGTGGGAAATTGATCTCGCCAACTTCTACAAGCTCAAAGCACTCTGCAAACATGAGGAATGACAAAATCGCAATCGTGAACGAGTCTGAGGTGAACAACCCAGACCGAAAAACAGAGTCGAACAACCTGCAATCTCAACTAGAGGCTAGTTTCGCTGAGAACCGAGAGTTGCACCGGCGACTCGAGTCTCTTGAAGCAAATCGAGCCCATAATGAGCATTGTCAGACTAATAACCGGGCAGACCCGGGACAGAGCTCTGGGAATCAAGGCCGGATAGGCCTCAACGCTGTCCATTTCGACTTTGCCGACCTGGACAATCCGGAAGCGTCGAGGAAAAACCAACCCCGACCACCCAACAGCCCTAGACCCTCGACACTTCCACCACCTCCTGAAACAGGAACGCCCCTCGACACCTCCACCACCTCCTGAAACAGGAACGCCCCTCGACCCCAGAACGACCATCGGGGTAGGAGCAAAGTCGCGACATTAGCCAGGCCCTTAACGGCCAGCCGGTTATGTACCTGAGGTATCCCAGTCTGGTGTACGTAGAGGAACCCCTCCAAACTGTGCGTCTCGAACCAGCTCCTCAACGCACGGAACTGGAGGAGCTTAAACGCTCAATGGCCGAAATGAATGAGAAACTCATTCACGTGCGCTCTCGCGTACACAATGCCACTACCGCTGCCCCCGAGATTGAACGTTTAGTAGAGGAAGTAGAAAGGACGCCCTTTAAGCCCGTCATAACTAACGTTATACTCAGGGAAGGCGGACGCGTATATGTGCCGAAGTACGACGGGACGACCGATCCCAAAGTACACCTGAGATCCTTCAGGATCGCGATGGGGCGAGCCCATCTAGAAGCTCACGAATTAGACGCTGGGCGCTGCCAGTATTTCTCAGAGAACCTGGTCGGCCCAGCGATGGAGTGGTTCTCAAAACTGGAACCACGGTCCATAGATAACTTCGGACAGCTGACGACCCTGTTTCTCAAGCACTTTTCCATGTTTATGGAAACTGAGATCACGGCGGCAAACCTCTATGCCTTACGCAGGAGAGATGAGATCCTTTAGAGCTTTCATGACCCGGTTCAAGAAGACCATGGTCAAAATAAACGGGATCAGTGACGAAACTGCCATAGCCGCTCTCACGGCCGGACTATTGTACGACTCGAAGTTCAAAACGGACATCGTTGTAAATCGTTACGACTCCATCGAAGACGTGATCCACAGATCATCCAACTGGATCAGACACGACGAGGAGCTCGAAGCCATGCGAAGGAAACATGGACCTTAACCCGTCCATCAACGAAATCCTGGACCACCCGGACAATAACCGCAACCCAGAGCCGGAAATAACAACAACCCCTTCAAGGGATAGATGAGCTCCTTCCCAATCCAAAAGCACCCATTCCAAGCCCAGAATCCGAGGGAAAATAACGGACCGAACCCGCAAAATCCGTACGTTTTCAACGTAAATTCGGAAACCGCGGACTTCGAAGAACAGATCGACGCGGAAGAAACCCCGGGAGAAGTGTTGGTCAGCTCGAGGGACCTCCCACCATACAGCAATGAAATCTTCCCGAAGCATGACCCAAAAGCATGGTGCAACTTCCACAAGGTGTTCGGACACCATACAAAAATTTTTATGGTACTCCGTGGAATTGGGAGAAGTTAACTTTGGCAACGAGCTGAAAAATAGACAATCAACCGAGCAGAACCTCCCTCAAGACCAACCTCAGAATGACCAAAAAAGAGGCGAACAACAAAGAACACCGCCCAAAAATATACAGCCAAGCAAGAGAGGACGAGTACACATGCTCGAAGAACCAGACGAGCAGACGTACGAAGAAGTAGAAGATTTCGGAGAACAGCTCAACGAAATTCCCGAGCCCATTGGCAGAATCTACACGATTGTAGGAGGGTCCCAACTACACGTCAACTCAGTAAACTCCATCAAGGCCCACCAAAGGAGGCTCAAGGCCGGACCGGTAGTCGTACCGAGGCAAGAGCCGGACTTCGAGATCTCGTTCAAGGATAGTGAAGAAGCCACGCTGATTGGTCCGCACGACGACGCGCTGGTCGTCACACTCCTAGTTGCCTCGTACACGATGGATAAAATCCTAATCGATAACGGGAGCTCAGTCGACGTGATCTTCCTGGAGCCATTGCTGAAGCTGGGAGTCGAAGAAACAGAGATTAACAGAGAGGCCATCCCGCTAACCGGCTTCGATGGAGGAACCATCAATGCAATTGGCACGGTGCGACTGTCCATCGCAGCAGCAGGGGTCGGGAAAACCAAGAACTTCCTAGTGTTGGACTGCCCGTCGGTTTACAACATGATACTGGGAAGACCCTGGCTGCACATGATGAAGGCCGTACCATCAACCTACCATCAACTAATACGCTTCACGAACAGGGCGGGAAAAATTGTTGAAATAAAGGGAAACCAAAAACAATCTAGAATCTGCTACATGAGCGCATTCTGGAACATCCAGGCCGCTAAGGCCGGAAAAGAACAATCTACCGCATAACAGCTAATGGCGGTAGAAGAAAAAGAGGAGGACAACAAGGGGAGGACCACCAATACGGATGGACCTAACCTGGAAATGACTGTCCAGGTCCAAATCGATCCCGACAACCCGGACCACCGGGTAGGAATCGGAAAAGGGCTAGACAATAATGTCAGAAAAGATCTCCTCAAATTCCTCACCAGAAACTGGGACTGTTTCGCTTGTCTCACGAGGACATGCCCGGGATAGACCCAAGCGTTACAACCCACCGCCTAAATGTAGACCCCGGATAGGGCCCAAGCTGTGAACGAAGAAGTCACAAAGCTGTTGCAAACCGGATCCATCAGGGAAGTCAAATACCCGGACTGGTTAGCAAATACAGTCGTCGTGAAGAAGAAAAACGGGAAAGCTAGAGTCTGCATTGACTTTACCGACCTAAACAAAGCTTGTCCCAAAGACAGTTTCCCGATGCTCCACATCGACCGATTAGTTGAAGCAATGTGTGGGCACGAATTACTGTCATTCATGGACGCATTCTCGGGATACAACCAGATCCTAATGCACCCCAAGGACCAAGAAAAGACGGCATTCATAACCGATAGAGGTATATACTGCTATAAAGTTATGCCTTTCGGATTGAAAAACGCCCGAGCCACATATCAGAGATTAGTCAACCAGATGTTTGCCGAGCAACTCGGTAAAACTATGGAAGTCTACATCGACGACATGCTGGTAAAGTCCTCCCAAGCAACGGATCACGTGTCCCACCTGGAAAACTGCTTCACCATACTACGAAAGTATCAAATGAAGCTCAACCCGACAAAATGCACATTGGGGGTAACTTCAGGAAAATTGCTAGGTGATTTGGTCACACAGTGAGGAATAAAAGCTAATCCCGACCAGATAAATGCCCTCCAGAACATGCCCTCCCCGAGGACTGTTCGGGAGACACAAAGGCTGACTGGGAGAATCGCCGCTCTTAACCGGTTCATATAAAGAGCTACAGAAAAATGTTTGCCCTTTTACAAGTTGTTGAAGGGAAACAAAAAGTTCGAATGGACCGAAGAGTGCGAAGAAGCTTTCCAAAAGCTGAAAAGGTATCTCTCCACGCCACCAATACTCACCAGACCAATTTTGGGAGAGCCATTGTTCTTATACCTGGCTGTCTCACCATCGGCGGTGAGTGGAGTAATTGTGAGAGAGGACCGCGGAGAGCAAAAGCCGATCTTCTATATCAGCAAATCCTTGGAAGATGCTGAAACCAGATACCCGGCTATCAAAAAACTCGCATTGGCAATGATAACCGCAGCGAGAAAGCTTCGGCCTTACTTCCAATCTCATACCATCATGGTAATGACCACCCAACCTTTGAGGATCATCCTTCATAGCCCGAATCAACCGAGAAGGCTCACAAAATTGGCAGTCGAGCTAAGTGAGTTTGATATAGAATACAAGATCCGAACCTGTGCGAAATCACAAGTATTGGCTAACTTTCTCATCGAACTACCAGCCGACGGTTCAAAAGAGGGCCACGAAGGTGGAGAATGGAAACTCAAAGTTGAAGGTGCCTCAAACAAAGGTGGATCCGGGATCGGAATCCGTTTGATATCCCCTACAGAAGAAGTGTTGGAACAAACATTTCGGTTGAAATTCCACGCAACAAACAACGAGACCGAATACGAGGCCGTCATCGCCGGCCTCAAACTAGCAAAATCCGTAGGAGCCCGGAAAGTAAGGGCCCATTTCGACTCGAAACTAGTTACTAGTCAGATCAGTGGCGAGTATGCCACCCGAGATGACAGAATGGAAAAATACCTCTCGGTAGTAAAGGGTTTGATTCAACAATTTGAGCACGTCGATATAATCCAAATACCGAGAAGTGAGAACGCATCGGCAGAGGCATTGGCTGGTTTAGCCTCAACTTCGGACCCCGAAGTCAAAAGGAGAATCCCGGTCGAAACAATAGACGAACCCAGCGTAACACGCGAATTTTGCAATATCCAAATGGAAGAAGATGATTGGAGGACCCCAATCATTAACTACATCCTAACCGGAGCCAAACCCCAAGATAAGCAAAAGGCTAGGAAACTAAGAATCCAAAGTGCTAGATTTTGCATGATCAGGGAAAAATTGTACAAACGCAGCTATACCGGATCCTACCTAAGGTGTGTAGGAAAGACCGAGGCTCAAATAGTACTCCACGAAATCCATGACGGAGAATGCGGCAACCACTCCGGAGGAAGATCTTTGGCAAACAAAGCAAAAAGGCAAGGCTTTTTCTGGGCCACCATGTTGGCGGACAGCGAAGCGTATGCCAGAAGACGCGATAAGTGCCAAAGACACTCCCCGTCCATACACCGGCCAGCAGAAGAACTCTCATCAATCTCAGTCCCGTACCCGTTCATGAAATGGTCTATGGACATAGTAGGGCCTTTTCCCCTGGCCCCGGCCGGAAAGAGGTTCCTACTCGTCGTGACCGACTACTTCTCCAAATGGGTGGAGGCAGAAAAGCGTACGCAAACATTAAAGATGTTGATGTAGAAAATTTCCTATGGAAAAATATCATCAGTCGATTGGCCTCTCAAAAGAGATAATAGATGATAATGGACCACAGTTCATTTCAACGAGATTCCAAAACTTCTGCATTAATTGGAAAATATCCTTGAACACGTCCACTCCGAGATATCCTCAAGGCAACAGCTGTTGGAAATCACGTCTCGGATTCCATATAATTATCTCGATTTATACCTCCGAACCGTCCGGGTAACATTTAAAAAATTATTTTAAAGCGGAAATAACTTGTTATCCGTATAACGGTCCGAATATCGGATAATAACCATATCCCAAGATCTGATAAATATTATGCAATTTAATATTCATAACTCATTATTAATAAACTAGTCATAATAGGAAATAAATAGAAAGCAGTAAATGTTTGCATTTATTAACCCAATGCATAAGGCTGTACCTCGTTTGACGATTTCCGGCTGCGCGCTCTGAATCGGGCAGGGCTCCGCCGGTGCTGAGGGAATCTCCCGTGATCTTCCGGGATATACTCCTGGAATCCTCGTACCGAAGCGTGGGCTTCGCCGGCAGGACTCCGTCGCAAAACTTTAACTGATGGTTCTTTTTAAGCTTCCGGAGAAATAGTCTCCTAAGCCGAACCAGAAGAAAGAGATCAGAGAGAAAATTCGCAGACCCTGAGGAAGAGGGAGAGTTCGAATTTTTCTCTGGGGAAAGGTGTGAAAAATGTGTAGAATGAGCCTCCTATTTATAGGCTCAAAACTGTAACCGAATTGGAGATATTCCCTCACTAAATTTGAATTCCATTAATTAAATATAATTAATTATCTTAATCCAATGGTCCAAATTTAATCTCATTTAAATCCAATGGATATAATTAATTAGGGATTTAATTAAATAAGAAAGATTTAGATAAATCAAATATCCAATCTTATCTTCTTATCATTATAAAATTCGAATTACAATATATATATATATATATAATTCGAATTATTATTATCTAGATCCAACGGTTGAGATGATTCTTAAAACCGATCTAATGGATCAAATTAGTTTAGGATAAAAAGATTTATTAAAAACATTTTTCGAATTTTATCCTTAAACCATAATTCGAATATATATAGATATATATTTATATATATAATTAATCAATTTTCAATCCGACGGTAAAGATTAAATCTTAGACCGATCCAACGGATACAATTAATTAATCAAATTCGAAAAATAGAACTTGGTCACCAAGTTATTAATTTCGAATTTATCAATATCCTAATCCAACGGTTGATACTAAATCATAACCGATCCAATGGATAATATTGATTTTAGGGATTTGCCAAAATACCAAAACATTTGGTACTTATGCCGCAAATATAGAAATACCAAATCATGCCATTCGAATTTTAACTAGGGTTTCATATAACAAACCCTAATTCGAATTTACACATATTAATATATATAAATATATATTTTCATTTATTAATATAAATCTATTAATTATTAATTAATTATTAATAAGATATTAATAATTAAATCCAAATAATTAAATTATATTAATAAATCCTGATCTCAATATCACACATTAAAATGTTATGGTGCCACACCATCATTTAATTTCGTGACATGTGATTTAATTTCAAAGTTTATCGAACCGATCACAAACTTAGAAAATCCATAAATCACTAACCGTAAGTCGAAATGACTTGGTTCAAAAAAGCAAAGCTGCTTAGAATTTAATTTCCAACAACATGGTGCTGATCGAAAATATAAATTCTAACTTTCTTTTTGTCAGTTAATTTCGTGTACCAAAATATGATACTTTTGCCACGCCAACGATAAAACTATCTGATGTCTGACACAGACCTTTCAGTTTTATAAGTCAAGCCAAATGATTAAACATTATCCAGAATGTATTTTAATCACGTACGTATCATCCGTTACGGAGCTATCCTGGGGACCATGGACCCGTATCACTTAAGCTCCAACGAACTGCTAGTTGTTCGTCAAACCTCGAAGTGATTCCACTATAGACCCGAGGCTGCACTCTTTAGTGATACGGTATATATTATTCCCTTTATAATAGCAGGGTGTCCATTGATACAATCAAATTCGGGTTATTGATCTTTCACTTGATGATTCATAAATGAGCAGGCGGTTTTTACCGTTATGCCTCTCATTGTATTTTCATCCTTGACTCAGTCAGTAATATCATGAGTAACCCACTTATGGTTTCGATTCATAAGTTGCGCATGGGTATCTCTCACTTCTCACCACCGACAATCAAGGGAATCATCATCTCTCTAAAGAGAGCTGTGTGATGCCCATGTCTATGACCAAGCTACCCTTACTGCTGACTTTCATGTTCCCAAAATAATAGTGTTGGGAACAGAGGTAATACTTCGTATTCTTTAACGGTTAAATCAAAGAACAATCAAGTCAGCAGCTTGGACTCAAGATCACTCAGGACTTAGATCGAATATCCATTTGATCATCTACTAGTGACTCAACTCCAAGTTATCAGTGACGGTCTTATATGATAACTTCCGGAGTTTAAGTCAGGTCCAGTCCAGTATGAAGACACTTCATACTTAATGCACTTCTAGTGAGTGTGACACACACAAAATCCAGAATAGGATTATCACTTAGTCACATTAATGACCTTATACGATTAATGGGCTCCCACCCAGTTGATCAGGTCACGGACATTTTAAGTTCATTTATTATGATTATTAATTCTTCCTCACATTGACTCTGTTGTGATAATAATAACATAATTGCATCCTTCATGAACTAAGGAATCAAACATTCTATTTTACTCTACTAGAAACTATAATAAGATTATCATAATAAGCATCATCTTTATTCAACGACTTGTCATAATCTTTTACAAATGGATAAAATATCTTGTTTAAGGACACACATGTCCAACAACAGCCAGGCCGAGGTAGCTAACCGGGTAATAGAGGGCGGAATCAAGAGACGCTTAGACACCAAAAAAGGACGATGGGAGACGAGCTCATAGGAGTCCTTTGGTCCTACAGAACCACCCCGCGTAGGGCCACCGGGGAAACCCCATTCTCAATGGTACACGGCATTGAGGCCGTAATACCAGCAGAGATAGAGACACCTTGAACGCAGAAATCAATGACGAAATAAGGTAAGACCAGCTCGACTACATCGACGAAAGACGAGAACAAGCTTTGATAAAAATTGCCAACTATCAAAATTCGATAGCAAGGTATTATAATTCAAAGGTCAAACGTCGGAAATTCATAGTGGGAGAACTGGTCCTCAGAAAAGTTTTCAAAAATACCGTCGAGCTGAATGCGGGCAAGCTCGGGGCCAATTGGGAAGGACGTTACATCGTCACCGAAGTAGTAAAACCTGGAGTGTACCGGCTAGCCACTCCGGATGGAACAAGAGTCCTCCGCAGTTGGAATGCCATGGACTTAAGGAAATACTACGCCTAACCCGACCTACCCGGTCTCCCTTGAACTACGTAATGACTTGATCCCCAAATTTGGGGTATGTAGGCAGCCCATCCTAAACAATGGGCACAGTGTCAATCCAAACCCGAAACCAAATAGGCCCGATAACCAAGAACTACAAGACTCAATAGGGTCAACCTAAAAAGTAGCATGTCCCAAATTCTCACTAAGGCAACAAGCCTACCTGGGTAACAGACCCATCGCATAAGGCAACAAGCCTACACGGGTAACAGACCCATCGCATAAGGTAACAAGCTTACCCGGGTAACAAACCCATCACCAAAGGCAACAAGCCTATCCGGGTAACAAACCCACTATACAAGAACGATGAACCTAACCGGGTAGCCAACCCGTCTCTTAAGGCGACGAGCCTATCCTTTTCGAAATACATATTATATAAATCTAGCATCTACAAATATGTTCTTTCAGAAACAAAGACCTACGGGATATTATGGCAGACGAGCAAGAAATATTCGACGGGAAGCATCGAAGGAGCAATCACATCACAAGGTATCCGTATATTTTTTATACTTGGCAAATTTCGTAGTTTCGACATTTTCGATTCTCTACCCGCATATAGGATAGACTATCCGGAACCTCGAATAGGAAAATTAACACAGAAAAGCATGAGGAGAAAATTAACTTAGAAACAAGAAATCACAAACACAACATAGAGAAAATATAGCAAGGAATCACAAACATGAGCTAAAAACGAAATAGCAAAGGCCCTAACCACGGGCATATCCAAAAGAGTACAAAAAAGGGTTCAAGCCGCCGTAGGCTTGCCCATAATAATTGTCTTGGCCTTAGGCCTTATTAACTAAAAAAAAAATGGGGGACGCTCTATGCATCAACCTCGGAGTACCTTCAATGGCAAACACAGAGCTTCTCTCTCTAAACTCGAAACTTTTCTCTCTCTAAAATTCGAAAATGATATTCGAATGCACAAACAGAGTATATATAGAGGAAAGAGGGAGATGTTACTCTCGACAAGACGTGCGACGGGCTGAAGCTGAAGAGACGTGCCCATTAATGCGAAACACTCGAGTATTTATACTAGAAAATTGTCGCTGATCCTACGGTTAGGGTTTCCTTGAAAAACGCAACAAACTTCATCCTACGCTTGAGATCTGCGAGATATCCGGCGACACGTCAGCATGACAGCTGTGTCAGGAGAATGTGAAGAGTTTATTCTCTTCGAACTCCGCAAATTGCGACGCGTGTTGCAACCGTACCCGCCCAAAATTTGAAGCGACGGTTACAACTTCAAAATCCTATCCGTCCACCATATCTCGAAATTATCCAAAATCCTGCCCGGATTATGCAGATTTGCGGCAAAAGTCATAAATTTAATTAATCCTATCCGGCACGAATTTTACATGATTTCATCGAGTAAATACTATAAGATTTACTTCGTATTTTTTATAGTAGGGGCTTAACTGTTGATGTACAAATTCGTCATTATTTAATATGACATAAAGTGCTAGAGTTGTGAATTAATAAATTTACAAACAAAGACAAAAGGCTTTAAAGAGATAAATCGATATTCACAAAAGCCCAATTGAGAAGCCCAGAGAAGTTCTCAATCAGACCAAAGCCAACGGAAACAAGGCCACTCGGCCCAAAGAGCCCAAAAGCCCAATATCCACTCGACATCAATCCAAAAATACGAGGGTAGAATTGTCATATTCTCTACCCGGCATCCCACTTCAAATTCAAGCGGAAGACCAGGAGCACGGAGTCAAGCCTCCAACGGGCATAATTCAAACACGACGACGAGAACTAAGTCGCGGGACACGTGTAGCAAGATCGTCCATTCAGCCCGGTCAGCACAGAGAGAAGACCCCATGATTCCTGGAAGACCAACGGGAAGAATTGAAGCCTATAAATAACAAGCTCAAGCTCAGATCAAGACACGCATACTTACAACTCTGAGAGAATACACCGAAATCTTCTACTCGGCATTTTTGCTCACTTTGAGATTTTGTTGTATTCTTTCCCTCTTTCCTATTCGTTTCCATCTCTAGGCGTGATTTTGTTGTATGTAGCTATCCGTCTATGTTAATTGTCGCAATAAACTAACAGTGGAAGTAGTCAACTACCGCCTTGGGACGAACCTCTATAAAAAATCCCTCGTCTCATTTATATTGCTTTTATATATATACATATATCGTGAGTGAATCGAGAGCTTGCAACGTGAGAGATCGAATTCCACCAAATTGTCTTATTCGAAAATATCATACGCTCACAAGCCACACTTGACTGTTTGACGTGGGAAACCACGTCAAAAAAGTGCATTAAGTATGAAGTGTCTTCATGCTGGACGAGACCAGACTTAAACTCCGGAAGTTATCATATAAGACCGTCACTGATAACTTGGAGTTGACTCACTAGTATGATGATGTAAGTCTTTAGTGATCTTGAGTATGAGTTGTTGGCCTGATTGTTCTTTGATTTAACCGTTAAAAACACAATATATTACGGCTGTTCCCAACACTATTATTTTGGGAACATGATGGTCAGCAGTGAAGGTAGCTTGGTCATAGACATGGGCATCACATAGCTCTCTTCAGAGTCATGATGATTCCTGTGGTTGTCAGTGGTGAAAAGTGAGAGGTACCCATGCGCAACTTATGAATCAAAACCATAAGTGGGTTACTCATGATATTACTAACCGAGTAAAGGATGAAAATGCAATGAGGGGCAAAACAATAAAAACCGCCTGCTCGTGTGTGGATCATCAAGTGAAAGATCAATAACCCGAATTTGATTGTATCAATGGACACCCTGCTGTTAAAAAGGGAATAATATATACTGTATCACTAAAGAGTACAGCCTCGGGTCTATAGTGGAGTCACTTCGAGGTTTGACGAACATCTAGCAGTTCGTTGGAGCTTAAGTGATACCGGTCCATGGTCCCCAAAACAGCTTCGTAACGGATGATACATATGTGATATAAAAATCTTGATACGTTTTAACCATTTGGCAAGACTTATATAATTGAAGTCAAGTTAGACATTAGATAGTTTTATCAGTAATGTGGCAAAAGTATCATATCTTGCTAACCGAAATTAACTGACAATATAAAGAAGAATTTGGATTTTCTGTAAACATAAAAGTTGTTGGAAATTAAATTCTAAGAAACTTTTCTGTTGGAACCGAGTAATTTTGACGCACGGTTTGTGATTTAGAGAATTTCTAAGTTTATGATTGTTTCGATAAACCGTGAAATTAAATCTCATGTCACGAATTTAAATGATAGTCTGTCATCATGACATTTGAATGTGTGATATTGAGGCCAGAAGATATTAATATAATTAAATTATTTTGTTTAATTATTAATGTCATATTAATAATTAATTAATAATTAATAGATTTATATTAATAAATAAAAATATATATTTATATATATTTAATATGTGTAAATTCGAATTAGGGTTCATGATATGAAACCCTAGTGAATTAGAATATCATGATTTGGTCTTTCCATGTTTGCGACATAAGTACCAAATGTTTTGGTATTTGAGCAAAACCCTAAAATCAATTTAATCCATTGGATCGATTAGGATTTAATATCAACCGTTGGATTATGATAATTGATTTTAAATTCTAATTGCAATTCAAAATTAATAGCTTGGTAACCAAGCTTAGGTATTTCGAATTTGATTAATTAATTATATCTGTTGGATCGATTTTAAGATTTAATCTTTATCGTTGGACTAGAAATTAATTAATAATATATATTATATATAATTTTCGAAAAAAATTGAGGATAAGAATTCGAATTAGGTTTTTGAAAAACCCTAGGGCATTTGATTTTATCCTAAATTAATCCGATCCATTAGACCGGTTTATGATTTATCTCAACCTTTGGATCTAGATAAATAGAATTCGAATTATATTATATATATATATATAATTCGAATAAATTAAGGATAAGATGATAAGTTATTATGTATTTCTTATTTAATTAAATCCCTGATTAATTATATCCATTGGATTTAGATAGGATTAAATATGGACCATTGGATTGAGATAACTAATTATATTTAATTAATAAAATTCGAAATTATGGAGGAAAAATCTCCAATTTGGTTACAGTCTGAGCCTATAAATAGAAAGCTCATTCAACACATTTTTCACACCTCTCCGCAAAGAAAATATCAAACTCTCCCTCTCCTTAAGGGTTTGCAATTTTTTTTCTCTGATCTCTATCTGGTTCGGCTTAAGAGACAAAGTCTCCGGAAGCCTAAAAAGAACCATCTGTTAAAGTTTGCGACAGAGTTCTGACGGCGGAGCCCACGCTTCGGTACGAGGAATCCAGGAGAATATCCCGGAAGATCACGGGTGTTTCCCTCAGCACCGACGGAGCCCTGGCAAGTTCAGAACACGCAGCCGGAAGTCGTCAACTGAGGTAGGGCCTTATGCATTGGGTTAATAAATGTGACCATTTACTGCTTTCTATTTATTTCTTATAGACTAGATTATTAATAATGATTTTATGAATATTAAATTGCATAATGTTTATTAGATCTTGAGAAATGGTTATTATCCGATATCCGGACCGTTATACGGATAACAAGTTTTCCGCTTTAAAATAATTTTTTAAATGTTACCCGGACGGTTCGGAGGCTCATTTCGTGATAATATACTGGGGATCCGAGTCAGGATTCCCAACAAACTCGTCCCTCATGATCTCGTCCGCCGGCATCTTTGTCATCCACGTGAGGCCCACTCGGAGAGCCACCCCTAGGGGTGCAAGCGGACCGGGTACCCGGTTTTTTTGCCCTACCCGGTACCCGGATCCGGATTCCGGGTTTTTTGAAATTGAGAACCGGATCCGGATTTTTTTGTTAAAAAACCCGAAAATCCGGATCCGGGTTAAAACCCGGTTTTGAAATAGAAAACCGGTTTTTAAAACCGGATCCGGATTTTTCACAATTTTAGTTTTAAACTTGATTTTTTTATTAAAAAAAAACTTGAAATAGTAATAGTAAAAGTTTTTTTATCAATTATCTTAAAAAAATCAACATTTTGACTAGAAAAACAAATAAAATGAACCAACCAACGACACTAAATGAAAGACATATAATAAGATAAATAATAAGGTATTTTTTTGGTTAAAAATTATAGATAATATATGTATACATTTAATAAGCGGGTTTTAGTAGCCTACTATCCGGGTTCCGGGTTTTTTATTCTTTAAATCCGGGACCCGGATCCGGTTTAATCCGGATGCGGTTTTTTTATTAAACCGGTTCCGGTTTAACCCGGATTAATACGGTTCCGGTTTTTTTAAAATACGGTTACGGTCCGGATGCGGATTAAAACCCGCATTTCCGGATTTTATTTGCACCCCTAGCCTCCCCTAGCCCCACTGAGACGAGGCGAGGCTGTTCACGCGCTGGGCTAGGTCGTTCGCGTCCACGTTCTTGCCATCCTCGAAGCTGGGAATGCCGGAGAGGATGCTCCTGAAACCGTTCTACGGGTCTTCTCAAAACTCCCACAGCGGCTCCGTAAATTATTTCTTGTTGAACTGTAAGCTGAATTGCAGTGTCATTCTTAACGTCAACGAGAAGTAATGAAGAATGCATGAGATGTGCAGGGTTACAGACCGAGAGCTGCTTGATGGAGGAGAGTTGCTTCACTCTCTCTCTCTAGTCTTGCTTGTCTATAACCAGGGCTTGGCCGGGCCTGGCCTCTTGGCCCGTGCATCCCACCCCGGATCTCACAGATCTGTCGCGACGGCCACCCCCTTTCCCACCCGCAACATCGCCGTAGCGAGCAATCGGGGCGTCCTAACTGAATGAAATTTGAGATCTTCGTAGCATCCAAGTCCAACCGTGACAAGGTGATCAGAAAACAAAAGGTATTTCCTTGTTGTTTTGCAAATTTATAGTCGCAAGGTACAAAATGACACGAGGGTAGATATGACATTTTTGCAAAGTATTGAGGGTGCTTTAGGATTTTCCGAGTGTGAGTGAAGTTGTGTAGTGATGATGGGTATGTGAGTCAACATCTTCTATCACATGGACCGAACACAAACTTTCCATGCAATTATTCTACTTTTGTCTTCAAAATAATATATAAGATAATAAATAGTTAGGCAAAATAAAATAAAATAATTATGAGTTATTATATATAAGTAAACAAAGAACCTATGAGTTATTATTAATAATTAGTTATTTTTTATTGTATAGCCCTATTTTTGGTTGTATATTTTCTACTAGTATATTTGGATTTATGATATTTAGAAGAAGAAAAAAAGGATAGTAATCCGATCTGCCATATTTTTATGATAAGATTCAAATTCAATATCATATGTCATAAATATCTGCTTTTAAAAATAAAAGCTCAAAGTTAATTTTTAAATATGAAAAATAGGAGCGTGTAAGTAATTTCCTTAGAAAGAGGAAAACATTATGAAGAAATAGCGGATTATTAGAAATAATAAAAAGAAAAAAGAAAAAGGATTGATTGGGACAGTGAAGCAAGACTTTTGTCAGAACAAGATTCTTTTCTCCTAATTACATATTTAAATATGTAATTATATACATATGAAACAAATATTCCATAATTCTCAATAATGCATTGGATTTCGGTGGAATTAATAAAAAATTATACGCTCCTCCAACTTGCAACCCTTTTTATTTTCTTCACCAATTTAAACAATGCAGTATATATACAGAACAATATATATATATATATATTTATACTTCTTTTAAGAGATACGCGAGATAAATTTATTAAGTGATGAAACATTTTATGGCGATGTATATTTCTAATGTATTGATACACTTATCATAAGTGTATGTCATCATGTATAATTATTATATACAATTAGATATTTAAAATTGAATAATTGATGGCAAAAATATGTAATTAGATTATTTATTACACTTTAATACTTAATATATTTCTTTGACTATAAAAGTATCATCCGTCATGTAAAATGCCCGATGGCAATACACATGTCAAGAACACGTCAAAAAATTTACAGATCAATAAATGGCGTGTCCTTGACATATATATTGCCATCCAGCATCCGATAAATGGTGTGGCGAAATGCAACAACCGTTTTACGAATAATACTTTTTTCGTTAAAGAGTTGGATTAGGTAAAAATAAAGTGTAACAAACGAGGTTTACGTATTTTCGCCACAAATAACTCTTCAAAGATTACACTTTTTAAAAGACTAGACGGCCTAAAAGAAGAAGAAGAACCGCGATGTGTGCAGCTTAAACTGAACTATAGATATTTTTACCGCACAAATGTATTCTCTTTGGATGTGTACGCAAATTCAAAAGCTCAGACATGAAGTAAAGAAACGCTTTTTCCTTTTCTAGAGAGAGAGAGAGACTTCAGAGAGAAGAAAAGAGAGAAACCCAAGTCCCAAAATCCTCCATTTCCATGATCCCAGAAACCCATTTCCCATAATTCTCGCTGCATTGCGTTCCACTCACTGTAATCATCTCGTCATTGTTCTTGATTCCCAGAATCGCTTCAGATTCTTCAAAGATTCCGTTTTTCATGCCATTTTTAGCATAACAGTCGATTATACATATATACTCTATACGAATATTGACTGTTCATCGTCTTTCGTCTTCCCCATTTGGCAGATAATCATGGTGCTCCACAACATTTGGCAAACAAGCGCTCACAAATCGTCTGAACAGGTTCGATTTCTTCTTCTTCTTCTTCACCATCTCTCGATGACGTCACTGTCTGAGCAATGAACACTGAACGAACAGGTCAAAGCTTCGTCTGGTTTGGGTGAGATTTTGGGAGCGAAAGCCACGGACGCGGCGACCGGTCAACGCACCGTTGACCGGATTTCGGCTCTCGGAGGACACGGGTCGAGAGAAGCAGAGAGTGTTCGATCGAACAGGTTTGTTGTCTCTTGTCTTGATTATTCAGTGTTTAGTCGGTAATTGACGGTAGTGCACCCTCAACTTTGCATGTCTGTGCACTTTGCTCCATCAACTTTAGGTTTTTGGCAGTAATTCACCGTATTCTTTTGAGAAGTAGCTTTTTTTCCCCTACGCGTTAAAAAAAGACTGACGAAAAATGTTAACTTGTGCCAAACACGTGACTTACATGATAGATATTTTGTCAATAAGTTGTCGAAACGAGATTACTAGCGCCGGTGAATCTTGGATACAAATTCCGGGGTGGGCTAACTTAAGCATAATTAAGAGTAAACATAAATATAAAATAGGGGTAAAAGTAAAATAATAATAAAAAGGGTAAATTTTGAACGTTTTCCATAAGTTTGGGTAATTCGGAGGTTCAGTTCTTGAAGAGCTATTATTGCTAAAGTCATGTGTAGCGCACAAATTAACATTTTTCGTCTTTTTTCAACACGTATGTTGCAATGTGCTGCGTTTGGAAAGAATCGTGGGTCTTGCTTCAGCAAACGCAAAACATTAAGGGCATCATTGTAAAAAACTTAAGAGCAGGGAGGCAGGATGTACTTACGGTCAAAGTTCAGGGGGCATTGTAGAAGTATTTCACTACAATTGCATGCATATAATATTAGACTATATATGGGAATACAATGATAGTAAAAGTCCAACGATTCTTAAAGATCAAAAAGATACTGAAATAATTATTTTCTATATTAGTTTTTTGCAATTTGAAGATGATTATTGTGAAAAATCTTTATTTGAGATATTCTCAATACAAAAGATTCAATTTGATTTTCCTAGAAATATTATTTCTATTTTCCTTTTTCATATAATTTCTTTTCTATATTTGGTTCTTACAGTTTGAAGATTATTATTAATATCACTCTGCGGGATATTCTCAATAAATAAAAAAAATTCATTATCACAAACGTTTTAAAACACGGGTTTAATATGAAATGTAGGAAAAAACATGTATTATACATAAATCGCGAACCGGGAATCCGGGATAGTGAGTGAATTTGCTGAAAAATTTCTAGAAGTTTTATCATTTTGAGTGTTGCAGGACTTTTGACGGTCAGAAGGTCAAAGCCTCGTCGCAACCGAGATTGGCCAGGTATAATTTAAGCAACATGTTCAATTAATGACCATTAATGCAACTTAGTAGTATTTCTTGATGAAGTTCTATTCTCTTAATTAGTTGTGAGATTCGAAAGCCGTACAACGTATATCGTCTAATTAAAGTCTGCGAAAAGTTCGAACAGTATATAAGTATATAATGGTTTGATTTGTGTTCTGACTGATATCAGTGAGCAGGGTACTTTCTGTGCTGTGATTACTTATGATGCTTGTTTTCGTCTTTGCTTTCGCGAATGGGATCGTCGCCGTTCTCGTGAAATTCATAGTTTCTTGGAGAATGAATGTGCAAAGTTGCGCGATGCGTTTGGGTGAGTTTGAACCCTTGTTTCAGTTATTAATGGAATTACAGACAAGGAAATTAAGTTAAATACATAATCAGTTAAATACATAATCATATCATCTCTGATTATCGATTGTAGTTTGAGGCATGTGCTCTTACAATCAGAGGACGAGTTAATGGTAAAACATTCCACAGAGCTCGTAAGTCAAGGAGTTGCTCAAAAATCCCGGAAAACGTCCGGAAAATTGAAATTGCAAGGTAAAGTTGCTCTATCATTCACAGAGCTCGCAATTCAATGAGTTGTTCTATTATTCTAATATATCTTTTTATAAATTCTGAATTTCCTATTTAAACCGGTATTTCCTAGAACCCGCATTCCCAGTTTAAAAACATCATTTTTTGCGGCTGGTTCCTGGTTTAATTTGGTAATTGCCGGGTTTTTAGTGGTCCAAGTAACGGTACCGGTTCCCAAAATAACCAAAACCGTATGGGGAGGAAAAACATCAAATTCTCGGTTCTCAGTCCCGATTAAAAATCACCCCAATATTTATCAAATATGTTTAATATTTTATGTAAATGTTTTCAGTGCGCAAAGTGAAGATCGGCCCGGAGCCTCTTAACTCCTGCTCTGGTTTACCTTCTCTAGACTTGCCTTTCATTAAGAACGAGTCGTTGAAGAAAAGATGTGTCCATTTCAAATCGACAACGGCTTCTACTTTTAAATCCATTCAGAAAATTCGGGTAGATCCGAAGGTTCCAGTAAACGGTTCTTTATCTCTCCGGAGCTTGGCTTATTTGCAGGCTTGCAAAAAGTATACGAAGCATGTCTCTAAACTCTTAACAATAGGAGCGAAAGATTTATGCATTAGTCCCGTATCGTTGGAACAAGATCAAGAAGTTCAAGGTACTTAAGTCTTTCAAGCAGTTATATAGTAGAGAATTTTCGGTCCGATTTCTGTTGATTTTTTTCTTCTTCTTTTCTAATAGCTTATTGAATTCGAGCATCATAATCTACATTTTTCGCAAATTATTGATCAAATTAGGTACTTGGAAGAGACATTTATTGTAACATTGGGTACTTAACCCGTAATAAAGAAACACTAATTTATTGGATTTTTATGGATTTGCAGAAACATATTCTTGCTTGGTTAAGTTGAAAAGTTCACCGGACGAGGATGGAATTCGAATGCGACCGGGATTTGGTGAAGATCATGTGTTGTACGTACTTCTTCATCTCTTGTATTGATGTTGATAAATCCTAGGATTAAGGATTCCATAGCGTTTAATTTGGCAAATATGCTGTTAATAAATACAGCTTCCCAGATGATCCAGCTGATTATTTAATTGTCGAAATTCAAGATTCCAAGGGACACAGTTACGGACGTGGCTCGGTTCAAGTCGCTGCCATAGTCGATAACCCAGTATGTTTTTTGTATATATGTATACATTTTTCTGATTTCCTTTTCAGAAGGAAAAAAAAAAAGAATTAAAAAAAAAATCATCCTCGAAGCTTATTGAAGACGGGATTATTTCAGGATGACAAACTGAAATGGTGGCCGGTTTATAGCGATCCAATGCATGAAGTTGTTGGTAGAGTTCAATTGCACATAACCTATACAACCACACAAGATGAAAGCCGTCATGTAAAGGTAAAAAATGGGAACTTTACGATTTATAACAATATGAAGTAAATGTTTGACTCAGTCATTATGTCATAAGCTGTATTTTCTGTCATTACGGGTATTTGAGGTATTTTAGGTCTAGGAATAATAAAGAGTGTCTGAGCCTATATAACGCCCTCACCGTTAGAGTTATCCGTAATATTGATTAGTGGAATCTCCTATTGAACATCATTGAGAGAGTTTTCCCGGTCTAACTCTCGAATTAGAGACCGGAGTTTCATTTATCAATAAAGTATTCTTGTGTCTCTACGATTTCTATTCGGGTCCTATCAGTAACATTGCTAGCTGGCCGAGTCTAATTAAAATATAAATTTATGTCGAAAAGTCAATTTTTTGCCTAAGGTGTTGTGTTTCCCCCATTATAACTGCTTTTATACTGAAACCCGGTTTATAATTAGGTATCCAAAAAATTGGTTCCATTAAGAAAAAGGTGGTTCTGGTTGACATTTCTCGAACACCAGATACCCGGTTCCGGTTTTGAAATAAAAGTCTTTAACACCGAAACCTGGTTTCACCAACCCTAAGAAATAGTTTAGGCAATGTTTCTTGCAAGGGAGCTCTTCTTCGATCCCGTCACGAGTTTGTTTTTTTCTATCTGCAGTGCGGCTCTGTTGCTGAAACAATGGCATATGATTTCCTGTTAGAAGTTGCTTTGAAGGTTGAACAATTTCAACAGAGAAACTTGCTATTAAAAGATCCGTGGCGTTGGTTAGTGACTGAATTCACATTGTTCTACGGAGTATCCGATTCGTACGCCAAATTAAGGTACGATTTTATTTAATCTTCGACACAGTTTTTTTTTGCATCTTGAACTTTACCATCTTACCCTCTATCGACAGATACCTTACCCATATTATGGATGTGGCGACACCCACCGCATACTGTCTGAATATTATTTACGACTTGCTATCTCATGTAGTGGGAAAAGGAAGGAATTCCATGAGTCAACAAGAGGTACGAGCTCGCTATTATGGACTTTTTTTTTTCCGAATAAGTTATGTAAAATATGTAGATTGTGTAAGACTTAGATATAAACTATGAAGAATAACAGAATATGTTTGATTTGAGATATAGAATACATTGCTTTGTTTAGTAGACATCATCTGAACACTATCGCATGAAGATCGTGTTAGATTCGACATGTAAAATCACCTTGATATTAGTCGGCTTTTCGCTTTTGTGGAACGTGTAGAAAAATAATTAGAAATTCATACAAAGATTTTGACATATTCGAGATATAAAAATACATTGATATAGCTTAACATTGTATAATATGAAGTTATGAGCACTACACTATGCAATCTTTTTTCATTTTTTTGCCCATATTTTCGCTCCAGTTCATTTTTTTTAATGGATTTAAACCAGAAACGCATCTTCACTGAGATCGAGGAACAAGTAAACGATCTACTTGCCGTGGTGTTTGAGAACTACAAATCTCTCGATGAATCATCTCCATCAGGGATGATAGAAATTTTTACGGCAGGCACTGGATCGGTTGCGCCTGCATTGATCCCAGCCGTCCGTTTATTTTCACTCCTCCACGATATTTTGACTCCCGAGGCACAGATGAAATTTTGCAAATATTTTCAGGTAATGGATCCTAATAATCTCTTAGCATTTGCCTCATGAAATTATCATCAGGAATTCCGTATTAATATTGCCTCATGAAACCATTCAGGCTGCGACTAAGAAGAGATTGAGAAGGTACTTAGCGGAAACCGATGAGCCGACTTTGAACAATAATGGAGGAATCCCAATTGACTTCCCAGCATCCTATGAGAAAATGAAGTCTCTGTTTCACAGTATCAGAAATGAAGTTTTCACAGACATGAAGATTCACAATCAGCATGTCCTCCCAAGGTTTTTTTTTTTTTTTTTTCAATAATGGGATAAATATATGTTCAAAAATTAAATCTCTAAATTAGCCAACATAAATTACAAACAAATTAGCTATATAGACTTTTAAAATATTATTAGTCTTGATTTTGATTTTTTTGTTGTTGCAGTTTTATAGAACTTCCGAATATTTCGTCGTCGATATATAGCATGGAGCTTGGAAATAAATTGAAAGCTTTCCTTGTTGCATGCCCTCCTTCAAGCCCGTCTCCCCCGGTTTCACAGCTTGTTATCGAAGCAGCAGATTATCGAAGAGATCTTTTGTCGTGGAGAGTCAAGTAATCATTTTTTTTAGTAATTTTTTCTTAATTTCTCGGTTTATCTTTGTCAGTTTCGTCATTTTTACCCTCCATCTCTGTCAGTGGTGGAGTTGATGTGAAGGAGTTGTTCAATTCGCACATACTTCGCTGGATTCAGGAGAAACGGCACGACCTGCTCGAATCTTGCAAACAAGACAAGGTATTAGAGATTTTCTCAAAAGATGAAACGCTTCAACGTTTATTTTGCGTTAATTTGGATGAATGTTTACTTATATTTCCTGGAAAATTGGTGTCACAATTTCAGGTTAAAGCTGGTGGGTTAGGAACACAATCGTCGATGGTTCTTTTCGTCAATAATATATTTGATCATTTAGAGGAGAAGATCAACGAATACCGAATAATTCTTTGCCGCTGGCCGGAATATATCCCTGTTCTTGAGAAAGTAAGGGAACATATTTGTCATTAATTGTATTTTTCTTTCATTAAAGGCATTTTAGGAATAGGGTTGATAAAGGGTGTCTAAGCCTATCTAACTCTCGAATTAGTGAACGGGGTATGGTTTATCAATACAGCGTTCTTATTTCGGTTTGATTATTGACTTAGGTCCTATCAAAATAACATAAATTTACACTTTCAAATTCTTCTTAGAAATCTAGTTTTAGTATAAAGATTTCTAATATCATGAATTAATACTAGAACAATAATAATAATAATCGACTCTAAATATAACTCCTATTCACAATATACTCCCTAATTTTCTATATTCCTGTGTAAAGGCCATTGCAGATGTCGAGAAAGCGAGCGTTGAAGCGGTAGAGAAGCAGTTTGCGGATGTTTTGTTGCCGCTGAAGGATACATTGACTAACAAAATATTTGGTCACAAATATGTCCAGAGATTATCCAAAGGAACAGTCAATGCCTATTCGATCCCGGATGAGGTATAATCGGATATCTGCGGCATAGGTACCAATAAAGTAGTGTTTTGGAGCGGCATAACCCCGTTGTTTGTTATTCACGGGTTGAAGTACTACGATAAAATGTGTCCCCCAAGTACTCAATCTGAATACTGATAGAGCAACATGAATCATAACATCGGGGTACTTAATCCGTGATACACAATCATCAAGATTATGCCGCAAATATTCCAAGATAATATATTAGTATTGTGATAATGGATATTAGTATTGTGATAATGGTTATGAGTATCATGAATTGGGTTACACCATATAAAATTTATTTTGGTTACACCATATAAAATTTATGATATTTACGTCGTCTAACTAAAACTTCTTTAAAAAACTAGTCCCTACAGTATGCATTACTCATGCAATATATATATATATATAATTATATTTTATAATTGATTTGGGCACTCTTTAATATTTATATAATATATATATTTCAATTCTTTTGCAGTTGGGCACTCTCTTAAACTTGTTGCAGAGGTTGCTCGACATGCTTGGCCCGAAAATAGAAAGCCAGTTGAAATCCTGGAGCTCGTCCATCTCCGGCGATGAATGCCCTGTCATAGGCGAACATCTAAACGATGTGAAAGTGATGCTCAGAGCTAAGTTTAGAAGTTACCGTCAGGCGATTGTAGAGAAATTCGCTGAAAATGTAAGAAACTAACTTAATCTAATTCATTCTTTCATATTTGTTGGCTTGAATTCACATAATCAAATAATTTTTTATTTTTTTATTCACGTGGAATAGAAATGAAACATTCAATGTCAGGTGTCATTTCATATTACTTCTTTTAAAGTAAGGGAGTATTCTGTGAATAGCAATTAAACGATGTTACCGTAATTACAATATTACGTATTATAATGACTTGTTTCTTTTTAACTCAGACGAAGTTGCAGACTTCAACGAAGTTGAAGAACATAGTTCGAGATACGAAGGACGCCGAATCGTCTATTGACAACCGAATGCAGCCATTAAAAGATCTTCTGGTGAAGACAATTCACCAAGTTGACACGGTTGTTGAAACGTCCGTTTTTGTACAGATCTGTCGAGAATTCTGGGAACGAATGGGACAGGTAAAACGATATGTTGAATTTTGGGAATTTATTTTCTGACATTTTTATTACTCATTAATAATATTGAGTAATTAGCACAGTCCCATATACTTTCAAAAAGTAGCATAACGTGAATGACCGAAGATTTAAGTTATTAGCTTGTGCGCAACACATGACTTGTATCAGGGTATTTTCATCGATTTTATTATATTTTTATCTTTAACCAGTCTTGAATAAATAGACTCGTTGACTGTCTCCCGATAGTCCCGTAATTTAAGTATTTTGATCTCCTTTGGTAGTTAGTTCTAAAAAATAAGTTCGAGTAAGTAAAGTTTTGCACTCAATTTCGTATTTGTGATCCATTAATCTTCTGCAGGATGTACTGCATATTTTGCAAGATGGAAAAGAGAAGAGGCCTTATTACAAAGACTTACGAGGCGCAGCATCGGTAAGTCGGACGGTGTTCTTCAACGATTTGAACCAGATAATCAATTCTGAAAAGACTGCATAGCCAATAAATAGTCCAGATTCACTTTTTGCCTAGAAATAGATTTGAGCGCTGAAGCTCGTACATCTCGCTTTTACTGAACGTTTCACAGTACTAGCTGGACAAATTGCCGTTTTGCCCTCGCATCAATTAACTTTAGCTCCGAAAATTTGGTTTATGATGTTCCCTTTGTTTTGAAAATTAATATTTTCTGTGTTTTACTCAACTTAAAGTAACTGCTTTCGTGTAACAGATTTTGGATGACGTGTTTGCGTCGGAGATGCAGAAATTACGAGGGAGGTCCTTGCAACGGAAAGATCTGCAGCCGCCGGGATCTGTGAAGGAAATTCACGCTATGCTTTGCGAGGACAATTCATCTTAGAAGTTAAGAGTTAAACAACCCGTCTAAATCTTTTGGACGGTCGGATCTTCACGCGAGTACGATTTCACTAAAAGCGAAAAGGGTACCGAAATTTTGCTCAGATATGTCATTATTCTAAACAAATCCGTTGGGGTGGATTGTTTCAAGTGTGTGAACTCTTAATCCTTGCATATAATATAGTATTATATTGAAGTATATACAAACTTTTACGATATGTGCGGCAAAAGTACCCACATTTTATGAAGAGAATGACATAATTTCAATTTGGTGATAAATTTGATATTAGTAAATTTGGCAAAAGCAGTTAGGTTTTTCATTAACTTCACCCAAATGATTTGTCTGTTTTTTTTTTATTAACCGCATATGAGCTACAAATTTTTTTAAAGAGTCGGACAACAAACACTGAGTTCTCACAAACTAGATTAGTAATGGAACAAAAATGTGGACAATTACATGTTGCCACGTATAATTTTACAGCAAATAGTTAATGAAAATTATTATTACTTTTGTAAAGAAAGAATATGATATTGACATTTTTTGCGAAACAAAAATTGGGAAGACAAGTTATATTATTAGTAGAGAAATTGCTCCAAATAGCTAAACTTAAACATAGAATTAGCAAAATAGTCAAATTTTTGTTAATTTTGTAAACGCTCACATGAGGTGACATATTAATATCAAATTTCATTCCTATATTACTCTCTTTTAGCCATTTTAAAATCAGATCTTATAATTAATTGTATTTTAATTAAAAGGCTTATTAGCAAAATACTCATTTAATCATAAAGTTTTTAAAAGATTACTCAAAGGTTTGATAAAATTAAAGAAGTACTCAAGTGATATTTTATGGACAAAAATAACCCCATCTTCCTCCTATCTCTCGATCACCATTCGACAAAGCCTTCAATCACCCTTCTTCTTCAACGAAGCCGTTCGACCTCCATGTACGGATTCCGGCGCCGAAGCTCCGGCGATTGCGAAGCTGAAGGTGTTCGTGGTCTACTCGATGTACGGACACGTCGAGGGCTTGGCTCGCTGGATGAAGAAGGGCGTGGACGGCGTCGAAGGCGTGGAGGCGTCTCTGTTTAGTTTTCCGGAGACTCTACTGGCAAGCGTGCTGGAGCAGATGAAGGCTCCGGCGAAGGATCCCGAGGTTCTGGAGATCTCGGCGGCGGAGCTCGCGGAGGCGGACGGCGTGCTGTTCGAGTTGGGACTGATGGAAGTTTAACAAGATTGAACATTTTCTTACAGCGGTGCTTGCGAGGACCTTGATTTTGGGGAGAGGCATGAAGCCGGTCAGGTCTGCGAGTGCAACAACGCCGATTGGCCAAACTGAGTGCGGTTCGTAGCCGAACAATACAGACCCGGCCACACACAGTTACCAAGTCTCAAACCATATTGGAACTTCCCTCGTTAGAAAGCTATAGAAAGTTAATTATTTAGGTCCACTCATTAATTATTAATATTCTGATTATATATATAAAAAAATCCCTCAGTTGATATAACATATATAGTTATAACATATATAAAAGAAGAGTGTCGCCGAAAAGAATTCGAAACGAGAGCCGAATAAGCCGAGAAGCTGAATTCGATCCAAGAGACGAAGCCGGCGAAGAGTGTCGTTGAAGAAGTCGAATAGCATGGCCGAAGAGAATTCAATACGAGCGCTGAAGCAGTCGATAAGCCTGTAACTTTAGTTACACTTAAGTAACTACAATTACACTTTTGTAACTAAAGTTACATTATTTTAAAATTGGTATTTATATAATAAATTCAAAAATTACAATTGTTACAGGTTCGCTAGGTCCGAATCATATATATTCACAAGAGAAGATTTAAAAAATGCTATTTAAGGGATGTTAAAAGGAAATTTTAATTATGAAATTCTTAGTAAAACAATGTAATTGTAGTTACACTTGGGTAACTACAGTTACACTTATGTAATTAGAGTTACGTAATTATAACTACACTTAGGAAACTACATTTACACTAGCTACATTAACACTTATGTAACAACAGTTACATACGTTGTTTTGATTATTTATTTATATCTAGCATAGGTGCATTGAGGCCAAACGTACGTTGACAATACACATATAAATCACATAGTGGTTATGTTCATATTGGTGATTGTGTATGAAGGGATCAAACTTGATTTGTTCAAGCCGGTGAATTTGGTTGCTGCTGTAAAATTTGACATCGGTCTTATTAACTTTTATAACATAATACTCAATTAGGGTCAAACATTTATAAAAATACTCAAATATTTGTTAAAATTAAAGAAATACTCATTTGTGCTTTTATAATACACTCTCTTCTTTTCCAAGCCTTGAGTTAAACTTTTGTAACGGCCGTTACACTTTTGTAACTGGAGTTACACTCTCGTAACGAAAAGATACACTTTTATAACTGAAATCACTTTTGTAACGAGATTTACACTTTTGTAATCACATCCTGCAAAAAAAAAAAAAGTATAGGACCAAGACCAACAAAACAAGGAGTATAGGACCAAGCCTGGATTTACACTTTTGTAACGACCGTTACACTTTTGTAACTGAAGTTACACTTTTGTAACGAGAGCTACAAATGTGATTACAAAGGTCCCGCAAAAAAATATTATGAGCTTTACACAACGTAACTGGAGTTAAATTTATGCCATTAGAGTTACACTTATGTAACTGGAGTTACACTTATGTAACTAAAGTTACATTTGAGTAACTACAGTTTTAGTTACATAAGTGTAACTCCAGTTACACTTGGGTAACTGAAGTTACACTTATATAACTAAAGTTACTAAAGTTACATTTGGGTAACTACAGTTACACTTTGGTAACTACAGTTACGCTTATGTAACTAAAGTTACATTTGGGTAACTACAGTTACACTTGTGTAATAAGAGTTACACTTATGTAACTAAAGTTACATTTGGGTAAGTACAGTTACACTTGGGTAAATTTAGTTACACTTATGTAACTAAAGTTACTGAAATTACATTTGGGTAACTACAGTTACACTTGGGTAACGGCAATTACACTTATGTAACTAAAGTTACTAAAATTACGTTTGGGTAACTACAGTTACACTTATGTAACTGGAGTTACACTTATGTAACTAAAGTTACATTTGGGTAAGTACAGTTAAACTAATGTAACTTATGTAACTTTAGTTACATTAGCTTATTTTTTTATTCATTGTAACTCTATCATATTAATGTTACAAATGTGATTACAAACCAAGACTAAGAAAAGAAGGAGTATAAGACCAAGCTTGGAGTTACACTTTTGTAACTGAAATTACACTTTTGTAACGAAAGTTACAAATGTGATTACAAAGGTCCCGCAAAAAAAAGGAGTATAGGACCAGAAAAAAAAGAAGAGGGAGTATAGGTCATTCTCGCCGCGCGAGAGAGAGTCAATGAGAGTTTTTAAGCATCGAGACGAGAGGTTGAAGAAGAAGAAGACTCTGTTGAAAACCTAGAGATCGAAGAGAGCAGAAGACGAAGAGTTCCCCGCACCGGCCGCCACAAGTTACACGACCTCCGCCGCTGCTTCTCGTCGGACGATGCCGCCTTCCTCGACGAGCTACGCCGCCTCCGCGTCGCCGAGCTCCTCCGCGGGTTGTTCTTTATGATCCTTCTTATTTTAAATGCTTCACTAACCTAGTTGCAAAGTAATTTAGTACTTTTTCCATTATTCAATTTGAGTAAGTAATTTATGGTGAAAAACAGAATATGTGGCAGAGCTAAAGTCTTAGTTCAGGCGTATGTCTTGTATGTTCACTCTTAGTCGATTTTCTTAATTTCTTTTGATGGTTTCGCCTGTTGGTTTTGTGGTTGCAGTGGCAAATGGGTTGAGGGCATTACTTCAGGACACCAATTTGTTTATCTAGAAGTTGTCATCAATCGAGCTCGTCCTGCAGCGAGTCAAAGAGATCGGGATTCGACACTACCGCCGACAGGGGGCAGTTGACTCCCGTCCGATGTGACCGGCTCCTTCGTCGTTGCAGTGGACGACGACGCCGTCTGTACTGTACCGGCCGGCGAAGTGGTGGAAGCTCGTCAAGGTTTTGGAGAGAAAGTCGATGAGAAACTGGGATGTTTCATAAACGCTCATAATACGAGCAGCGGGAGGATACGAGAGAAGCGCTGAGTCTGGAAGAGTGGGCATGTATTGATCCAGAGAAGAGAGCTCGTATCTTCGACTGTTCTCCGGTGTCGAGACGATGGTTTTACTGTTTCCCTCTTAATAACCTCAATCTCGATTTCTCTCGTCATGCTTTTCTGTTGATTATTCACAAACAATCTGGTACTAATGCCATAGAGCTCATCACTTCGGCGTGGCGATGCGTTGGCATCAAAAGTGACGTCGTCGGATTCGCCGCCATTGATGGTGGTTCGAAGCTTTCTCCAGGACGCCGCCATTTATGGCGGTTTAAAGCTTTCTCCAGGAGGAAAACTTAAACGAGCAAGGAGATAGAGTGTAAATTAGGGAGAAAGGGTAGTTTAGGCAAAACACTGTTAAAATGAGTACGAAACTAATTAATGAAAGTCTGAGTATTTTTTAAAAAGTTTGAGTCAGGGTGAGTATTTTACTAATAATCTGTTAATTAAATAACGTTTTTTTAATATTATTAATCATGCAAAATCTTGGTGTTAAATGCCTAATTTATTGGCTGGCTAATTCAAATATCTTTTTTTTTTCTCTCCCACTTCTGATCGTTCTCTATCTCTCTCCCTTATTCTTTGTCTCTTTCTTATCTCTCTGATCTCCAGATCCTCACCGTGCCGGCCTCCGATTACAGCTTCATGAAGCTTTCCTCGCCCACTCGAAGATATTCGGATCCTCAGGTGCTCCGATTATGAATTTTTGTTTAACAAAATCGAAGAATCGTTTGTTGCTTATTGCGTGATTCAGTTGAGCCTTTGTTCAATGTGATACTGATTTGGAATCCAATTTTATTCTTCGACCAGGACGACATGGTTATGCCGTCGAACAACCTCTGGGTCAAAAACCTCGCCACCGATGTGACCAATGCCGAGCTCATGAACGTGTTCCGGCGAAGCTACGTCTTCGTCTTCTTCAAGCGCGTTGAGAACGCCAAGGCGACCAAAGAGGGTCTCCAAGACACGCTCTTTTGCAGATCTGCCATCAAATTCTCGTGTTTAATTTTGGTCTGTTTTTGCTTAATTGATTCGTGTTATTTCACTTTTATGTTTTATTTATTTTTTTGTTTATTCGTGATAATTTTGTGTTTATTCGTATTAATCTTATGTTAATTCGTGCTAATTCACATTTATTTTGTGTTTGTTTTCGTTTCTTCTTTACTATTATCGTTTACTTTTTTATTTGTTTTGATTAATTCAATACTAATTTTGGTTTAATTCGTTGTAGATTCATGTTATTGTTTGTTAATACGTGTTCGTTTTAATTTAGGAATGTGGTCGAAAGAAGCGAGACGACGCTCCGACTAGGAGAAGGCCGCCAATTACATGGTTGAGTCTGGAAGCTCTTTTCAAGATTAGAGAGAGATATTTTTGTTTTTAAAATAGTTGATTATTGTACTCAAATTTAAATATGAATAATATTTATGATTATTTATAATTAAGAAGTGCCCAAGTATTTTTCTGTTGGTTAATATGGTTCAAATCACTTTAATACAAGTTGAAAATTCACGTTAATGCACGTCTTTAAGCACGAAACTGCACTACATTAACACAAATGAACAGATTAAAACGTGTCTTTTTATATTAATTTCAGCAATTAAATTTCAAAATTAAGCCCTAAAATGTGGATTTGATAGTTACCATAATAATAGCAATCAATTATTGAATATAAGGTTAAACGTTTAATGATAGAGAAAGTTGTGGTCAATATTTTTTATTTAAAATTCTAATTATATCATAAAAATATGGGGTACACGATTGTTTAGGTTGTTGGGTTTAGTTGTTACCATATTAATATCAATCTTAATTAATATAAATATTTTCAATTAATGCAAAAATTATTGACCGAATAAACTCACGTAAATTACGTTAGGCAGTGTTTTTTTAATTATTATTTTATTGAAACATAAGGGCAATATAGTAATTAGATATTTATTTAAGTGGTTAATTGACTAGTTGCGAAATCAACCAAAGTTTGGCTATTTTGTTAAACACACATTTAAGTTTAACTATTTTCCTATAATGCCCATATGTGATCATTTTGTATCGTAAATATCAGGAACTTTTAATGATTGAATATGCTATATTGGAACTCTTTCTTTGATTACTTGAAAATATTTTTGATAAAAAATGCAAAAAAAAAAAGCAAAAAATCGTCGCCTGAGAGATTCGAACTCTCGCGGGGAAACCCCATGTACTTAGCAGGCACACGCCTTAACCACTCGGCCAAAGCGACTTCCTGTCAGGATATGTTTATATGTTTGAATCATTATTGTTTAAGATTTATTATTTTCAGATACATTTTAATTTGACGTGCATGTGCATGTGCATGTGCATGAACATGAATAATACATAGTCATAATATCATATTGACGTGACAACTAGGCCAATGAATAAATAGGCTATTTGCTGTGCAAGTACTCAATGTCTTTCTAATGGTGATAGTAATAATTTATTTTTTATCACGGTTGAAGTTCTCAATATTTACTAGTTTGTTTCTATCTAAAGTTTATCAACTTTTCTATGTAAATTTGATAGAGTTTTAAAAGTTCCGTGAAGTCTTGAACAGGTGTCACTTCTGCAAGAGAAGAAATTTCATTAATAACACATAAAAAAAAATTGTTAACAAATTGAAAAAAGTTGATGAAATTTTTGCTGAGAAAAAAATAGTAAATGTTAATGACTTTTGCTGGTGAAAAAATGTTAGGATTATTGTTGATGTGCAAATTCGTTCCATAAATTGGAATTGTGAGGTCATTAATCAAATTTAAAGATTAAATTGTTTGACCTAAGTTTTGAATATATTAAAAATGTTCATTCGAAATTGGGCTTTGAAATACAAAGCCCAAAAGCCCACTAGTCACGTGATCGTGTTTAGGCCCGAGCAGAATTAAAAGCCCAGAAGGCAAAATACTCGCCCGAGCAGAATTAAAAGCCCAGAAGGCAAAATACTCGCCCGAGCAGAATAAGCTCAAAAGAAGTCTGACCGGAGTTCCAAAAGAAGTCCGAACAGAGCTCCAAAGGAAGAATCCGAACAGAATTCAAAATCTCACTTCAAACACTTGGTAAAACCAACACCCAAAGCTCTTCCCGGGCTGATTTGTCTCAAAAGGGATCCGAGCAGAAGTCGAATAAAATCCCTCGAGCAGAAAAGAGCACTACGTTCAAGCACGAGCAGACCTGGTCAGCCACTTCAATTCAAACCTCCGAAGACCGACCAGAAAAACCGCCACGGCCTGAATTCAAACCCCACGACGACCAGTCAAGGTCCAGTACCACGACAATCTCGCAAGATGCGGCCCACGTATCAGCTCGGCAGCAAGTCAAGCTCCGAACTCGAAGCCACTACCAACGACCACCTCTTACGGGCAGAAGCCAGACGTCTATAAAAGCAAGAAGGCAGCCCTTCTACAAGCACGCAAGCATCCACATTTGAGAGAAAATAGTCTTGAGAGTTCATATCTTCAGAGTGTTTTCTTTCATTTTCGATCGATCAGGAATTGGCTTGTGGTTCCGATTGATCAATCTTTCTAAAGCAATAAACGTACAGAGGACGTAGTCAACTACCACATTGGGATGAACCTCTCTAAAAAAACTCTGGTGTTTTATTTGTTTTCTTCGTTTTCCAATTTCGTGTGTCATCGTTGATAGTATTGACGACGCGGATGTCAGGATACACAAAAATCTTAGCACATTCAAATCGAAATCCCATTCGCAATATCCTTGATCGTTGGCGTGCGAAACCACGTCAACAATTATACCATCATAAAAATTAAAATATTAGAAATTTACGCCGCTATTAACCTAAATAAATAAATAAACATTGTTTAGATTTCGATGGTATGGCTATGGCCTAATTCTAGTTAATAAGTATATCTGTGTGAAAAGTTGAACGTCAAAATATCATAATATCTTCTAAAGATATTTGGCCAAAAATGCTCATATACGATACTAATTAAGTATTATCTTTAATTTTTTACTGTGAAGTTACATCGTAGCAACATATGATTTAATCATATTTTTTACTATATGTATGCTATACAAACTTGAAATATATGACAATAAATACTAATATTTTCTTAGTGGTCAAAACGTGTTCTATGATACAAAAATTAAGGCAACATACTCCAATCTTGTCACAAATTTAACATGTTCATACACAGTCACAGAAACTTTACGGTAAGGAAATAATAATAAAAAACATAATTGTTTATGCCAAAAAATTTAACATCATTGACAATCATTTCCACAAAAAATAAGATTGAAAATCTAATCATTTTTTTTGTTACTTATAGGTATTTTTGCCACAAATATCCAATTAAACATTAGTGCTTGATTTCGTCATTACTTAACAAAATATTTTTATCAATAATTATTAACTTTACGTAACGTTGGACTTGGACACTATATAATAAAAGCTAACACCTTAGATTATATAGTTATTAAATAACTAATTTTAATTATCCAATAGAAGATCAATACTTTGCTCAAAGAGGACCATATGTTAGGTAAATATATAAATCAGATTATATCTCATAGCATTTGTTTTTATTTATTATATTTTACTAAACAAGTAATTATTGGAGTATGATTATCAACTGGCCAATATGATTCTTCAGTTAATTATTTCATTATTATTTCAACAACTTTAAGGACTAATAGTCTAAATAAAATTACTCGAAATAAATAATAATTATTTTTTATCTAAAAAGAAATAATTATTTCATTATATGCACACACTGTAATTATTGGAGTATGATTATCCACGTGCCAACACGTGTCTCCGAACAGTGTCGTATATGGTTTCTTACAGTCCGCCACGTCACGAGTCAATCCAAGTAAAACGACAATAAAAATAATAAATAAATAAATAATAAATGCTTGAAATGTTGACAAATCAGTCAACGACACTTTCTCTCTCCTCGACTCCTTCTTCATCTTCTCCACTCAGACAATCCCAAATCCTCGAATTCCAGTCCTTGAAATTCCCATTCTACCCCTCGGTTTCCCTCCATTTACCGTCCTGCCACCGCCGGCGGCGAAGATTCCAACCTTTTTATGTATCTATCTATGTATAGCGAGCTCGCGGTCGCCGGATTTCTCTGCTCCGGCCTCGCCCTCGGCGAAACCCTAACCCTAACCCTATGGCGGTCGAATCGGAGCTCGGAACCGTAATGCTCGCGCTGGGGCTCCACGCTCTCCTCTTCGGCTTTGCGCTCGCCGGACTCGTCGCCATTCAGCGGTGGTGGAGGAGCGCCGCGGATAGGGAGGACGAGGTCCTGCGTCTTCTTTCCATGGCGTCGGAGGAATATGTTATGGCTGAAGACGAGGCGGAGCTCGAGACCCGCTTTAATGGCGGCGGAGGTGAGCCCTTCTCTGCCGTCGAAGCTCCGGCGCCTTTTCTGTGCGCGGTTTGCTGCTGCGCCACCACGATGCGGTGCTCGCAGTGCAAGTCTGTTCGTTACTGGTTCGTCCGTTTCTTCCATTTTTTGGTGTATAATATATATACAATGTCTAGTGTATCTATATAGTATGGCTGTATCGTGGTATACACGGAAAAGCTTGATGATTATAACCCGAGCTTCGCCGGTTTCGTGTTTGGAAATAACGGAAAGAACAGTGCGTAATGCCGATTAGTTTAGTTCGATGAAGGGTTGAGATCATTTCGTGATTTTCGTGAGTCAAAAATTCGCGCAAGAAGTATTTGATGTTAGGTTTTGGAGTTTTTGCGTTAAGAGTTGGCGTTGTTCGGGTTATCTAGAGACGAGCGAGCTCGATAAAAGCTCAGTATTTGTACGCAATTAGAAGAGATTACCGGAGAGATTTGGCGTCGTTGCTTCTATTAAGGTTAAAGTCGAGGGAGGAGATAATGTTCTTGTAGTTGGATTTCGGTTTTAGATATCAGCGGAAAGCAAATAAATATCGATGCAATTTTCAGGTAGAAGTCGGAATATGGTACTTGTGTGTTTTGTCGTTTATTCACGTTCATTTCTCAAAATTTCAGTTCCGGGAAGTGCCAAATTGTTCACTGGAGACAAGGTCACAAGGATGAATGCCATCGTTACAGACAACAGTTTGAAATGAGGAGTGAACTAAGTGGACAACGTGCTTCATCGTATGGTAATAATCTCAAAACCGAATACACGTTTTGAATTTTCAGGGCAATTAATTGTATATGAGAAGCTAATTATAAACTCTATACACTCAGACGAGGAACGGATCGAGACTGTTTTAGATTCTCTAGACAGATTAGAAAAACCTCTTTCTGGTAAGTTTGACCAAGAGTCTATCGACCGTACGGCCAATGTGAAACAAGTTAAAGAATCTTCATCCTCGGATTCTGCTAAGCTCTCAGAAGATTATGAACCAAACACAAGCAGATCAAAGAAGATGAAACCCAGAGAAACCGATGAGATCATGAAGTCTGATTTGCAATCTAACAAAGCTAAGATGGGCAAACCTGAGCACGGTCTGCCTGCTACTAATTTGCACCGTAAAAAGTCAACTAGAGCGACCCATTTGGCTGAAAAGTCAACTAAAGATACGACTAAGTCAAACACAGCATCATTGAATAACGGTGGAGATCACTCCTCACCACTTGTTGCTTCCAGTTTGAAGTCTGCAATAAAAGTTGATGATTGTCATCACAACGGCTTAAAAACATCGATGCGGAAAGTTGCGCAACAATTTAGATCCTCCGTGCAGTCAAAATCTGATACATCTATTCCTGGGAATGAGATTGCGGGAAAACATAAGGTTATTTTTATTTTTATTTTTTTGGAAATCATAAGTAATGTTGTTTCTCAAGTTTGATATTGATTTTTTTTGTTACTTTTGTTATGTCAGCTTATCTTTCCATATGAATTGTTCGTGAATCTGTACAATCATGAAATGACGATTGTCTCCCCATTCGGTCTTACAAATTGTGGAAACAGGTGATTGTCTCCCCATTAGTTTTTTACAAGAAAGATTTTCGATGAAGATATTGATCAATTGAAGCTTCAGTTAAAGTGAAATTTCATTGGAATATTTTATATATATATATATATATATACACTTATGTATTAAACTTAGCATTACTGCGTTTCATGATCGAAACGTATCTTTTTCTGATCTTAGAAAACGGATGGCTATGATTGTAATACAATTATCTTTAAATTTATGCAGCTGTTACGCTAATGCTGTGCTCCAATGCTTGGCCTTTACTCGACCGTTTACGGCCTATCTTTTCCAAGGGCTCCACTCCAAATTCTGCAAGTTTTTTTTCCTTCCGATTGCTCTTCTTTGACTCGCTATTTTCCGACTTATTTAAGACCATGCATTGGACATCTTTCTCATCTGACTGTCTCAATTTATTTATTGTTACAGGTGAAAGTAACGAGTGGTGTTTCATTTGTGAGTTTGAATTTCTTATTTACAAGGCAAGGGAAGGAACCTCTCCACTTTCTCCCATTGGAATTCTATCGAAAATACACAAAATCGGAAGTCATCTTGGTCATGGCAAGGAGGAAGATGCCCATGAATTTTTAAGGTGAGCGAAGTAGAAACAATTCTCTTGTAAAATAACTGGGAAATAAACGTCTGAATTGCAACAAAAATAACTAATAATGTCGATAAATTCGGTTAACCAAAACCAATCATCAAAGTCCATTGCGAATTTTAAAAAACCCGGTTAACTCGCTTAAGAACCTCACCAATTTTTTTAAAGGGTATATATATGTAAAATATAACTTGTTATTACCAAGTGTAGCCGGTTTTACCACATTTGTAATCAAAATTGAGTTTTGTTTCGGAAAAAATCTAATTTGAAGAATTTTTTCACTGCTCGAGGCATGCTTTTTACCAAAAACCGATAAAGCTAACCGACCAAAACTGATAAACCGATTCCGGTTATGATTTTATTGTAACTGACCTTTAGCAGTAAAAACTAGTAAAAATCAAATTGATCTGTTGCTAATAAGAATCGATGAAAATATCTCTCTTCTAATTTTTTTTTTGTACCAGAAACGTGTCTTCAATTAATAATATTTAATTGCAGGTACGCTGTTGATACGATGCAGTCCATATTCCTCAACAACGCAGGTGCAAAGGGACCTCTGGCTGAAGAATCAACACTTGTAGGAATGACTTTTGGAGGTTATCTTCTATCTAAGGTTGATAAAATTAAGTAAAATTCTTATAATTATTCAAAATTCGTACTTTCTTATGAATTTGTCGTATTTATTTTTTTGTTGTCTTTAAAATTAAAGATTAAGTGCATGAAGTGCCTTGGAAAATCCGAGCGATGTGAGCGGATGATGGATCTATCTGTTGAAATCGATGGGGAAATCGACACCCTTGACAAAGCACTTGCTCAATTTACAGCCACTGAAACCTTGGATCGTGATAACAAGTATCGCTGCAGCAGGTTGGTACTTCTTTTGCTAAAGCTTTTCGTCCTGGTACCGGTTTTTTAATGAATTTTTTTTCCCGGTTTATGATGAAAAAATCTGTTTATTAATATAATAAATTTTAATATACGCTAAAGTGCAAATTTTAATGTCCAAAAGAACCCCAAAAAAAAATCGAAAAGTGTTAATATACTCCCCTAAATCGATTTAAACAATGGTTATAAACTAATACCGGAACATTGGGCAGTGGGCACGGTACCGAAATTTCTTTGGAAACCTAATTGATGTTTTTGAAGAAATCAAATATTCCGGTTATTTGGCTTTGAGCAAATGAATCGGTGTCTGGTGTAAAACCTAAAACCATATGCATATTGCTCTTTAACATTTATGGTAATCAATTATAATTTTTTTTACATGTTTCAGTTTATTTAAAGTCTTGCACTTAAGTCTTCCTTAATGAAGATAAATTGAGTAACAATCTTTTTCTACTTAATGAAGATGCAAGTCGTATGAGAAAGCCCGAAAGAAGCTGACCGTATTGGAGGCACCAAATATTCTAACAATCGTGCTGAAACGATTTAAGGTAATTGCTCAATATATATACAAACATATTCATAATATGTCAGTGATATCTAAACGCTAACCTTAGCCAATAATTTCAGTCGGGCAACTTCGAGAAATTGAACAAGCCTGTCCGTTTCCGCGAGACGCTCGACATGGCCCCATATATGAGCAAACGCAGTGATAAACCGCCTTTGTATGCTCTATATGCTGTGGTAGTTCACTTGGATATCATGGATGCTGCGTTTTCCGGACACTATGTATGCTACGTGAAGAACAGTCATGGCTCGTGGTTCAGAATCGATGACAGTACGGTAATTTATCTTTACTTGTTCCTTCCGAAGATGACCACATTTTCTTGGACTGAGGTACAGGTGCTTTGGTTTCAGTTATCGGTGCTAAATTAACTGTTGCATGTAGGTGGAACCCGTTGACTCGAAGATGGTCTTGTCTGAAGGAGCTTACATGCTTCTTTATTCTAGGTACAGTATCATTGTACTCATTGCGTATATCTATATAAATATTTTGTATATGTATAATTTTTAGAGTTATTGGTAGTGATCCCTTATTATTTCTCATTTTAGTCTAAATTAAAATATGTTCTCGATCTTTAGGCGCTCCCCAAGGCCTCCCGCAATGCTCGGGGCCCAAGCCGTGAAGTCCAAGAAACGGAACTCGGAAGCAATTCCTTCCGCCGCCGGAAAATCCAAGTCAAAGTCGAACCCTACAATCCCGACCTCAGATTTCCCCACCGCACAGCAAAATCTAAGCCCCGACCCCGATGACTGGCGCCGATTCCGAGGCCTAGACTCGTCAAGCCAGAGCTCGTCTCTCTTCAGCTCCTCCGACGCCAGCTCCTCCAGCACGGTGAGCTCCGGTGGCGGCAATGACCTCTCCGACTACCTATTCGGTGATGCAACCACTGGTTTTTACAGAGCAGACATTGCTGCATCGTGCTCGGAATACCAAAGGCAGCCGCCGCCTCGAGATACCGAAAGGGAAGGAGTCAAACAGCGGCGAAAGTCAACCAGCCAGTTGGATTATAGGGATCTTAGGGGTAATCATTTTGGGAGAATATCAACTCAAACGTTTTAGTTATTCACAACCAATTTATGTACAACCCTATTCTATTTTTACCCAATTGATTTAGCAAAATTTATTATGCCCTTCAAATAATTCTTCCTCTCTTTATTGATACGCCTTCAAGATACGCCCGTACATCTGTTAAATCAATTGAAAAGTGCATGAAATTTGGAGAAAAAACATTGTTAAAAACTTTGAAAAAAATTCTTAAAGTGACACGTGGCTTAGATAAAAAGGTATATTAAAAAAGATGGATTTTGAAAATCGAAAACTTTGACTATTAAAAGATAAAAATTAAGTTTATAGCAATAAAAAGTAAAAATAAAAGTGATTATTATTTCATAATTAACTGAACTCTACATCAGATTATTTAAAAATATTTTATTATTATTATAAAAATAATTGATTGTTGCTTTGAAGATAAAAAATTATTAAAAATAAATTTAAGTGTTAAAAAAGTCAGAAACGACGTCGTTCGAAAGAAACAGCAATCATAAGCAATGATTAGAAGAAGCAAGCTCCTCTGTTTGAAAGAGCGATGACGTCAGCAGCACACCCATTCTTCTTCTTCTTCTCCCCCACCTGCTTCCTCCAACCTCCTCACCGCCAGCTTCTCCTCCTCTCCGCAGCGCGACGCCGCCGCGTCGGCCCCTTCTCCTCCGCCGGAGCAGCCATGGCCGCCTCCGCGAGCGGCGGCGGCGGAGGAGGAGCCTTCACCTCCGTCTCGGAGCCGGTCACGTTCGAGCGGGAGATCAAGAAGAGCAAGTTCATCGCCATCGCCGGGCCTGTCTCCGACGAGACCTCCGCTTTCTCTTTCCTCTCTCAGGTGCGTAATTGCTTATATGTATATATACATGTATATGAATATGAACGATTGCTCGTGTTCCAGGTTCGAGATCCGAAAGCGAATCACAATTGCTGGGCTTACAAGGTTAATCGAACTCTCTCGTTTAATGATTTAGTTTCTGCAGAAAATGATACGATTAAATTGGGTGAATTAGAGACCTTGCAACTGTGTGTGTATATATATATATCTCTTATACACAGTCAATTTACCTCGAAATTGTAGATAAACTACTTCTCAAAGGAATGGAAATTGTTAAAAATGTGGTTTTTGATGGTGTTAGGTTGGTGATCAATACCGGTCGAATGACGATGGTGAACCGTCAGGTACAGCCGGGAAACCGATACAGTCCGCCATTGGCTCCTCGGGAATCGACAGAGTTATGGTGGTCGTCATCAGGTGATTAATATTGTTTACTTGTGCTTCAGTTCTCTAGTGAAACATAATTTGTTTTTAGAGCTCCGAAAATTGTCACATGATATGCTTTAAATCGATCGCAGAACTGCCTATTTCAAGTTATTACATTCATTGGCGATTGCTATATAACGGGGTTCTGGTTAATTAACGAGCTAATCATTTTGTGCTTATTTTGCTCGATTTTGTTTGTGCTCCGTAATACGACTTCAAGTTTTATAATAGTATATTTCTTGGGCGTTTATTTAGGTATTTTGGAGGCATCAAACTAGGGACGGGAGGGTTAGTGAGAGCCTACGGAGGAGTGGCTTCAGAATGCTTGAGAAATGCTCCAACCTGTTTAGTAAAATCAAAGGTATTGCGCTTCTCATTTCGCTCGTGTGTGGTATTGATTTTCGATGTTCCGAATTAAGTCGTGCAAGGTTTGGCATAGCAAAGAGACCAAGATGAGGCATTTTACTCTTAATTTGTATGAATGTTGCATATATTATTGCCTGGGCAGAATGAAAGGAACTTAGCTTTTTGAGTAATCGGCAGCAAAGCCCCCTCGAGTTTACTCATCGGTGCACTATGCCCTCTTGATTTCGGTTTTTTAGAATTTCCCCCCTCATCGTGACTTGATTAACTGCGAAATTATAATTAATAATTGAAGTACGAGAGTAAACAAATATACTTTGTTCCGGTAGCCCGGTCACACGGACAAGGACAACAATTTCTATCAAATTTATAAGAGAATGGTGACATTCTCAACGATAATGTAAGTTCACGAGACGAAGTGCACCGATAAGCGAAATTCAGGGGGCATTTATGCCAATTACTCTCACCTATTACTTTTTTTTCCCTCACAGTGTTTAATTCGTTCAAATGCATTGCAGATTCCCATGGGCGTCGAGGTTCCATTCGATCTTCTGGGCGCGCTGTATCACCAGGTAATATTCTAACAAACCCGCATATATATACACATATATTTTGTTTGATTTGGGGTATATTTGTTGCAGCTACAACACTTCCAAGTTGAAGAAATCAAGCAAGACTATGAAACAGGTAAAGATGGAACAACAATGGTGACTTTCAAGGTTGACTTTGACCGCGTTGACAAGTTGGAAGATGCCATCAAGGCCAATTGCAGTAGGGAATTAACTTTCCATAAAGGCTCAAATATTTAATTTCATTTTCTAATATGGAATTCATAACAAAATATTATGTTATATGTAGCATATTTAGTTGAATATAATGTCAATATGATGTCTTACTTCGAATGCACTAAAGAAAATTACCATGAGATACCAAAATCAAAGGAGACTTGAAGGGCATAGATCTAAGGCCCGGTTTTCACGACAAAACCGAGCGCTGGTGCCATAATTTTTGCCCCGCACTTTGACTAGTAAAAACTCAAATTTTCTATTTTCACCTTTCTAGTAACTTGAAAAACGCACGTTTTCTACGAAAATTTACGCTTCGAGAAAATTAATTTTCTATAATCCATAAGCTAGATAGATGTAACATAACCTCTCCTTACATCATTGTAGCATATAACACGATTATAAATACAAAGATAAACTAAAGTTTGGCAACAAGACACTATTAATTAGAGTTTCAAGACAACAAAAACAAAAGAACCCTAATACAAACTCCTAAGCCTCTTTTCTACTTCTCAAAGTCTAGAGACCAAAAGGGTTAGATTTGTAGACTATAATATAAGAAAGCCACAAAAACAAAAGGGCTTCCTTGTAATTGTGTTAGCTTCCACCATTTCTAAGAAATTCTGACCCTGCCGACCACATCGCCATCGATCAGTACGATTGGTGAGGCCACAAGTAGAACTCCGGTGGAGGCGGAGGCGCCACGGTCGTCGCCGGAGCCGGGACGTAGCCGGGCTGCTGATAATTGTGGTAGAAGCCTTGATGGTAATACGCCGAGTCGTACGAGACGGCGTCGGGGAAGTTCACGGTGTTGTTTGTGGCGGTGCTTCCGTCACTGCATTGACCGTGATGGTCCGACAGCGGATTCTCCTCCGCAGCGGCAGCGGCCTCGAGCGATATCTTGAGGCGCTTGGCGACGCCGCCGAGGGGGAGAGCACTCTTTGATATGGCCTCGACGTCGTAGCGCTTCATTTCGAAGTTTGTCACGGCATTCACTCCCCGGAATTTTATCGCTGCGATGTCGTAAGCCTCGGCCGCTTCCTCCTCAGTGGCTGTGAAACAAATTAAACGTCAGGGCAAGCTATGATCTTTCTTAAAAGCAGTTATTTTCGTTTATCATCTAATCAAACGTTACCGAAAGTCCCAAGGTACAGATCTTTATTTCCGGCCACACGGCCAATTCTTGCCTGCCATCTTCCTTGCTGATGATGCCTATTTATCACAAATTCACAATGATCAAATGAGATTCTGAGATTGTTTCGTTGAATAAAATCTTATACAGAATTGTCACGTTCTAACCTTGTAACTCCTCGGTATATCGAAGCGCCCCTCGAAAAGCCGCTGCTTTTCCTGCAAGAAAACACAGAAATGGTTGACTTCACATGGCTCGTTTCTACAAGAACCGACATTGATTTATATCGGATGAAAGCGTTACCGTCTGAGCGATGCGATGAACTCTTGCTTGGTGACATGTTTCATCTCCTCTAGTTCTCCGGCATAGCTTGAAATCTGAGAAAACAAGATTGGCTCAATTCGAGAAGTTAATTCAATAATGTGATCAAAGCTTTGAACATTTATAAGAATTTACGGGAAAATTGGTGGTTGCATTGAGACCCCAGTATTTGAGAGCAGCCAAATCGTAAGCTCGGGCGGCCTTGTCTTCCTTGTCATAGCCGCCTGAAAGTCAACGCTAGAGAAGTCAAACACAACATTACTCTGCACAGTTCATCAGTGAAACATGGAAGGTAGAACCGAAGAACTTACCGAGATACACTGTCGAAAATGATAAGAACGTTGAAAATCCATGGAACCACATTCCATGCAACAACAAAAAATCCAACATCAGTTTTCTTAGCTAAAAGATATCATAAATTAACCCATTTAATCAAAGTATTAACGTAAAAATACGGTCCATTTTGGGGACTCGCAAAACTGGTTTTTAATGAAGCTGTTTTCTTTAAACCGCACCAAGACTCTGTATGATAAAAGCAAGCTCAGTCTTTTCTAGGCTCAATCCCGGTACCTTTGGGGATTCAAAAAACCGGTTTGAGTCCCGGTTGGAATAAGGCTGGTTTTTTTTTTTTTTTTTTTTTGTAACGGGCCGAGACTCGGTCCAAATTTCGCAATTAGTGACTAGTAGAAGAAAAGATCGCTAAGTCTCTACTCGGCTCAATCCCGGTATTTTTGGGGATTCATATAACCGGCCCCAATCCCGGTTTTGAAAAGGCCGTTTTGTTTGAATCGGACTAGCCGAGACTTGGTAGTAATAATGCAACTCATGAATAATAGTAGAAGATAGTAAGTTCAGTCTTTTCTTATCCCTATCCCGGTATTTTCGGGATTCGCAAAATAGGGTGTGGAATGGATTGAGTAAAACATCTTCAATTTTTTATTCAGTATGCGGATAGATGAACTAACTTGGAGAGTTATATAAACTAATTCAAAGGAAAAAATTTAGTCTCATTTTCTATGTATAAGAGTTAGAGAGATGAACGGAAATAAACATAAGAGGAAGAAAGTGTCATCCTGACTCGAACCGGGTTTAGAAGACCAGTCCGGATCCCAGCTTCTAATAAGGACCTTAATATTAAAAAATAATAATAAATAAATAAATAAAACGGGGTCAAGACATGGCCAGAAACTGACTCGGACCGGACCCAGTTCCTAGTTTTTGAACTGGAACCAGGCAGGCAAAGACGGGAGAAAACCGGACTTTATCTCAGTGACTTTGAAAAGTAAGGGGGAATAAAAATAGGCAAAAAGCTAGATTTATGGCCGAAAATGTGTAAAACAGAGGCCACTCACTATATGTATATAATATATTATATGTATATATAATGAGGTAAGTAAGTGGTGTGGTCAAAGGGTCAGAGCAAACCCAAGAAAAAGCAAAAGTTAAAGCTAACACACTTCAGACTCAGAGGAGAGAGAGAGCATTGATGTCTGCAAAACATCTGGGACTTTGGGTAGTGGTCGCGTCAAGAGAGAGAGAGTACGGTCTGGTCTCACTCTCACAGGAGGAGCGTAGTGAAATGAAAAACACAGAGGAGAGAGAGAGAGAGAACCACCACAGTTCACGAATGACCAATTTGGCGGCACATCTCATCTCAGACTGACGACGATATAGAGGAGAATCGAAGAAACATAGGGCTTCACGGTATAAATACCCAAACTTTACTCATCTCCAACGTCAAAAAAATAACTCCACAAGTACCTACAAATTTGACAAAGCGGAAACGACGCATATTTTCGTCTATTTTGTTGATCAAATGCCACGTGATATGACAGGCATTTGACAGAACATAAGCGACGCATACTTTAGTCAGCTTGACTTCTCGTTGAATTTGACCAACGTCCATAAAAAAAATAATAACAATGGAGATACACACGACTTCTGTTTGTCAAAATTTAGGTACTTATACCGTCAATAACCCAAGAAATTATAAAAATGAAAAAGAAGATACATATATATATATATATCAATCAATCATGGAGAAATCAAAGTTGAAAGTGCAGAAGAGAGAGAAGCAATAATAAATTATGACGAGACTGCTATCTCTCCTCCACATTCACAACCAACAATGCATGCAAGTTTCTTTTTTTACTACTTTTAGTAGCAATCCCTTTACGTTTTCATGCTCATACTCGTATACTTATATAGTCATCATATATATGTATAGATTATAATAGATAGTGAGAGAGAAGAGACCTTGACGGCCTTTCCTGGCCTGACCCTCTCTTCTACAGCTGTTGTCCCATAGATGCGCTTCATATCTCCCCGTCCACCGGTGCCTGCACGGAATTAATGTTGGTCCTCCGGTTTTCGACGGGTAAATATAGACATGGGAATTTCGATGCCGGAATTAATTATGCATAAATGGACTTTCAATTTGAGTCTATCATTATCTATAATATATAATTGATGAAAATAAAAATAATTAATTTGGAGCCACGTATTGTATTGATGATGAAAATTGAAAATGAATGATACCACATATCATTGTCACACGCTATAATTATAATGTCACACTCGCATTAGATTTTGTGTACTATGAGAGTTTTAACGTATCTATGATTAGATATTATTCTGATCAAAATCATTACTCGATGCATTTATTGAAATGCCATTTAAAAATAACTTGAGTAGGTAGTTCCATTCTTGTAGAAAAGATAAAGAATGGTCGTGACTCGTCGGGCGGTGCCGGATCGCCGACTAGCCCGCATCCACCAAAAAGAGGGGACGGATTTGCCCGCCTTTTTTTCTTTTTCTAAGAAGCCTAGAAAATAAAAATAAAAAAATGCGACCGGTTGCCCGTCCCATAGGCCGGTGGTGGGCCTAACAGCGAAGCAAAGATGAGAACTTTCGGTTTTATTCCAGACCCGCCTTGGAAATGACGAGCAAGAATATATTATTATCACCAAATAACCAAATTATGACCTTAAATTTAGTTTTATATGCATATATGATATAGCATATATGATATAGCATATATATTTGAAAAATATTAAAATATAGCATATTAGCTTTGCTAATGCGTTGATGAAATGCTAATGATCTACTCCTCGAATGTATAGTCTGATCGAGTCTTAAGCACAATCTAAGCAAACCCAGAAAGCAAAGACCGGAAATTTCCGCTCGATAATCACCTGGTTACGCCTCGATAGATCGAAGTTCGCTGGCCGAACGTTTCGGAAACCTTGTTATTCGAGCATTCCACGCCTTTCTCCGGCGCGACGGCGAGCGTGAGCGGCCGCGACTCCACCGAGCTGTGGGCTGTGAATTCGAGCTGAGTCCGAGCGGCTGAGGCTGAGTCAGCAGTGATCTCCGAGCCCGAGTTGGCCGAGAAGCCGTGGGTGACCACGGCCTTGAGTTCTTGCTGTTGGCGATGGTTGTGATCGTAGATGTGGGTGAGCGACGAGTCCTGCGTCTCCGTTTGGCTGCACTCGGAGTAGCGGACCATCGACGATGAGTCACCGAGAAAGTCCTCGAGCTTCGGGACTGTTTGGCTGCTCGGGAGGATCTGCGAGCCCATGAAGCCGGTCAGGACCGGCGACTGATCGCTCGGTTTCACTCCGCTCTGGTGATGATCTTCGGCGAAGAGCATTTGCTGTTTCGGGTTGTTCCAACCTTAGATTCGGACAAAGAAATTATCAGAAAAAACTAGTTTCATTACAAGCAGTGGCAAAAAACTTCAGTACATATCGATTTTCTCGGAAGCCAAACATAACAATCACTCATATATATACATACATATATATATATACATACATACAAATAATACTCTATCAGTGTTCTTATACACATGATCAAAGAAAGCTTAAGCAGATTTTCTCGGAAGCCAAACAGAAGCAGAAGCAAGTAAAATTTCTTAGAGGATAATCACTCGTGTGAGATATGTCTGTGTATATATACGTACATATTATACTGTATTAGTCTTGATGGAAAGCTACACAAGTCAACATTTTAGGTTTCGGATTGTTCCGAACATATCAGAAACGAGCTGACTCGGTGACTGAACTCACATGCAATGTAAAAATCTGAAGAAGAACAAAATCTAGTTCATCGATTTTCTCGACAGCCAAACAGATAATCAATCATATATTATATATATATATATAAACACTCTATCAGTCTTAGTACAGACCGAATATTCCGAGGAGAATAGGTTCTGTTAATCGATTTTCTCAGCAACCAAACAGAATAGTCCCTCAGTCCTCACTGTTTGTTTGTTCTCTGGGCAGTGATCGATGAAGCTAAACAGAAGTACTACACATGATCATATGTATATATATATAAATATATTTGTATCTACCGTTGTTGGCATAGAAGTTATCGATGAGATACTGAGGCGAGGAAGCGGAAGGGTTTTCGAAGGCCATGAACTGAGTCGACTCGGAAGATCTCAGCATCTCCAATGGCGAGAGAGAGAAGGAGAGCCAGTTGGTGGTTGGAGCCATGATCAAAGTATAAATACCCTCTTCCCGATCGATCTTCTCAGTCTTCTTCTTCTTCTTTGTTGTTCTTCAATGGAGGAGTCTGAAGGAAAGAGACAAAGACGCACGCATACGCCATTAATGGGCACAACAGATTTCCTCTTAAAATATTGGATTTTGGGAAACAAACAAACCAAGAAGAGATAGAGGAGAGACGACCGAACCCAAAACCGCCATTTACTTTCAACTTCGACCGTTACACACAACACCAGATAAATAAATAAATAAAAATATAATTACCGAGAATCCATTTTCGTTAGGTTTTTGAGCTGCCCAGAAGAAATCAAGTGCATGCAAAGCTCTCGAGTGGCTAAAGATTGGAGCTTTAGCGAATAGGGGTTTCTGGGTCTCACTGTATATGTATCTCTGGTTCGTTGATAGATATAGAGAGAGAAAGAGGAGAGAGAGAGAGAGAGAGAGAGAGTATGGATGTATGTGAAAGAGATTATGTGTAGCGGTTTCAGCTATCAACCGGCGTAAAACCAGAGTGAAATATAATATAATATAGTATATATGGATATTTGTGGCGTAAATACTCAATTTTGCACTCCGTGAGTGCCAATATATTCTCAATCTCTTTAAAGTTTAATCAATTTCATCAATGTCGAGTTATTTTTTTAGTTTAATAAAAGTATTGAATAATACATATGTTTTCAATATTTAGTTGTAGACTAGACATACAATAAAAGTTATGGTGACATAAAACGAAATCTGATTCGACGTTATTTCGTGGTATTTGGGTCCTGTTCTCGCTAAAATGGGTGGGAGAACACAGGTGCACTTAGTATAAAATTAGATACTTATATCGCAAATATAGTTATTATAAATGGGTTATTGAAAATAAAACCTCTTGAACTTAATTAGGTACAATTTGTCTTCTAAACTTAAATTTTTAGCGTAAATGTCCCTAGTAACGACTCAAAAATTAAATTCATGTAAAACACGTGAGTCACTAGTAACTATTCTTATCAACCATTTATTAGTTTTTTAGAACAATTAATGAATCTACTTATACGCAAGAATAATTATAATAAAGGTTTCACACGACGACCGGATAAAGAAAACAAAATATTATTACTTCATGGGTTTAAAATGCCACTCTAAAACATTTAGAGAGAAAAAGTGCACCATTAAACAAATTTGAGGGGTCCTACGACCAATTAATTACTCTTTATATATTTGGTCTTGGATTTTGGTTAAGGAGAGAGAAGAGAGTTTGTCTGATAGAGAGAGAAAGTGTCTGAACAGGGTTGCGAAAGATCCGGGCTAGTTGAAATTTGGTGACTACTTTGATGATGTGTACTTATATTATTTCTTTTCTTTTTTAATCCCGATTTAATTTATGCTTATAAATTGTAACAATCAATTTTCTTTTTTTCCCAACTCTTATTCTCTAACATATTATTAATAATAATAAACAAAACAAGCAGGCCCTTCAAATCGGGCTTTTATAACTCTTGTCCTTTTTAATTAAAATAATTTTATGTTAAATTAAAATTTATATGTAGGATTTAATTTCAGTTTCATTATAATTTGATGATAATTAATTTTGGTATCCATGATATTTGAAATCATTGTGTTACTAGGTACTGCTGCGCGGGGAAATAAAAAGAGCTAGAGAGTGGAGGTGCGGGGAATCGAACCCCGTGCCTCTCGCATGCGAAGCGAGCGCTCTACCATATGAGCTACACCCCCATTTGTGTAGTTTATCATCCTAAGACAATAGAAATATATACATAAATATTATTATATAAATATGTTGTAATATATACATATATCATCAATAGTGTCTGAAAAAAAGATACATTTTATAAAAAAATATGTATAATCAAATTTGGTTGGTTAAGCGGTAATTCCAGTACATATATCTCTAAGAGGTCCCGGGTTTAAATTTTTTGGGACTCATTTGCGTGTCCCGTTTACAAACGTAAACTTGACCAATAGTGTTATATGTTCTTACGATAAATATATCTAATAATACGATAATACATCTTAATCAATATTGTACCATTCAAATATATATATATATATAATTAGATACATATATATAGTCATATGCCAGTATGACCGATGACACCAATCAACAACAATCAGACTCTTATCGTTTACTCAGCACTATCTAAGAGACTAAGACTAACAATATGACGTATTGTCCTCACCATTCAAATATGGTATATTAGTATTCAAACTTAAACTATTATATTTATAGCTGTTGGGGTTAAAATTTAAAAAAAATAATGGTAGAACTACTTAATGTCAACGCATGTGAAGCAATATTGTAATAAAAATTGATTAACATTCGTAAAAGAAAGAAAAAAATTGATAAAAAAAATATCATCTCATATTTGTTGACAACGTACTTTTGTCATAATTTTTTTTTACTTTGAACTCATATGAACTTGGTTAGGTCAAAGTTCACATACTTTTACTGCGATTACCCGTAAAATAAATAGAACAATTGACAGCCCTAATTACTCAAATAGCGCAAAACACACCAATTACTCAAGTAGGTATTGTGAAATATATAATGAAAAATCTGAATGAGCAATATAAATAATAAATCTACATAAAAACAGTGCTTCCAAAGCATACTCTTACTATTTGGACTAACTAAACCTACTACAACAACCAATAAACACCCTTTAATCCATACTGCAACTGATACGTACAAAAGATTCCCCGGCCGCCCTAACAGTTGAAAGCTCGAGCACATGAATATCTTTCCCCGGGCGCTCCAACGATAAAAAGATTGTGTGAGTAGTTGAATTCGTTTCGTTTTTTCTTCCATCAATGATGTTAAATCCCCACACTTGGGCAAACAAAGATTCCCCGGCAAGGAATAATCGGCGAGCGAGGAGGGATCGTTCCTGATTTCGTCTGACTTTGACCAAACGTAGGCCCCTCGTTCATGTCGGCTTCCCGGTACAGTGTTGTCTAGAATGAATGCCATGACGAGCGTGATCACCGTGTTCAGAGACAGAATCGCATTCATTGCGAAATCAATCTGGACAAAAGGAAAAAACATGTTCAACTAGTTCTAAGCTAAAAGAACCAAAAAAGAAGAAGAGAAAACCAAATATAAGGCTATAGAAAAAGCTACAGCCAAATCCGGTTTACTGTCAATTAAATCGATTAAATCGTGTTTACAGATTTCAGTTTCAGCACAGTTATTTATCGGTTTTAGGTACATAATAAAAAATCAGTTTCTGTTATCAACCAATCATCTGGTTTTCCTTAAATCCGTAACCGATCTGCTTTAACACTTGGCTTCAGTGAAATGTAACTGGTTTTTGGTCAATCAACATATTCGATTATTTTTACTAAAATTTGGTCGTTTAACTGTAACCGGTTTTCGTTTTCTGTAACTGGTACCTTACGAACTGTAGAAGGAACACAGTAAAAAGAACAACTTACTTGTTTATTGCCACTAAGGACCGGACCACTCGATGCCGCTGCATAAGGCACGAGATAGCTCGGAAGAATCAGTGTGGATTCGGGTTGGTACTGTTGAAAATATGCGGGAATCGATAAACCGAAGAACAGCGATATCCCAACGATAGTCATGTTTCTAAAGCTTGTCATCTGACTATATTGCAGGGTCGAGAGGCCCAACGACACGATGAGCGCCCAAATGAAGCACAGCGTAGCAGCAGCCAGTGAAAGAGGTATCGAAGCAAGAATTGCACCAACTTTCCCTATTAAGCTTAAAGAAGACACGAATCAGAGAAAACCCTATGAGAAAATGACGAATTCAAGCAACGAAAAAACTCAACTTAACAAAATATGAGCAGATATGAAAATAACACGAGCTTCAAAACATTACAATGGTAGAGAGAAGATTAAGAAAATAAAATGCGACGATTATATTTAAAGATACATTTAATCCTATACCATTCAAAATTAGATGGACAATTCAAATACTTGGAAGGGGAAAAAAAAAAGGGTTTTTCCCTACCCGGAACCAGCCGAAAATTGCTAAAATCCTGGTCCCAGTCGAGGGGTAAGTTTACGCTTATAAAAAACAATCAGAAAAGTTCTCTGTATTTGGAAAAGAAACAAAAAGTGATTTGAATATGAGAGCTCGAAGTGGTTTCGATTATTGAGGACAAATTTTGATTTTTACCTAAGAACGAAAACAATATCAGAAGAACTGCTCCTATTTGCACAGCCCTTCGATTAGCGATCTTCGTTACTCTAATGGTGTGCATATTTTCCGTCAAGGTCGTCGACCCAGTTCCGGAGCCCCAGAGTCCGGCCAACATACTGCAGAAACCCTCCAACGCGATTCCGCGGCTGACAATTCCCGGCGTTGGAGGCCTCACGTCGATGAGCACCGACGTCGTGTGGTATGTGCCGACCTGAAGAAATTTTTTGCCTTTTCGTGTAAGTTATTAAAAAAAAAAACTTAGTCCAAACCGTTATATAGCAATTAATATATAACAGGGATTCTCCAAGAAACTAATTTTTCAACGTATTTGAGAGATCGCGTACCGAATCCACTGACGCAACAAGTGACGTTACAATCATGATAATCGAAGTCCTCATACGAAAGACGGGCAGGCCCCACTGCAAAGGATAAGGAATCCGGAACCACAAAGCCGCTCTCCATGCGTTGGAAGCGTCGGTCCTGCAATGTTGCATCGTAGAGGCATGCTTTCTACATGCATCGTTCAGGATGTTTGAGGTTGGTATGTTGGCATTGCAGCCTTTGTAGTCGTAAGCCCCGCCAGCTGTCAAAAAGAATGCGTACGACCACGTGATAGCTACGCTCAACGGAACCTGACATTGTAAAAAACTCAGCAAGTTCAATCATGAATAATTTAATGTGTATATCAAATGATACTCATTGAATTATATGAACAAATCCCTGGATGCAACATCGTACACATTCATCTCTTCTTATATGTTTTTTTACGTACCCGGGGATTTTCTTACGGGTTTTTAATGATGGAGAAAAATAAGTATCACACATACATTTTCTTGTGTAAATGTACATTACATAGAGAAAAAGAAAAACCATTTTTCATATAGGTAAAGCATTAAGAGAATTAACAAGCAACAAGACCCTCACCGCGTAAATCCAAAACAACCGATGCCCGAAGACTGAAATCCCACGAAGATACTACAGAACAAACATATACCGGCAAAATTAGGTGATTTATTTAAGAAATTGTACAATGAAAAATAAAACGTGAATTATAAAATATATAAACAAAATCAACATGTAACGTACCAATACGCATATGAGCACCAAAAGTATCAAAGGAACGCTAATCTCTATGCAGTTTCCAGCTTGCGGAAATCCGTAGCTGAAAAAGGCGAGACCGATTGCAGCAACGGTTGGTGCCACGACAATGGGGTTTATCACTCTGCAACAAATTATCAAACAAACTATAATTGAATAAGCTTTTAATACTTGTGAGGAAAAACAAAATCAATCTCTCAATCACCTTAGTAAAAGGCACATCAAACCGCTAAGCCCGAGGAAGCTTTGAAATATCGATCCAATGATGATAGCCCCTTGGATTTCTGTCATTATACGCCTGAATTTCTTCATCCCAATTACCAACCATTAATCAGACAATGATCATAATCCATATATACGAAACCATTAATAACTTATAAACGAAAAGCACACATAGAAAACGAGTAATTAGTACTCGCCGGCCGCCGCCTCTAAACTTGTCGTGTTGTCTCAGTTTCTCCCATAACTTTTGTTTATTGTACCAATTTCCCTCGTAAATTTTCCGAATTATCCCAATTCTCCCTCCGAATACTTTACTCCCTGAACTTGTAAATTTTAGAAGTACCCACAAGACAAAAATATATCTTGTGTTTTTCTTGTCAAATTTTAATTGACATTACATGTTACTACATTATGATGATTTCTTCCTTGAACCCTAGTATGTGCATTGAACGTGACTTAAAGATTTGACGATTATTTAACTATTGGGAGGAAATTACTATAATTTACAAGTTCACAGTGAATACGAGGTAACACGAAAAGTTTAAAGAGAAGTAAAACATCAGGAGAAGTGTACAAAATTGAATTTATACACTTACATGATCAGTAAGATTCCGGTGCTCCTCGGAGTTCATAATTACCAAAGCAGGCGCCAAATACACAAACGAGCTTCCTTGAACTAAGGGAAGCCGGGTTCCAAAGTACGAGTGCAATAGTGTCGTTACACCGGAAAGAAGAAGCATTGTAGAAATCACCGTAGCAGTATCTTTCTGTCATCATGCATAGAAGCTAAACAAATTCAATCTTACATTGCAATAAACATAAAAAAATGATGAAAGGAAATACACGTACACCGTTTCCGCCCATGAGCGGGACGATGATCACGGGAATGAACACGAGTGAGCCAGCCATCGATAGAAAATGTTGCAGGCCGTAGCAGGTTAGAGGCACTGCGATTAAGCAAATTGAATATCAATAAACAAGGGCGGTACCAAACAGGCACGTTCGAATAATACCCGATTCTTAATTAACTTAATGAAAATACTATTAAGCACCGAGTAAACACTCAATCACCCAGTTCAGACCAGGATTTTCTCTGAGGCCATACTTGATCACTGAGAATCCTTACCGGGTAATTTGAAAAATAATCAATTCTTAATTAACCAGCATACATAATTAGACCATATAAATACTCGATTACCGAGGATTGAGACTTGTAATGGTGATACGAACCGATATCGAAATCAAACAAAAGAAATGGAATTAATCAATTAATAACAAACCACACATAATTTCATATAAATTCATCAAAATTAAGTCTTAAACCATTAAACTAATGACATAATTAGTACTAACCAAAACCAGGATTATCTCTGAGGCCACACTTGATCCCCGAGCGTCCGCCATTAACGGCCTCTCTTCCTTCTTCACCGTTCTCAGCTCCCCTCGCCAAGCCTTCTTCATCTTCTTCACTCTCCTTCTTTCTCTCCACTTCCCTTTCACCTTCGCCATCATCGCTCGATCCTGTCCCATTCGACCCATTCGCTTTCTCACTCCTCTTCGTCTCCGGCGCAATCTCGGGCCTTCCGTTCCCGGGTCGGGCCGGATCCGGGCCCTTCTCGAGATCGGAGGCGGGTCTGCCGGGTGGGGCGGCGGACTCGCCGGAGGAGAAGAGGCTGCGGGAGACGAAGCCGGTGCGTTTGGCCCAGGATCGGAGCTCGCGAGGGTTGTGGTGGTCGGCTCTGGGCACGAAGGGGTCGATGTTCTTGTCGGCGAGCCTCGGCTTCCTCTCCATTGTCGCTTTGCTCATCTGGGTCAGCTCAGAGGAGCCATGGGAGCAAGGTCCGAGCTTGGGAAGAAGGAGAGGATTGCCACTGTGACAGAGAGAGTGAGCTTCGAAGCTTATACACTGACAGACACTGCTGTTGTAAGGTATAAAAATGTAAACTTAGAACTTGGAAAGGGTATTAAAAAGTTATGTTTTTAATACTTTATTATTCTTTATAACATTTAATATTTTAAGAAATTAATCCATACTATATATATATATATATTAAGAAATTAAGGCATAAGTTTTTCAACGCAAATCTTCATATAAGATGAAAAATAGCGGTGAAAGTAACTAGTCCGTCAGTTACTATTTTTGTAACATTTTAACAGATAGGTATATATTTGGTTCCGCTTATATAATCCAAGCCTCCGAGGTATATCTGTTAATGCGTAAAAATGGCTTTAACTTAGAGTCGGATCCAAGCTTCGGGTCCCGAGTTAGACTCGTTGAATACGTGGATAGTTGAACACTGAGTCAACGCGGGTTGACTGATGATTGTCAAAGCTGGAGGCGTATCCATCGTCGTGGATGAGTCTTCGGGCTGTTCTTGGCAATCCTTGGCGAATTTCCTTCCTCGGCGAGCTCCTCGTCGGGCGAAGTCCTTGGCGAGCTCCTCGTCGGGACGAAGTTCTCGTCTAGGCAAACTCCGGTCTTGATGAAGTTCCGAGCTGATCTTGATGATTCTTCGTATTTTCCCTTTTTTGGCGAGCTCCTATAGTGAGGGAAGACCTGCAAAAAAAAGAATAGATCGGGCCCGTGCCCCATCGCTTATGGTTGGGCGAGGCTGCCTACGTATCTCAGTTTAAGAGAATTAGGTCCCACGTAGTTCAGGGTTAGTGATAAATGACGAGTGAATGGCGATGTGGTTTGCTCGTCGGAAGTGTCGATGTTGGCGGCGCAGGGGTGACCCTAGGCCGAGCGGCAAGGGTATTACCGGCGTGAGATCCTCCTTGTCGACCTCGTCGGTGTTTGCGAGCTCGTTGTGGCAAGGGCCTTAACCTGACGAGGGATGCTCCTCGTCGACCTCGTCGGTGTTGGTGAACTTGTCGTGGCGAGGGCCTTGATCTTGCGATCGCCGACTCATCGAACAACCCTCCCGTCGAGGCTGAGACTCAACTCAAGATCTCTTCTCAGACGAGCCTCTATCGGGGATCTCTCAATGCTCATTGGTGAAGAGGGCGAATTTTAGAGAGAGAAGCACTGGAGGAAGTTGTGACTGAGTGTGGAAATGAGGAGGGGAAGACTCATATTCATAGGTAAAACAAATTCCCTGAAATTGCACATCAGGGGGCGTGCAAATTGCTCTCTTGCCATAGGGGCTTTGCTGTGGCTCCTAGCCCTTTCTAGGGGCTCGTCGGTGCTCCTTGGATCGTCTTTGATGTCTTATGGTTATCCGCGAGTTTGTATGTTGAGTCCGGGGGAATCTGGAGGATTTCTCGGTGGTTTTCGTAAGCTAGTATCTCCTCATCGTGTGGAATAATTGTGAGTTATCCCTTCGTCAAATTGTTGCGAGGATGCTCGCCAGGCTAGGGTACCTCGTCGGACGAGGGTACCTTGTCAGGCGAGGGGCTCGCCAGGCCAGGGTACCTCTGAGGGGCTCGTCAGGCCAGGGTACTTCGTCAGGCAAGGTACCTCGTCGGGCGAGGGGCTCGTTAGGCCAGGGTACTTTGTCAGGTGAGGAGACTTTCTAAGGGTTTTGTCTTCTTCGTCCTTACGACTCTGAGCCTCACGAACGTCTTGGTTCGTGGGCCTTTGGTCTTCGACTTCGCCGGTAGGCTTTGACTTTTATTGATGGGCTTTGATTTTTTGCCAAAAGGGGGCCAATTTTTACATGTTCCAAAATATCTAATGATGTTTCAGTATATTTATAATTTTCAATCGATATAGTTACTATCGTTTTCCCATAATTTTACAAATTTTTGTTAATAGCTTGGCTGTTTACAATTTATATATGTACCTAGAAGTCAACCGAGCCAGATTTGGTCGAGAAGAACCTGGTCGGATGAAGAAACCCATATCTCATCCGATAGAACGCAATCGTCCCCGCTGCTCGACGAGCCAATATCTAAGACGGTAAGGAAGGAACTAAAATCTCACACGAGCCTCAAAGGCTAACTAAGGGAGCTCTCCTACAAGAGGATGCCTCGCGGAGCCGACACGATTCTGCGCAACCAAGACAATACGAAATAGCTTGGACCACAAGATTAGAGTTTATTATTCCTTGTAATCAAAGCCCATTAAGAGGCTCAAATCCATGTCTATAAATAGTATAGTGTTCTTTACAAGGACTAAGGATAGCTAATCGCTAAAAACATTTACTACCAAAAAGTATTATAATCAATTCATAAAGAACATTGTCTTTTCCTTATCCAAATTTGTACTAAATAATTCAAGATTGTACTTGTTTTCTTCACACGGTTGTACAAGAAAGACATTGGAATCAAGAAGACAAGAAAGATGACGTACTAATTTGTTCTACCTATATTCTCTCTCAGTTCCTGAAATTGGTTACCATTTTGCTCCTAAAAAAAACATTCTCTAAACTAGGCGTTGCCACGCGAAACGGTGTGACTATTGTAAAGTAATATACACCCCTAAAACTCATGCCAGATTTAATTTTATTGACTTGTGCATAATAATTAAATTTTTTATTCAAGTCTAGTAGAGGTGTGAAGAAAATGGATAAACTTAATCAGACATAATTATAGGATTCAATTTATCGAAAGTCTTCGATCCAATAAGACCACATTATCATTGGGTAATAGTTTGGTTGGGAAACACTCATGTCATACCTATATATTTTTTCTTTCATAACACAAAGACATGATATTAACGAATACTCACTTATTCATAGCGTATGAAAGTTTGGTTTGAATGTTGCTGTAACGAAAAGATTAAAAAGCAAGTGCACGCAACACTAGAGATTGCGAGTATATATACCGAATTATTTCTCCTGTGAATATGAAGGGCGCATCGAACAAACAACTTTTGCTTAACAACCTATCTGTTACTATGCAAAGAATGTGCAAAAGTTTGAGAGCAATTTTGAATTAGTCAGATTTAATGCTAATAATGCATGTGATAGAGAATGATCGTCTCATATGATATACAAAGTTAACTAATCCTTGAGGAAAATTCAAATTATGTTCAATTCCGATCAAGGCGAAGGAAATTTAAAGTTTGAGGTCACGTCATAACATCCTCAATACCCCATGAATCCGACACAATAAAGAATCCATTCCACACAGAGAACACTCAATTTCTACAAATCCTAGGTCCTCTTTCAACAATCTAATTGGAAGACGACAACAGTATAACCATTCTAAATTCGTACAATATCATGGATTCAAATTCGGGCAAAGTGGCTACGAAAGTAGACAGGAGACCGACTCAGACCCAATCCAAATGCAAGAACGACGAAATCGCCATCGCATAAAATCAGCTGGCATATTTAAGCATGATCGACTTATCCAACGGTAGTGGTTTGTTGCTACACGCGATCTCGAACTCGCATAGCCAATAGGAGCATAAGCAGCCCAAACACAAGATGAGTTGCACATGCATCAATTCGAATCGTGAAAGCGACATACAAATACGACATGGTACGGCTCAAGTTGTTCAAAAAATGTTGCTGGTCGATGTGTCTTTCATATTCACATGCAGAAATAACTATAGTATATAGTCGCAATATTCAGTTTAGGTGCTTCTTATCTTTATCGCAGTGACGACATTCAAACTAAGCTTCTGTATGCCATGAATAAGTGTGTATTTGTTATTATCATGTCTTCATAACGATAAAGAAAAATAAAAAATTTGACTAAGTGTTTCCTAGTCACAGTGTAACTCACTTCAAGAGTGATATTCCATACATTTATGTACAAAGCTTTGCATTGATGTATAATTGACATAGCAAGTTGTTTACCTTTTCTCATTGACCTTTATTCTACTTTTGTTTGAGCAAAGAATAGTGACAACTAGTTAAATGGTACCAACATTTCTAGATTGATTCCCGTTTCTCCTATGTCTATTGATGCAGATCGACGGATATGAAAAATAATGGATTTTCTATTATACAAGCAAAGCACGATTCTTTATTTTCATCATCAACACCCTTTACACAATAGTCTTGAAATAAATTATGTAGGAAATAAGAGTCATAAAATATGACAACCTAATCTTCCTATTCCTAATATAAAAACAACCGGATAAATTATAAATGAGAGAGATGAATGCAAATAATGTGTAATCATTATTTGCATTCATCAAAGATATAATAGGAACTAAATAATTCATGAGTGAACAAGCATGATTAGTGTTATGTGCATGCTCAATGCCGAAAAAAATCATCCTCGAATTTGACTATCACCCCATTCCGTGACCTCGCCGTTATCACCGCGCTTATATCGTCGCCAAAGTCGTCGTTATAAAAAGACTTCCTTAGATCTGCACTGTCTCGCATGATGTCTTTGAGTCACACCTCTATGCTTGTCCATCGTTTCCGAACCCGCTCTGCAGAGACCTGAATGGATCGGCATTCGTACCGCGACAATCAAACCTTCTCCACAATTAGGTGTCTTAGACACACATGTTGTTTTGGGGACTGATGTAGCAAGAATCGTTGTTGTAGGATTTAGTATAGCAAAATTAACGTTTGTTGAGATTATTGTAGTAACCCCGATCGGTCGAAGCTCGTAAACAACGAGAGCTACGCTCGCATCAATGTCAATATCACAATTTTCTTCATCGTATTCATCGTACACGGCATCGCCGTACGCCAACTCGCCGGACGCCGTATCACCATACTCCTTCACGCCGTACTTCGATTCGCCATACACGGTCACGCCGTGTTCCTCCTCGTCGTACTCCGACTCGTCGTACACGGCCTCGCCATGTTCCGCATCATCGTACATCGTCTCGTCGTACTCATCGTACACGGGTTCATCGTAGGCGATCTCGGCGTACTCCGCCTCACCATCGACCAACTCGCCGTACTTTGGGATATCCACTTTACACGTCGATCCCCACCTTGTGAACTCCGGGGCCGCCTCATGTCGATGCATCTCATGACCGTTTCCTCCATTATTCCACCCGAATGGACTCTCGCGATCGTCTTCGGTGTCAGATTCGTTGCTTTGATTTTGTTGCTCTGATTGATGTTGCAACATTGTACGCATCTGTTGGCTCAACAACTCAATCTGAGCGTATAATCCGTCGAAAGCGTGACTTCACGCTTCACAAACTCGTCTATGAATGGATCTTGAACGACCCGTTTCTTCGGTCCCATCTGAACATAAACGGTTGGCTCTTATATCAACTGATGTAGATCGACGGATATGAAAGACGGTGAATTTTTTTTATTGAACAAGCAAAGCTCGATTCTTTATTTTCATCATCAACTCCCTTTACACAATAGTCTTGAAATACATTATATAAGAAATAAGAGTCATAAAATATGACAACCTAATCTTCTTATTCCCAATATAAAACAACCGAATACATTATAAATGAGAGAGATAAATGCAAATAATGCATAATCAACTCAAATAAATAATAGATAGTTAATCAAATCAAAGATATAACATGAACTAAATAATTCATGAATGAATAATGCCCAAAATGTGAATCCGGGTTAAACCCGGATTCGAAAAAAAAAAAAAAAAAAAAAGCCCGGATACCGAAATATCCGGGTCCGAGTTTTTCCAGAACCGGATATTTCGGTATCCGGGAAAATTAAAACCCAGATAGACAAATATTCAGGTTTTTTTTATAAAAAATAAAGAGTCGTTGGCTCTCGGCAAAAGTAGTTGGACACGTGGCGAGCAAATAGATCCGTTGGGAGGCAATGGTAAAATTGTTAACAGGTCCCTGAAATAGCCGTTGGACCTCAAAAAACACCACTTTACTCGAATTCCTTCACATTTTCTCCCTATAAATATCCCACTTCAACCTCATTTTTTTCACACAACTCATTCTCTTCATCTCAATTCTCCCAAACTCTCTCAAGCTCTCATATTTCTGAATTTACTCTATAGTTTAGCTACTTTATAATTATATAAATACTCTCTATTGTTAGTTTAATATATTGTCGTTAATATGTTGAGTGGCAACAACCGTTCTCGAGGACGTCCCGATGTCCGAGGAAAAGGACGGTCCACTTCGTCGCCGCGGTCGATTAATAGCGGGACGGGTTTTAGTCAACATAATTATAATGTCGGAGTTATGAATCAACACAATGTTCCCGGTTCTTCTAGCCAACCGTTACCGGTTCATGGTCAATATGGTACCGGTAGCGTCGGACCAAACCAACAATTACTAATTTCTCAAGGTCACGGCGGTATGTTTACTAACTTACTCAATTTCAAGGTCCAAATATTCCGGAATGGAATAGCCTTAGCAACGAGGAACAATACCAAGCACAACAAGTCCACCATCACGAGCCATCACGAGCAACAACAATATGTTTCCCAAGACGCCGAGGTACGTTTAATTTATTTGATTTATTTTAGTTTAATTATTTTAGTTTAATTAATTAATTTGTCACGTCTCTTGAAAGTCATAGTATGCTCTGTGGTTGCGGTTCCGACTGATCTTCCACATCAGAAACGAATTTCTTGAGATTTAATAATCATTTAATCATATTAGTTTAATTAAACTTTAAATGGTTACTTAAATAAGTTAAAAAACTAACAATTAATTTTAATTATTTTAGTTTAATTAATTAATTTGCCACATCTCTTGAAAGTCTTAGTATGCTCTGTGGTTGCGGTTCCGACTGATCTTCCACATCAGAAACAAATTTCTTGAGATTTAATAATCATTTAATCATATTAATTTAATTAAACTTTAAATAGTTACTTAAATAAGCTAAAAAAAATTAAAAAAAAAAAGTAATTTGTATGTGTGGTTATAATTATAAAGTTCTTATTGGATAATGGTGTCTTAGAAAGATTGGTTTTTAAATAAGGTTTGCTTTGCAATCTCCTCCAAGCTAGCATGGGAACATCGGGGAGTTCTGTCTAGAAAAGCTTGGGCCTAAAGCGAGATCATATCATCCTTTCCAGTCGATCTAGCCGTGGAACCTCGGCGAGTTCCGTCCAAAAGAGCTTGATAATTATTTTCACACATGAGAAATACCATTTTTAATTTTGTTAACTTTTTTATTTAACTATATGAAATTTAATTAAATTAATATGATTAATATTAAAATTTTAATAATTGTAATTGTAATATTCCTTGTAAATTTAAAATAATATTAAACTCTTGTAATATTCCTATGTTTTTTTGGGAAACGAGGTCGAGGAACCAATCCAACGACCCCGATGCCGAGTACGATGATGATGATGCTACGGAGGACCCGAACTACGTTCAAGACCAAGGCGAGGAGGAGGAAGTTGACGAAGTTCTACGAACGCCGCCGCCAGCTAGACGTGGACGTGGACGTGCACAACAACCCTTGGTTCCGGGTGAGCGCGGTCGCCCCCCATCCACCGGCGAGGAAGCGAAAGAAATTAATTTGAGCGGTTTGGCAGAACGACTTCATACCCGACTACAGATACAACTACGAAACCGGCTTGGAAGATAGGTGGCGGAATTTCCAAAACTGCAACGCGGAATTTAGGGCCCATCCGAAGCCCGACGGCAACAGCCGCCTAGAAAACCACGTCAAGAATTGCTTGAAGAAAAGTGGGCGGAGGAGGTAAGTCGCTTACCCGATGATCTATATAGAATGTATATTGCTCAGTGGGTTGTACGCGATTGTTTGCCTATATCGGCACCCGAGGGAGAAGGTTTTAACGAAATGATGATGAAGGTGGCGCCGATAAACTATAGAGAAATATCATATTATATAACCCACGAGACAATTATCAAATTTTATAACCAGCAAAGGGCCGCTTTACAAGAAATGTTCCAACGATCGTCTTACAAAGTGTATTTAACGTCGGATTGTTGGAAATGGCATGCTAATGATGATTATATTACGGTCGTAGCTCATTTTATCAACGATAATTGGAAAATGGAAAAGCGTATTATAGGTTTTAGGCCGATGAGGGTTAGACACACATCAATAAACCTAGCCGAGGCGATACTAGAAGTTTTGTCGGATTAGAACCTTAAGGATAGTGTAGTTTCCATTACGTTAGATAACGCAAGTGCCCACACCAATGCCGTAGAAATAATGAAGGAAAGTTTGACCAATTTTAGGGACGATTGTTTTAATCAAAGGTGTGCATGTCATATTATAAACTTGATAGTTCAATTCGGCTTAAAAGTTATTTCAGATAGTATCGCCAAAATTAGGAACACGATTTTGTATATACGATCATCTGCTATGCGTACAATTTCTTGGGAAGATTATTGCAGGGCTCACATTTACCAGGTAAGAACGTTTCAACCGGATATGCCAATCCGTTGGAACTCGACCTACATGGTGTTGGATGTTGTCCTACCATACAAGGAGCTTCTTACAAACTGGATCAACAGCCCGGATCAAGAAGACCGCGAAGACATCACTCCGGACGATTGGCTAATCGCCATCCAATTCCACGCTTTTCTACAACATTTTAATCAAATTACAATTGATATATCTCATGTTTACTCACCCAAGTCTCAGAGAGCTTTGCCAGCTATTTTCGATATACTTTGTCATTTTGAAACCGCTAAACGTAATGCTTTATTTGCCGATGTACTAACCCCGATGATTGCAAAGTTTCAGAGTTATTAGAGTCCTGAAAACCTCCCATTTCTATACTGCGCCGCTGTAATCGTGGATCCGACAATTAAGCTTTCCAGGCTGCAGGAGGTCTTAAATGCCATGCAAGAAATCACGGGGGAGCCCTATATGACGCACAATTACTTCGATGCGGATCAGAAGATGAAGGCTCTTTACCAAGAGTATGAGCAAAAATATAACGACATCGAAGATCAGCTGGAGGAAACGAATCAACAACAGCAACAAACTCAGGTAATTTTTTAAATTTATTTCTTAAGATTAACTATTTTTATTTCTTAACATTACTCTAAACTATAATATTTTTTTGTTCAATAAAGGGCGGACGCGGGGGCGGTGGTTCACAATGACCATACGTGTACAATCACCGTTTATTCTACAACCTTACGGCTATTGGGCGCGGCAATGCATCGACTTCTTCACCGGATTCACAAGGAAGTGGCGCTTCGGGATCTCGAGTTCTTGGTCGACGTCAACGACGCAACACCATGGACGAGTACGCCCGATTCTGCAACCCTCCTCCGACACCGTGCCCTAACGAAGGCCTTGACATTCTTCAATGGTGGCAAGCAAATCGATCGGAGTATCTGGTCTTATCCTTGTTGGCTCGTGACATTCTCACCATCCCGGTCTCAACGGTATCATCGGAGGCGGCATTCTCATTGGCCGGAAGGATGTTAGAGCCTCGCCGCAAGTCTACAAAATCATTGATGGTCGAGATCCTTATACTTTTGAGAGATTGGATTATGGCCAACAAAGGACAACAAGAAAACGATATGTACGACAGAGAATTGGCGAATCACTTTTCACAGATTCAAATGTAATTCGTTTTCAATTGTTCGTTTTCTTATTGTACTTTGAATTTGTAACTTCGTTTGCCGTTCGAAATTTGGTTGTAGTTGTACTTTCACGTATCCTACCTTTGAGTTTGTTAAATAAAACAACATATTTATTTTATTTTGTTGTTGTATGTTTTATTTATTTCATAATTATTTTTTAAATATTTGAAACACTTAAAATAATTTAAAATTTTAAAAATTTATTTTTTTCAAAATCGAACTTAAGTACCAAAATGTTAGATTTGAACAACTAAACAAAACGAGGGACTAAACAATAAATAACACAATTAAAAAAAAACAAAACCCGGATTCGGATATATCCGAGATTTTTTTTCCCAGACCTGGATATATCCGTATCCGGGTTTTAATAAAAAAAAAAATCGGTCGGTATGGTTTTTACCATACATTTAGGGGATTATGAATGAACAAGCATGATTAGTGTTACGCGCATGCTCCATCACCTATCTTTCTGATTTTATTTTTTCTTAGAGAAGTGGAGCATTTAAGTGTAATGGAAGAAAATGAAAAGGAAAATTTGATAAACTCAATTGAAACACTCATAAATCAACTAAAATTTAAAGGACATTCTTTGTAATTATGGCAAGAAAAAGGTATAGAATTGAATCAGCATTTAAATCAAAGCGCAAGTTTTGTAAAAATTTTTGAAAAAAGAGAGACACAACAAGTCTACGAGAGAGGGGAATCTAGATAATAAAAAAATGAAAATTATACAAAATGTTTATTTTGTGTCGAACTTTTTAAGAAATGTCTATTTGTGAAAATAAAAAATATACATAATAAGTAATTTTTTAAAAAGTTCGACACAAAATAAACATTTTCCATTTAATAAAAAAAAATAACAAAAGAATTAAAATGGGCTTTATGTGAATAAATGGACTTACTAAGTTAGGGCAATTGCCTTTTGTTGGGCCTTAGTAGTCTTGTTATTGTTGTAAGCAACACTCCCATTTGGGTTGTATGCTCTTACTTCAAAAAAATTGACTCATTAATTACTTATATGTTATAGTTTTTAATCTAATTTTTTTTACATTATTTTCAAGTGCAGCCCGGGCATACCCTCGGCCCTCTGTAGCTCGACCCATGGCAGTCTTTAAAACATAATAATACGCACTTTATTGCAACAATCAGTCGAAGTCGATGCTTATCGCGATTATTTATATGAATGTATAGCTTATAGAGGTACATTGGTTGGACTTAATTATTTAAAGTTTTAAAGGAAGTTAAGTGATAAAACTCTTTAGTGATTAAACGCAGAGAAATTCTAACCAAAAAACTTCAAGTGGTTTATTTTTCAAAAAAAAAAAAAAAAAAACCGATAACATGTTTTGAAATAATTATAAATCTTTAATTTCATTTTGATTCTCGAAGCACTGAAACCAAATTCATTTTATTGGGTTGTGCTAACTAATTATGGATTTTGACGAAGAAACGACACTATGTGTTAAATTTAGATGTCGTTTACTATTGTTGAAACATTGCAAGTTAGAGTCAACGACATCTAAATTTATCAAATAGTATCGTTTCTTCGTTGAAATACAAAATCAGAAAAATTAAATGAAAACGACTTCACTATTTCATGTTCAAATTCAGAAAAATAAAAATAAATTAAAATTGACACGTGGTGTCGTTTCTTCACCGGAATCAAATATCTTAAGTTTATATGTATTTATATCGCTACGTTTACTCAATAGACCACTTGAAACTTGGAAGTCATTATCAAGATGATTTCTCTATCTCATGATAAAATTTCTCTAAATATTAAATTGAAATAAAGTAACAAATACACCAAATATTTTACTAAACAAAGACATACCGATATTTAAATTGCGCGCGTCGACCATCGATTTACTGCCGGTATGCCCAAAAGAAAAAAAAAATCAATTTTCAAAACATTTGTGGTTATAAAGAAAATTTACTGATTTATGATTAAAATGCTAAGTATCTTTCCTCTCCTAATGCTATTCTTTATTTATAGAAGTCGCTCCAACAATTTTCTTTGAAACAATTCATGGAGGATTTTTTTTGTAATAGTTTGGAGTTTTCACAAGTCAATGCTTTATAATTTTTGATGTGATGATAAATTTAAACTACTTATTGTTGTTTCTTCACTATAATTGTATAATATCATTTATAGATATACTGCACGAACCAAATACATAAAAATGCAATTTTATTTCATAGATTAAGCAAGAAAATTAATAGTAATACAACAAAAAATTAATAATAAAACGACACACGAGTTGGGCCGTATTATTTCTTCAGAAATCTTGTGGAGCTGAATGCTGATTTCCAACGTTCTCCCTGCAACGTAATATCTATATGAAGTTTCGTAGTAAATTTAAGTATTTAATTATTGATTGGCATATACTAATAGTGTATTACATATTTATTGTTTATTTCAACCCAAAAATACGAAGAGTAGTTCTCTTTTCTTTTTTTTCTTTTTATTTATTTATTTATAGAAGTCGATATAATAATTTTGTTAAAACACAATTCATGTGGGACTTTTTATAATTGTTTTGAGTTTGTGCGACATACAAAATTTAGCTATATTTATCGTCCTTTCTTTCCTAAAATTATGTAAGGGTAAACTGCGGCTAATGTATCAAATGTTTGATTTTCTGCGGATTATGTACTCAATATTTATTTTTGGCGGCTAATGTACCCAATGTTTGATCCGTTAGATATTTTTGGGTTTTTCGTCAGTTGACCGTTAGAGAGTTATCATCCTCTATATGTACCATTTTCGTAATTTTTACATAACTCACTCATTTGTTTTCCAAATTTTATGCACAACTTATGGTTGGAAAGATAAGAGATAGATGTACAACTTTTGTATTTTAAGTTTTGTAAAATAAGTTTTAAAAAAATACAAAATTTCAACTACAACGTAAAATTGGACATTAGTTTAATGCAAAATATTTGTTTCGAGCAAATTTTAATATACTTAATGAATTTTTATGATGAAACTTAAAAGCAAAAAGTTGTAGATAAATGTTTTATCTTTCCAACCGGTGTTTATTTATATATTTTGAAAAAAAAAATGAGTGAGTTATGCCAAAAATATGAAAAAATGTGATGTGAAATAATATTTCATATTTTTGGCATAACTCACTCGTTTTTTATCCAAAATCTATAAATAAACACTTGTTGGAAAGATAAAACATTTATCTACAACTTTTTGCTACGTTTCATCATAAAAAGTCATTAAGTATATTAAAATTTGCTCGAAACAAATATTTTGCATTAAACTAATGTCCAGTTTTACGTTGTACTTGAAATTTCGTATTTTTTTTAAACTGATTTTACAAAACTTAAAACACTAAAGTGTTAGATCTATCTCTTATCTTTCCAACCATAGGTCGTTCATAAAATTTGGACAAAAAATGAGTGAGTTATGTCAAAAATACGAAAAGTGTACATATAGAGGAGGATAACTCTCTAACGGTCAACTGACGGAAAACCCAAAAATATCTAACGAATCAAACATCGGGTACATTATCCACCGAAAATAAACATTGAATACATAATCCGCAGAAAATCAAACATTGGGTACATTAGCCGCAGTTTACCCATTATATAATCTTATGTAAACTGCATAGTACGTACAATTTGGCTCAAATTTTATGTGTATAAGATTTATCAGACAGCCAAAGTGTTTTTTTTTTCTTTTTTTTAATGACTAAAGTTATAATGCTTTCTCGCATTACCAAATTTACATATGTAAAAAGGACACACATTTAATAACACAATTTATTTCAAAGTTTTAATTACAATAGTAAGTAGAAAAACGACAAATAATAGGCTATAATTATAATTACGATAAAGCTCTATTTCCCTATGTCGGTTGTCAAAAAAACACCACAATTTACTAAAACAGATAGGCTATGCAGTTAAAATGATAGATAATTAACAATAAATAAAAGATGTATCAATATATTTCATGCAATATATCTTTCAGTACTCAGCAAGTTTACTGTTTTGAATCTGGAAAAGGAAACTAATAATTCAAAAGATGTGTAAATTTCTTTCACATATCGATACAAAATCTCCATACAAAACTAAGAACTAAAACTCAAATATAAAAACATTAGCAATATGTCGTAAACATAATACAATGGTTTGCGGTGCTTGGAGTTGATTTTGCGTTGTGCTTGATGTGGTATTGTCTACGAACATCCCGATGCTTGGCTTGTTCTCCAAAAGAAGAAATAATATGTGGAATTCAAGTAATAAAGAGGGCTACTATTTCAATGATATTAATATTCATAATTTAATAAAAACATCACTCACAAACCATTACATTAATCGATATCTCCCTCTTTTTACACGTTAAAAAATAAATAAATAAAAAATGCATGTAAAGTAAGTAAGTAAAAGACAATGACAAAGGGTTAATCATAAGTAAATAGTACAAAGAGCAATAACTGAAACAAAAAAGAATGGTTAACGTTTGATATTTATCTATTATTATGTAATTGTGAGTAATTTGTTTTATTTCAAATATTTGGAAAATAAGCTCATTGTTGACGTAGGGATACCTTGTTTTTTTATTATTAAAAAATAATTCAAAAAAAGAGAAAAAAGAATGAGATTGAAATTGATGTTTTTAGCATCCATATATATAGATTAATTATATATATATAGATTAAACTAAAAGATATGATTTTACGAACATTTTGTGATAATAAGAGATTATATAATAAAAGTGAGTTACTTTTCCATTGACTATGGTAGTTCTCTTCTTTATTTATTTATAAAAGTCGATATAACAAATTTGTTAAAACACAATTCATGTGGGACTTTTTATAATTGTTTTGAGTTTATGCAGCAAACAAAATTTAGCTATATTAATTGTCGTTTCTTTCTTGAAATTATATAATCTCATGTAAACTACATAGTACATACAATTTGGGTCAAATTATGGGTATGAGATTTATTAGACAACCAAAGTGTTTTTTTTTTTTTTTTACCAAATTTTAAATATGTAAAAGGAAATACGTAAAAGGAACACGCATTTAATAACACATTTTATTTCAAATTTTAATTAGAATAATAAGTAGAGAAAGGACAAATAAATTGTAACTAACTGAGTGTTGTTTCTTTGTAATATATCTCATTCATAGCTAACGTCCACAAAGTATACAGCACTCGGAAAATTTATCCGAATTTATTTCAGGGGTTGATCAAAAAATAATGTGGAGAAAAATTGATTATACATTTCAAATATATCATACGACAACTAAATCTAACACTGGTGTCGTCTCTTCCCCGGAATTGAAAAAATCTCACTTGCATTTTACTCGAAATCCGGCTGTCCGGTGGAAGTCAAGCACCGATGCCACATTCGGCTATTGCGATCAACGAGCCTCGGATACGATATGACTTCTGGAATCGGAAGGTAGACGTAATGTGTGTTGCAAATCCCGACCGTGATGCCGCTGTACCCGGCGAACGCACCGTGGACCTGCAAAAAATATCATTTTTTTATTCCAAGGATAATATGGGAAAGTATCGAAGATGACAGTGAGGGTACGATAGGGGACTTACCGCATTTTGACCAAGAACAGTGCAGAGAATCCCATCTGACGCGTTTGCTCGGCACGCGCGGATCATGTACGTCGGATCAATGTACTTGACATCGGCCGGAGCACCGAGTTCCTTGAAGTACTTCTTTGCCTAATGATATCAGTTGTCCCTATGAGTTTTAAATTGCAGAATTTTTTCCTCGTTCACTATATAAAGAAAATTCACCAACCTCTCGCTGAATATATACGCCAAAATCGCCGAGGACGGCATTTCCCGATGCATCAGTCGCATTTGTTTTATGAAGAAAACTCTGCATGAAGAAGAAAAATACAGGACTTAACAATTGCAGTCATGATAAACATAAATCTTAAGAAAAGAGAAATAGGTAACTCAAACCTAGACTTAATAGAATGTAAATCTGACTGAATTTCAATTTATTGAGGGCTTATAATTAAAGCCGTGTTCGAATAAATGGTTGTGAAAAACTGAAAGAAAATATAAAAACTGAATTTGTGGACCGCAGACCCTAAGTATTGTTTACAGAATGTTTGATGGACCAGATAGGAGGGTTTTTTTCTTTCTATTTTTATTTTTTATTTTTCTATTTAATAAAGGATTTTCTTTCAAAATTTCTCAAGGTTCCAAACACGTCCAAAAAATATTTATTTTATAGTCCATTTTAAAAAAAATCTTCCTTTTGTTTATTAAAAAGAATAATGACCAACCTGTCCTGCGCCCTCAGCTACGCAGAGCACGGCCGAGCCTTTAGTCTCGAGAAGGTATTTCAGGTGTTGAAGAACGCCGTGAGGACCGTGTAAATTGAAAGGAACCTTAAACAACAAACACGTTAACAGTTTCAGCACAAGCTATACAATGACAGATATATGATATATGATATATATATATATATATATATATATATATATTTGTATATATCATAATTATGAATTACCTCTGGTATCAAACATATATCTATTTGTCCACTGGCAAGAGAAGCATGCATGGCTATGAATCCGCTGCTACGGCCCATCAACTTGACAATCCCGATTCCACGGTAAGCACTGTGTGCCTAATGCAGATTGTCAAAAACTTTAGCACCAATACATGTAGTGAAAGACAGAATTAAGCATCGTGAAAAATTGCAATCAAATAGTGCCTCAATATATGCTGAATATATCGCTCGTTGAGCTTCTTCTACGGCAGTATCGAAACCGAATGTTTTATCCATCAGCAAGATATCGTTGTCGATGGTTTTTGGGACGCCAACGACAGCCACCTTCAGCTTTCTTCTTCGGCACTGAGAAAACGGTAAAATTATAAGTTTAATTCAATTTGAATTTTCAGGGCGACGTTATGAAGACCTTAAACATATTCTGTTCTCGAGGGCTTCGGGAGAATAATATGTATGCGATGATATGTGGAACAAGCTATACAATAAAAAAATGTGTGCATAACAGACCTCTTCGTGTATTGCGTTTGCTCCTGCATGAGTGCCATTCCCCCCCAATATAAAAAGCATGTTGATTCCTCGTTCCTGTAATTATCAATTTCAATACATGATAGACGTTTACTCAGTCACCAATCGTCTGATCAATAGTAAAGAAAATTAGTGATCGCCCACCTCCATTTTGTCCACAATCTCACTTGTTGAAGGTCCTCCACGGGAAACTCCTAATAAGCTTCCGCCAGAGAGATGAATGTTTTGAACAACTTTCCGGGTTAGCTGATAATAAATCCAATGTATCAGTGTTTGGGTTAACTTGAAAGACTAAAGAAACTTTTTCCCTGGAAAGAAGTTTGATTACGAGATTAAATGGTAACCGAGTTTGTAAGACATCGTAAACTTACAGGCATTTCAGACAAATCTTCCTCGGAAAATCCCCTGTAACCATATGGAATACCCACTATCTTTTTCACGCCGTAGATTTCAAGTGTGATAACAATCTGCAAAAGAGCCATGAAATTCATCAAAACCAGATATATTTCTGATAAGAAAGAGGGTGAATCATTGCGTAAAAATATGAAACTCACATGTCTAATAACATCATTCAGACCAGGGCAGAGCCCACCACATGTCACAATCCCGGCTTTCACTTCTTCCGGCTTGAAATATATTTTCTCGCGAGGACCGGCACGATGAACCCTGAACGATTCAGTACAAATTATACATTGCCTCTTAGATCCTTACATAGATAAAAGCAGAGGCAAACATGGTGAAATGCAAGAAAACACTTACCATTGTTCCACCCAAGTACAGTCAGGATCAATACATTCTGCGCCGGCAGAAGTAGGCGACGAGTAATGTATAGTCTGAAAATTCAAAACCCAAAAAGCAAAAATATTAGAAAATAAAGCACATTGTTATTAAAAATCCCATATAGAAAAGATAAAGGGACTTAAGGATGTTTATAATATAACACCAAAAGTTACTGCTATATGATAATGGCATGACGACGCCTAAAACGAGTGAGCTAAACTCAAGAATCCCACACGGAAAAAATAATAAAGAGGCTTTAACAAGATCTATAATGTAAGATCATGGGTTAAGTGATATTAAGGCGGAACACCATGATACTTAACATTATATAAGAGCATCGAATCAAGATCGAATCAAGAAACAATGGAATCACGCCAAATTAAGCGCTAGAATCACCATTTTGAAGAGGCATTTTAAAATCTCATGCGATAAAAGATACAAGGTTTATAATTAAGAGACGCGTCTCGAGACATACGTCTCGTACAATAAGTTCTCAAAATTCAAAACCCAAACATCAAATATATAATAGAATAGATCCTTAGTATCTCTTGCATGTTGAATCTACCAAACAATAACAAAACTTAACATGGATACTCAGTTAATAGCCAACGGTGTTAAGGTCAAACCCGATACGAAAAAACGAAAAATCGAAAACCGAATTCCTATGAACACAGCCAAACAGGAGTACAATGCTGCAGATAGCTCACCTTGAGAAGCACTCGATCGTTGTTGTTGATGTATCCGTGCCATTCCTCGTCGGAGGGATAGCCTCTGGCGAAATCCCCCGTAATCGGAGTCCTGAAAACCAAATCTCCACCATCAACATTCAGAATCGCAGGATTGAAGAACGTAAACGAGAGAAACCAGACCTCATTCGGAGGCAGAACGTGGAGGGGATCGGCGCGGCGTCGTCGAAGGCGTCGGTGATGTGAGGGAGCTGGAAGCGCGCGGCGAAGTCGTTCTCGTACTTGCGCTTCCACTCGGGATCGCCGAGGTCGATCGCCGTGGCCGCGGCGGCGGCGCTGGCCTTGCCGCTCGCCGGAGACGCCATCGCGACGACGGAGCTGCGCCGGGGAGTTGCGAAGCGCGGAGAGGGCGGGAGAGAGAGAGGCGCGGTGACGTGAGAGAGAATCGCCATGGAAGCTCGGAGATCGCGAAGTTAGAGTCAAAATGCTGACTTTGGTTTCGTCGCTTTATTATATAAGAGACAGAAATGATTTAATAATTAAAAAATATTAAAGTATAATATTTCAGTATTAAAATATATATGTCTTTAATTTTCGTAAATACACTAGTTTTTTTTTTTAAGTTATAAGCGAAGTATAATTGTAGATTTGGTAATCCTATCTTTTAAACAATTTGCAATTGTAATTTTTAATAAACTTTAAAAATAAAATAAAAAAGATTTAGTATTAAGCTAAATTTGAAATCCAGATATTTTAAGTCGATTACATATTTCATTTTTGAGAAAGGGTAAACTGCGGCTAAAATACCGAATGTTTTAATTTTTTTTATTATATACCCAAAGTTTTGGTGGCTATAATACCCAAAGTTTATTCCGTTAACGCCAAACGAACCTACCGTTAAATCTCTGTTATTTTGCCCGCGGCAAAAATACCCAATGTTTCATTTATTTTAATTACGTACTCAAAGTTTTTTTTTTGGTGGCTATAATACCCAAAGTTTATTCTGTTAACGCCAAACGTACCCACCGTTAAATTTCCGTTATTTCGCCCGCGTGGCACATATTTTTTTAAATAGGGTTTAGGGTTTAATAGAAAATTTATAATATTGTTTATAAATATTTATAAAAATAACATTTATAACATTTTATAAATTATGTACTTTATAAATGTAATATATAATATATCTAGCATAATGTTATTTTATATTTTATAATTTTATTTCAATCTACTAATTATGAATATTTACATGGAATATTATTTTATTATATTTTTTTAACATGTTTAATTATATAGTTATAATTAAATTTTACATGTTACATTTTATAAATTATATAATTTATAAATGTTAAATATAAATTATCTACTTATTATTATTTAAAAATATAATCTTACTTCATTCACTTTAATATGAATAATTTATATTTAATTAAATTTTATGACACTTTAACATGTCACAATTTTAAGTCTAACTTATATGTTAAATGTAACACTTTTACATGTTAAAATATATGTACACTTGCTTTGTAAAAAAAATTAAATGTCGATTACCATAGCAAGAGATGAAGGTGGACGGGTGACTCAGTGTGTCTGCGGGTTCAAGGAGGTCGTGTGATCGAAACCCATGTAGCTTTAAATTTTGTGTCCCACTGGGAGAGAGAGTGTGGGTCATGTATATATATATATATGTATATATATATATAAATATGCCACGACGGAAATTTAACGGTGGGTATGTTTGGCGTTAACGGAATAAACTTTGGGTATTACAGCCATAAAAAAAAAAAACTTTGGGTACATAATAAAAAAATTGAAACATTGTGTATTTTAGCAGCAATTTACCCTTATAATATATGCCACGCGGGCGAAATAACAGAGATTTAACGGTGGGTATATTTGGCGTTAACAGAATAAACTTTGGGTATTATAGCCACAAAAAAAACTTTGAGTATATAATTAAAAATAAATGAAACATTAAATATTTTAGCCGCAGTTTACCCTTTGAGAAAATACTAGTATGAGCTTGATTTGAAAATTATTTAATCGCAACTCAATTTGAACTCATGTTGGAAATAAATATAAACTATAAATAAATGTTAAATTTTAAAACTGGGAAAATTATTTATTGACTTTTATTGTTTATTGTCGTTTTCTTTTTTCTTTATTTTGTCTTCCAGTTCCCACTATACATGAATGTGTAAAAATTAATATGAAAACAAACGACAACGATTTAAGAGATACAAACGACAGCTTAAATGACACGAGCATAAACAGACAGACAAACGACAAGGTGCTTGGAAATTGTTCGTTTTTGTCATTCATATTTAGTATGATGCTCTAAAATGAATTAATAATTAATTAAATGGCTTAACGGGCGTGACTCATTTGATGGCCATTAAGTTATTAATAGCTGTTTCTATCTAAACACAATTTAAGGAACTCATTAAACCTAATCACGTCAAAATCCTTTAGAGAGAGTTCGCATGCTCCACTCCCCTTAGGGTTATGCGAGTTTCTCATTCCCGTGTGTTAGGTCGTCATCCACATACTGACGGGAGCTATTATTCCGACGAAGTGTTTTCCAATCTACACTGTGTAGAGTTCCCGAGGCGACGTGGTAGACGAGGTAGATGTTCGATATTTTTTTTAGCTATGATTAAACCTGTAAATATAGAACAGAACCCGGATCCGGATTCTGTTTTTCACGTTTCTGGAAAAATCCGGAACCGGATTTTCTGGTTCCGGATTTTTTCCGGAAAGTAGAATCCGGTTCCGAATTCTGTTCTGTTTTTGTTTTTTTGTTTTTTTAATATATAATTTATAAAGTATAAACCGGTTTGTACAGGAAAAAGGTTTTTTTTTCTAAAAAAAAACGGATTCCGAATAATACAGAAAATTCGGAACCGGATTTTCTGGTTCCGGATTTAAAAAAAAATTCCGGAAATCCGGTTTTCTGTTTTCTGTTTTTACAGGTTTAGCTATGATCCAAAGTACAAGGAATATGATGCCGCACCAATCCCAAGACAAATCGGCCAAACAGTCTCCGCGGCAAAAGTTTTAAAAATTTAGTAAAATTTTGAAAAATAGTATTTCTTGATTTAAGCGTTTAATCTAGATTTTATATTCGAGGGTATAAGAAAAATGGATTGAATATAGCTTTGGGCTAGCTTGGGATGGTGTATATATTAAGAATATTTGTTGGGTTTGTAGCCCATTTCATCATCTATGTGGGCTTCACTATTTTGCCATTTTTCGTTCATCACAAATGATAAAATCATACACCAAACATGCGCGCTTCTCAAATGGTGTCTAGATATTCTCTTTTGAGAATCTGCTAGAAACTAAAATTTATTAATGCACCATTATTATCATGCCAAATACAAAATTGGGCTAAACAAATAAATAAATAAAAAAGCATATATTTAGAAACTAGTACGTGTGTAGATCATCTTCGATATCATATTTTGTTTAGTTCTTTGGTAAAACATCAAGTTCCAGACATGCCAGTAAAGTTGTTATATTTTTCAATAATTTATTTTGGATACTTCTTTTTTCTGCTCGTCATTGGATGAAAAATTCAAGTTCTAATTGCTTTGGAGACAAGGAATTATGTTCGAACACCATGCGCTTGTGGTCCTATATATGTCCTATGAGAACAAAAACAAAAAAAGGAAAAAGATTAAAAAAAAAAAAGAAGAAGAAGAAGAAAGAAGCAAGGATACGTATAAAGGGATACATACATATATATATGGGTTAATGACGACAAAAATACCCGAAGAGTTATTATATTATATATTGTTTCGTTGTTCAAATTCTGGATACATAAGAGTTATTAAATTAAAAATAATGTTAATATTTATATTAACATAAATATAGAGAATATTTACAAAAGAACCAAAGTCGACAAAATAACTTTTGGAAACTTTTTCTTTCCAAATTTCCCCTCTCGAGTATTTAGCTTTAGAAAAGTGAATTATAGAAAGGAATCTTATTATGAGGACTTCAATTTGCAATGTCTCAATGTAAAGTATCTTGAGTTATCTGTTCTAGGGATTATATATGAATGTCACTCCCTTTGAAAAAAGAACAAGAATTCTCTAGAATACTATATATGTAGCTTTTTAAAATCACGTATACAAGTATTAGATTATATATATATATACATATATATATATATATAAAGCAAGCTTTATCAATTCTTCCTTGGTATTTCTCTACTTGGGTGACAACAAAAAGGTAAAGAAAATAATATGTCAAGAATCGGTTGAGATCATATGTGCTTTGTATTATTACAACAAAGGGGTTACGATTTAATTTCCTACTTTTATTTTTGGAAAGAATATATGTCCTCTGTTTTTCAAAACAACCAACATATAAATTATAATTTTAATTTAACAATATTACTCTTATGTTTTTAAAATTTTAATCATTGTAAAAGAAAAAATCATAAATTGATTCCTTTTTCAAGTTTTGTCGCTTCATAAATTGTCAGCTCGTCACGGTCTATATATACTAGGCAAACTTAAAATTAATTATAATATATATAAGCAAAATTATAAAGTTTGAATTAGAGATATCTTTGAATTTTTGGTATATAAGTTAAGCTAGTGGTATAAAACAGAAACCAAAATATGTATATATATTTCGCTTTTTTTTTTTTGCTTGTAAAATAGAACGTATATAATTACAAAAAAAAAAAAAATCCCTATTTACAATTGATAAAAAAGAGTGGTATTAAATATTAATATCATCATCCAATGAAGCGTGTAATCATATTGATTAGACTCCTTAATATTTATCCTCCTAAGTGTTTTTCAACGTGACCGAAAGTTTTATTTGACCATGCATGCAAAACTCCGAATAGACAAAACGCAATACAATGATGGACCATGAGTTGACGCAATAATATTGTTAAGTCACGAATAACTAATGATTATCTTCCAATTATTCCACTAATTATTATCATGATGGTATAATTGGTGGTCATCAAATCGTTAGCGTGAGAGAAAAAACAAATTTATATAGATTCTCATGGGTCCAACGATTTTGTCCTAGATGCTTTGATCTTATCTTTCACTATATTCAAAGTTTAAAAGCGTGTTAATAATTATTAAGCACACAATTTTAGTTTGCTATTTATGTTAGTAAGCCCCACAAAAAGAAGCTAGCACATATCCATATATATAAATATTAAATATTATGCATGTGATTTATATATAAAGAAAAAATCAATTTTGATGCTATTGGTATTAGATATTAAGTGGGACGAACAAAACACCATTAAGATGTCGTTTCTGCTATATTAGTCATCAAAATATTACACTAAAACCACGAGGAAAATGCAAGCGTTAAAGATATAAATTATTATACGTAAATTAAAAAATCATACCACAAATCTTCCTTCGTGCGCTTAGAAAGAAGAAGAAGAATGATTTTATCAACCTTTATACATGTACATGTTTGAGATGTGAAGCCTAATTCATCGTTCGACACGCTATGTACATGTACATGTTTGAGGCTTGATGCAGGGTAATCAAACTGATTTAGAGAAGTTATTTTAAGTATTTCACATGTATTTGGGACCTCATTTTTTAGCACGCATGTTTTGACCGTGTAGTGCTTAAAGTATTAAGAAAAAAGACACGTGAGAATTCGAGAGATGTAGCCACAGAAAGAGCCTAGGATCGATTATAAAGAAGAAGATTTACAAATAATATTCTTACATTATTGTATATATATAATGTCCGTTAAAGTTAAGTAAGTCATATACAAATATTATAATTTGTAAATTAACCCTTTTGAAATATAATTATGCGTTACTATATATGTATGTAGTACTGTCTGATTCAGCCAAACTTTGACCAAGATTTCCTGAAATGGAGGACCAGTCAATTATACAGCTTTAACTGATAATAGGGTTCCTCTAAAACTGGTAAAGCATCTTTGCTGATAAGCTTTGATCATTCACCAACAAATAACATAAAATAAAAATACCATTTTTGCTAATTAAGTATGCTTCAAAATACCAATCAAACACCATATATAGAACTTTACCACTCCCCATTATGACCAAAGTTTCCTTGTTGCGTCAATTATATCTCAAACACTATTTATTATAAATGCATGCATGTATATATATTATACATATACACTACATATGACTTTCCTCGAAGTGTTTTATATATTCATATGCATGTACATTATATATATACACACAATATTTCGATATTAGTTTTTACTTGTATTTCTCATGATATAGTCATATTGGGCCACGAAGTGTTTCGTATGAAATTTGATGAAAAACATCGAGATTCTAGGAATATACAATGGATTCTATATTGACTCCTAAAGGAATGAATATATACACATATTATATATAAATATATAGAGAGAAGTGAATGATGGTAGACAAAAAAAGCTGTGTCTTTCTATTTGTTTATTTAATGCTGGTTGAAGTGCCCACATGTTCCCCCTGAAGAAGTTTATATTCGATCCCTAAAATAATATATATATATGTGTGTGTGTGTGTGTGAGTGTGTATAAAGCAGACATGAGGAAAGGTTTTACATATAAATGTTGCTCATAAGAAATTTAATATCTTTATATATATATATATATGCTTTGGATCTATCGAAAGATTACTTGTGTAGCTCAACATCTGGATTTCAGTTTTTCTTTGATAAATGAAACCCTACCTTCTGTTACAACCCAAACAATAATTCTATCTCATGTTTTTGTGTGCAATGTAACATCTTTATCAGAAAAGCCAAAACTTTGTGTCAAGTGTCAACTATATATATACACCCACATTTTAATATTATATAATATATGTCTCATAATTCACTTTCCCAAGGTAACCACCACATTTTAAAATAGCATAGTTAATTAGACATCTGGGTTTTTCTTCCCATCATGTTTTGGTGAAATAATATTATAGTTCAAGAAAAAAAAGGGGGAAAGAAAACGGTAATCCGAAATTCCAATTAGGTTTTTGGTTTTGATTTTTCTTACTTGACCCTTTTTGGGATTTTGCAATTTGAAAGCAATGTGCCATAAGCGGACCTTCCGTATCATAGGTTGCGATTATGGAGGGATCGCCGCCCTATTTTGTCGCTTCGTGATTTTTGAGGCTATGTGCCATAAGCGGTTGAGTTTCACGATTTTGAAGGCTATGCTCTAGAGCAGAGAGAGGATCACCCCGTTTCGTAGGTTTGCGATTTTGAATGCTCTTTCCTAGAAGCGAAGGGATCACCCCGTTTCGTAGGTTGGCGATTTTGAAGGCTCTTTCCTAGAAGCGAAGAGATCAGTCAATCACGTATTTGTGCAATTTTGAAAGCTCGTAAAAAAAAGGAAGAGATCGCACCTTTGACACTTTTATTGACTATAGTGCATTCTTCCCAAATTAAGTTACTACATTGAAATTCTAGTGTCCATTTTATCTTTATATTCATTATTGTTTCCCGTTTGAAAAATAATAGAAAGGTAAAAAAAAAAAAACTGAAATATCATTGTCCTTAGAGAAAGAAGGCTGCAAAAGTAAACGGAAAGAGCAGAGAAGAGAAGAGAGAGGTCCCATGAACATGATCAGCCTTGCCACTTCCATTTTCATAATTAAAAGTTGCTCCTCTCTTCTCTACCCTTGCCTTGATGTACCTTCTCTCTTCTGATCTTGAGACAAAAAATTTGAAAAAAAAAGAGAAGAGAACACAAGGAAACGCCTAGATCAAATATAATTCATGACAAAAAGAGAGAGAAGCGACCGACCAATGGGGCGAAAAGGGTCTCGAACTATGTGCTCATTTAAACGCAAAAGAGAGGAGAGAAAAAGCTCATGAGCTCATTGAATGCAAATGCATGCCATTAATTCACGAATGAATTTATATCTCTTTCCTTTCCTTGGATTGAAACGAAAAAGAGCAGTGAATCATCAGTACAGTGACCCACACACACACGTAGATACTCGAACCAACACACACACACACAACAAACTAATATCATTCAATATAATCAAAATCTCAACTAGTCTTGCATTCTTGAAGATGAAGACATATCAAGCACGAGAATTTCCATGCAGCAATAGTAATATATAAAGCTACCAAATAGCATTAAATCAATGGAGTACCAATAATGTCAAAATGATCATAAATTGTTCATGCTACTACAAACCCTCATTCTTTCGCCTCCACAACTAAAATACAAAACCCTACTAGACCTAACATATATATATATATAGAGAGAGAGAGTACTGAGCAACTAGAGTGATGATGATGATGACGACGATGATGATTTCCATGGCAAATTCACTAACTGTCAGTCAGACTAGCTACACCACATTTCCAAAGCCTCCACCACACGAACCTCTCTTTGTCTTTTTTCTCTAATCATCCAATGCAAAGCAAAGCTCTTACATATATATATTATATATATATATATATATATAGAGAGAGAGAGAGAGAGAGAGAGAGAGAGAGTTACACTATACTAAGAAGGAAGAACACGAGACCTGTCTTTCGCTACTCCGAGAGATCCAGACCAGACAGACACGCGAAGTTAAACTGTATGAAGAAGGAAGAACATATTCTCTCTCTTGCTCCGAACTAGCTAGCTAGGGTTTCTTGCCTAGAGGGTAGTTACTTACAGTACTTCACGAAGAAGAAAGAACAGACCTTTCTCTCTCTCTCTCTATCTATCTAGCTGTATTAATGGAACAAAACTAGGGTTTCTCGCGCCGAGAGAGAACAATGTACGAAGAAAAAAAGAAGGAATTAGCAGGAGCAAACCTCTCTCTCTCTCTAGCTAGGGTTTCTTGCCGAGAGTGTGCTTGTTGTTGTGCATCCAGACCTTGAGCACGTGCCGCCTCACGCCGGCCTCGGCGCAGAACTCCTGCACGAGCGGCTCGTCCTGCTTCTGAATCCGCCACCCCAGCCGCTCCGCCAGCGCCAGCATCCTCTCCTTCTGCTCGCCCGTGAACTTCGTGCGGAACCGCTTCTTCCCCCCGAACTGCACCCCCGGCCCGGGCACCGCCAATTCCGAGAGCTCCTCCTCGCCGCCCGACGTGGACGGCAGCGCCAGGGGCCGAACCTGGAGGAACCCGGCCGGGGGCCGGTAGTGGGAACTGAAGTGGGGGTTGTACGGGACGATGTTGTAGGGGAGGCCCCGGAGATCGGCCTCGCGGCGGTGGAAGTTGCGGTGGCAGTGGCAGGCGGCGCATTGGAGGGCGTCGATGGAGCCCTCGGGGCCCGCGGGGAGGAACTCGCCGCAGCCGTCCAGGGCGTGCCCCCCGAGGGTGACCGCGTGGTTCTTCAGGCACTCGCGGTACCGGGGCCGGGTCGGCGAGGTTTTGACCCGGCTCGGCGGCGTCGCTTCCGAGTTGTTGTTGTTATTGTTGTCGTAGCTGGTTGTCATCTCCATCTCCTCATCGTGGTCTTCAAACTCCATTAGAGCCCGAAATTTAAGAAATGGCGAGCAGAGAGAGAGAGAGAGCGCTTCTGGGCAATGATCAGAGAGAGATCGGAGAGAAGTGAACTGGGTTATAGAGAAGATGGCGAGTTTGAATTTCTGGGCATTCTCTCTCTCTCATCGCTTTCTCTCTCCAGAAGAGGTGTTAAGAGTTAAGTGATGATCTGAGAGTAAAACTAAGCCTCCATGGATATACTTTGTGAAAACTCAGACACTGTAATCTCTTCTTATCATCTCCCACTGGCCACCGGTTGAGCCGGTCACTTCTTGCGTTTCTTCACCTGTCTGTCACCGCCTAACCCATTTACTTAATTGGAGTTAATTGGCACAAATGCGCTTGTATTTTAGTTGTTTGTGCACTTTGAGCCCTTACTTTTTAATTGTGGTACAGTCATGACTCATGAGTCATGTTTAGTGGTCTTTTAACATTAGTATTTTGACCCCAATAACTTTAGTAAGTGGCAGCAATGTCTTTATTCTTTCAAAAATTAGTATTTTTACCCCCAAGGGAAGTTCGTGATATAGATTTCTTGTAACTTTTCAACAAGTAGTATTTTACACCCCTAAAATTTAGTATGTGGTAATTAATAATGTCTTGTGTTTTATAAAAAAATATATATAAACCCCTTCAACGGAATTTTGTGACATTAATATCCCGTATTTTTTTAGCAAATAGTATTTACCCTTCTAAACTTTCGTTTATGAATAGTTATATTTTGTCATCAACTTTGGATTATGCCAGCCATTTTCGGTGGTCTTTCAAACAATGGTACTTTGTCTTTGAATTTTAGTTTGTGACGACAACGTATCGTATTCTTTAAAAAGTCAAAATTTTACCCACGAAATTTACTTTGTGGCACCAATGTCCCGCAATCTTTCATAAGGTGATTTTTTGCCCTTCGAACTTGTATTCATACGGTAATGTCTTTCGTCAAGCATATATTCGCTAAAAAAAGTTCTATTTTTTCCTAAGGGTACCTAAATTATATGGAAATGGGACAACAACTAATTTATAGAAACTATGGGAAAAAAGTACCAAAGTGAACTTGAGTATTTTTGCTACAATTTCTTTAAATTGACTCTTTCTTGCTTATTTTCAAATAACTTGAGTACTTTTACCACTAATAATTTCCCCTAATTTAGTCTTCTCTGTTTTTTAGCACTCCCCTTTGAGGCACGGAATTACTTATGAAAAATTAAATGCATATAGCTGCCTCGTGCCCTTTTATTCCGACACCAGTGAAGTGACGCTCTCTTGCGTCAACCAAAAATGCATTTATTATTACGTAATAATTCATATTTTAATAACATCGTGTGATATTTCTTTTTTCTCCTCTCTAATAAATTTGTCCTTGATCTTATAGATACGCAATTTTATTTGTGTATCATAAGCTTACGATAATGTGTAACACTAATAATTGGCTATTGCTCTCTAGCTTGTATAGCGGGACAATATTCTCTGTCACCTATAAAATGATTTCTTAATTAATTTTACATATTTCTAATCTAAAAAGCCAGTCTTCGCGGCGAGCAAAACAAAAGAACAGAAAAAGAAAAATTAAAATGTTCTATTATATCATGTTTAATTAAAAATTTTGTTTTTAAAAAATACCGGAATTTGAATTTTAAGAATACTTTATTTACATGAATAATTATACGTACAGAATGATGAAACTTTAGCTCTTACGAGTGTTTAATTGATCATCATGTTCATTAGCAAGCTAATATTCTTAACTCACTAATTTCGAGCCTTAATATGCATAATAAAGGCTCACGACGGTCTTTTTTTTCGTCGTGCAAGCGTGAACAGCGTTTAAACTCATTGTGTACGGCTGTCAAAATAACTTGTCGCCGACATATATAGAAATGAACAACGATTGAAAATCGTCGTGCGAAGTTTACACGACGGTCATTTCTTGTCGTGGGAGCTTGCAGGATAGTTTTTTCCCACGACTTAATCAACAATATATCGTCTTAAGTAAATTGCACGAGAACTTTTTAAACCTATAATAGCACGGTAGTCAAAAAACAATGTCGCACGGTGACATTTCATCTAACATGACAATTTTTTCTAACCGTTAATGTGAAATACTGTTGCGCGACCATTACTTCACGACTTTTACCGTGACGATCGAAGAAAATGTGTCCGTAAGACAGTCAAATACATATTATTTACTCATTAAAACATAATTAAATTATGATATGACAAGAAATTAGGTAGGAACCTCTCAATTTTATCAATTTAATGAATGTCTAATCATTTTAATTATTTGTCTTCTTATATATATATATGTAATATGTTTAGTTAAATATATTTACGTGTGAAGTTGGTGATGAAATAGGTACCAGTCATATCCGTATCAGAGCTCAAAAAACACAGCAAGTAGATGAAAAAAATGGCAGTCTAATCAAATGAAAGATATATCAGAGATTGAAATATTGCACTGAAAACTGAAGAAAACAAAAAATAAAAGCACAATTTTCAGTCCCTAAACATATCTTTCAAAAATGCATTGACAAATTAAAAGAAATAATACACACACATATACATATAGTGAGACCTGAAATGGGACTGTCATTTCTGTCGTTTCTCTCTGACACTGGACCCATTGTTTTCATACATTGATGTCGTTTTTACTCATATGTGTATTCAATGCTCATATTCCAGTGTGGAGTGACGGACCTACTTCTACTATATACTGTATGTATGACCAGTGATTCAGTTTGAGGAGTGAGTAATCAATTAAACAGTACTTTACTTAATCAAAGTTAATTACTCGATGATTTAATAAACTATACTTAATGTGGATGTTGCGTCCTTGATTCATCAAGCTCGACATTATGAAATGATCGAGAGAGATCAGGAAGTTCATATATATCTAGATTCGGAATCGAACTCTAGAGACTAGAGAGAGTACTATTATAGCTTGATTATATATCATGCAAGTCGAGATCGTTACGAAGGATTAGAGCTGCACACCCGAATCGCCACTCCCGATTCGACGCCGTCGCGACGTTTTTGCACCGTTCGCGATGCATCGCGAACTTGGCCGGAAAATCGCGAACAGTCGCGACTTGGAGGATTCATCGCGATGGGTGGGTTCTCTCTCCGTCTGAGGCTCTGAACGTGACAGCGTCTCTCACACAATCTCTCTCTCTCCCCCATCGCGACGCCACCACGAGCCATCGCGATGCCACCATTCGCGACCACCGGACTGGCGACTTCCGGCGATTCCGTCGCGATGCACCGCGAACTTCAGATGCACAGCTCTACGAAAGATAGACACCTCTTGATTAATTGATATTCTATATCGATGATCACTTCATATCTTCTATGATTCGGTTACGCTTTTGTCGAAAAAAAACATTAAATTTCGTGGCATTGACTTTTCCTCAAGTTATTCTTTGTGATTTGACTTTGAACAACTCTTAACTTGTATCTCTGACTCCTTAATTGGCCGATTTAGTTTTTGCTTCATAATTTTTTTTCTTCAAAAATTGGGAAGAGGTTAACAAAAATTCCAAAAAATTATCGATCTGAGACTTTAAACGATATAATTTGGCTAAAATCCCGAGAATTTCTAGACATGGTAATGATTCCTTTTGATTTGGCCGTTGCCACTTGAAAAATGTTGAAGCGGACGTCATTTTCCGATGCAATTATTCTTTATATGCAAATTCTTTTTGCATTAGATACCTATAAATTTTTTTAAATACGTACTGGAATTTCGGTAACGGGATAATAAAAAAACATTAAATACTCAGTTCTCGGTTCCAAGGTTTTAAATACCGCTTGTCGATGTCGTTTCGCAATTTTCATTTTATGGATATATCGTTTGTCGATGTGTATCTCATAAGTAAACCGATGGATATATCGTTTCGCATATCCTCGAAAAAAGATTTTCGATGGGTATGCCGATGGATATTCGAGAAATTTAATACCTTGCTCGGTGCTAGTTTCACCACCAGCACCAATCGCATATCATTATCACTAATTAACGTCTAAGATTAAAGAGGTTATTTCAATTTTCAATTCATCCATGGAAACAGCCAATTCCGTTGAGAGACGTTTGACGGGACGTCCTGACATTCACTCACTATTCTTTCTCTCTCTCTCTCTCTAGTTACCAATCTGTGTCTCTCTGCTTGTTAGTGTGTCTATGTATGTATGCGTGTATATACATATATATAAAGTAGCTAGATGTGTATATGCATGAGTATCATTATTCAATTATTCGTAATCATATATATACTCTACATATAGTCATGACATATAGTTAAGCAGATCTAGATAGCCCTGTGCTTCTGGCCCACCCGTGTTTGCTCGGGTGCGGGCTCCCCAACCCGAGCGCAATTCGTGGGCTGTTTTGCCCCTCCGCTCACTTTTTATACATTTTTTTCTTCATAATTTAGTTTAAAATGTAAAAAAAAAAAACAAAAAAAAAACGCAGGGAATATACCAGCTTTACACGGCCCGGTTGTTTTGTACGGGTCAATTAGCCTGTGCCCACGAAAAAGGCGCAACGGCAGGCGCGGCCTGCCCGGCCCACACATGTCTACTGATGAGTGGTTATCTCCTAAGTAATCGTGCGTGTTGTATTTGGCGGGAACAATACGATTACGAAGACAGCATGCAAAACGACAAAGCAAAAGTGTCGTACGTCCACATGTGTGTGTATTTACGTCGACGCTTATTGGCTCACACGCTTCCCATTTCTCCAACAATTAACAAACCCTATACAGCGATCTCTCATCATCATCAGGTGAAATGTCTTTCTTTTAATATAATTAACTCCACATTTTTTAAATAAATAAATTACCACGATGGACTCTAGGGTTTTCCACTGTGGCCAAACATGTTAGGTTCTGTTATAACTTATAAGTGTTGTGAATATAGGGAAATGTAATATATATATATATATGTATATATGTATGTGTATATATACATGCAGGTAGAGAGAATTACGGGAAAAAGGAAAGTGGATTGTGACATGACGAAGAAAAGAGTGGGACGACGTGATTTCCATTTCTATATTATTCTTTGGCAGCCTTATATACATATAACTCTCTATCTCTCTCTCTCTCTCATTTATATTTAGGGTTAATGACGGCAAAAATACCCAAAGTTTGGTCAAAGAACCCCTCGGGTACCCAAAGTTTAAAAGTGGTGGCAAAAATACTCAAAGTCACATTTGGGGAGTTGACCACTTCATTCTTGTAACGCCATTAACTTACCCAATAACTCTGGCCACGTGGAAAAATCTGTTTCGTTAAGTGTAATCATTAGAGGTTCAATTAGTTGTATTAAATAGTGTTACTTAGGGGTTTAATTCGCTGTTTTCTCGTAAACAAGGCTGATGTGGGCTTGTCAACGTGGAAAAAATTGTTCTGTCGGCAACCCACGTTTGTCCGCGTGGTCAGAGTTAACATGTAAATCAACGGTGTTACGAGATTGGAGTGGTCAACTCCCCAAATATGACTTTGGGTATTTTTACCACCATTTTTAAACTTTGGGTACCCGAGGGGTTCTTTGACCAAGCTTTGGGTATTTTTGCCATCATTAATCCTTTATATTTATTAAGAAAAATAACTGCAAAAGTTCCTAATTTTGCATTTTTGTTTCACTTAGATCTCTATAGCTATAAACGAATTTTTGTGGAAAAAGTCCTTGTCTTCATATATTTGTTGTAATCATGGCCTTGTGTATGAATTTATTATAAGTCGGGGTCAAGCTCCGTCCATTTAATATACAATTGTAGCGGTGGCCATCGCTGGTGGAGACTTTCGCTATCAAAATTCAAATAAATTCGTAATCGGAGACTTAATTAACAACAAAAGTTTCAAAATTATGGATGCCATTGGGATTACGTGACATTGACTAGTGGCATTTGAAGTTGGGCTCCGTAAACATTTTCTATACTATTATAATGATGGAGAGTTTTGCCACTAAAAATTATTAGACTTAAATACAAAAATTGTTTAAAAATTAGATACTTTTGCCACTATTTTCTCTAATTATTATACATTATTGCAAATCTCTATATATATATATATCGTGTATTTAATTTAAGTAGGTGAACAGTGACATGAGATGTGAATCAGATGAGTGCTTGGTTATTTAGCAAAAGCAAGCAGAGAAGCCATATAAATCTTCTTCCCAACCACCAACAGAGACAACCCTTTGTTTTCTTTTGCTTGTTATATATTCCCCTGATCCATCTTATTTTTAGTTCATTATATATATATATACATATATAATTAATACATCATGGATCTATAAGTTCTTTAATGTATTTATTATAAATCAAGGTTCTAATATCGGCCGGGAAATACCAATAGTATAATTTTACAGATACACAGACAGAAATGCAAAAAACCATTGTTATTTACAATTAAATAATGATATATTACACTTTTACATTTATTTTATAAAATATTATATTGATATATACAATTAATATATAGTGGTATAGCATATAATATCATCATTTTTTCTCTCTTCTCTTTGTTACATGGCACTTGTTCTTTTGTTTGATTATATATAACTTTAATTAATTATTATAATACAATCAAATATTTTTTATTATATTATCGAATTAATTAATTTATAGAAAATTAATTCAACAAAGTTCTACCATATTTTAAAATATCGGGTACTGATAAAGGCGAAAACCCATAGATATTGGAAAACCCATGGTATATATGTATATATATATATATCCCTACATGTGTTACGTACACTCTGATATTTTAATATAAATCATAATTATTTGTATGTATAATATATATACGTTATTGTTGGTCTTGGAGTTTTCTTATATACAGCTCATGCAGGGTGTAATCATGTCATCTCTTTGATAAATAAAGAAACGTTTTCTGGCCACATTCATGGTTATGAAATGATCTTTCTATTCGTGACACTGTTACATCTATCCATATATATATATATAGATGAAAACTTGACACAAATGGTCACAGTAAAAAAGCGAACCTTTCGTTCTTTCTTTCTTTCTTTGTATAGCTAATTAATATCGTTTAAAAGAAGCCACGCATGGAAGATATAGTAAGTGAGGGTGTTAATGGCGACTACTTTTAAATGGGAGACATGCCTGTTATTTTCAAACAGTTTCAAATGGTATCATACACGGATAATAGCGGTGAAAATACCTAGTTTTTTTCCTCAAAATAAATGAAATACTTTTTGGGTTAATTGCGACAAAAATACCCACCCTTTGGTCAAATTCTCTGCTGTATATACAACCTCCATAAATGGCGGCAAAAGTACCCAAACGTAGCATTTAGGAGTTGACCGAGAAAATCTATCTATGTGGCAATCAGCCTTTGCAATGTGGCATGCCACATGGCACTTGGCCGCAACGTGGCATGCCATGTAATTATTATTTTATTAAAAAAATTTAAAAATATTTTTTGTAAATATTTTTATTTTTACACAAAATTATTTTTTTATTTTTTATATTTTTTTCAATAATAACAAATAATGAATATTTAATTTTAAATATTCATTATTGGTTATAATTATTTATTTTTCAAAAAGTGGGTAGAACGAAGTAATTTTCACTACTCACAGTTCACTTGAACTCCGTTTCCGGCCCGGTTCACGCGTCAAATAAAATTGTTTAATATGTTTAATAATAATAACTAATAAACACATACATAATGTTTAAAAAGTCAAGACATAATTAAATACACACCACTTATTCAAAAACAAAAAATAGTAGTCATATTTATATTTAATGAAAAATTATTTTTATTTGTTTCCGTGATATTTTTTTGTGTTATCATTTTATAATAATAATAACTGTTTAATTTATTTATTTATATTTTTTTTAAATTGTCGTTAAATAATCATATGATTATTATTGGTTATAACTATTAAACATATTAAGCGATTTCGTTTCACCCGTGAACCGGATCGGAGGCGGAGCTTGAATGAACTGTGAACATGTATTTTTTTCTTTATTTATTTCGTTTGATCCACTTTTATAAAATGAACAGTTATATCTAATAATAAAAAGTAATAATGAATATCTAAATTTAAATATTCATTATTGGTTATTATGGAAGAATAATTTTATTTAATTTTTTTAAATAATATTTTTAAATAATTTAATAAAAATATTTTAAAAATATATATTTAATTAATAATAATTATGTGGCATGCCACGTGGAGACCAAGTACCATGTAGCATGCCACATGGAAAATGCTAATAGCCACATGGACAAATATTCTCGGTCAACTCCCAAATGTCGAGTTTGGGTATTTTTGCCGCTATTTACGGAGGTTATATACACATCAGAGCATTTGACTAAAGGTTGGATATTTTTGCTGCAATTAACCCATGTTTTTTCAAATTTTCAATCAATTAGACTGATTAAATATCCAAAACCTTAGAATTTGTCGCATGTGTCTCCATGCATAATCTGCAAAATTTGTTTGTAATTGTATGTAAGTTCCATTTATTTTTCAAATGGAACGTATATATAACAATTAACAAGAGCATTATTCAAGTTTAGTTCAGCACAGAGAGTAATTTCAAAACCATTTATGATGAATGACAATTAGTTGGAACATACAAAAGAATTAATAAGAGCATTATTTGAAAGAAAGTTAATACTTTATAATTTTATATTATTCCGGTTGGAGTTAATGCAAGTTTCAAATACATTTGCATGTGGGTTAAAACCGTTAAATAATATCAAAAGAATATATATATATATATATATATATATATATATATATATATATATTTTTGTATAACTAGTTAGGGTTTGAACTTTGAATGCAATGAGTTAATGTTACATTACAATTAGAGGTATCAAGTGGGCCGGGCCGGCCCAGGCCCACACGCCCCGACTCGTAAAAAAAAAAACGGGTTCACCCCGTCCCGCCCCGTTTTTTTGTGGGCCGGGCTAGGCCTGCCCCTATCAAAAGGGTCAGGCTGGGTTATGCTTTCCTAGGCCCGCCTCACCCCGCCCAAAAAGCCCACCCCGCCCCGTTCAAAAGTCCGCGTCGCCCCGCCCTGAAGCCCACATAAACCCGCCCCGTAGCCAACTCGCCCCGTCCCGTTTAAAAGTCCACATAAACCATATTTTTAAATTAAAAAAATATTAAATTGTAATACTTATACTAATAAAAATATTATAAAAAATTGCTCTAAATATTTTATTGCTATAGCAATTAAAAATCATCTTTATATTACATGATCTATTAATTTATATTGTATATATATTCTACGTAATGTAGCTCTTAAATTTTTTAATTAAATTTTAACTTTATTAATCAAAATTCGCTAATCGATTTGCATTATTTGATTTTAATTTTAGTTTGAGAATGAATTAATCAATTACAACATTGATTAATTTCATGTATAAAGCATATTCTTAATTTACTAGTTTCAACTTTACAATTTATGATTACTGGCCACGTTCATAAATCACTATTCTAATTTTATATTCAATAATTAATTTCAAAATCACTTATTATCATTTTATTATTCAATTATCACTATCATATTGACTATTTAACCTCTACATCTTGAAATTCACGAATCAATTCAACGTTCATTAATTTTAAACTTTCAAGTTATAATTCGCTAATCAATTTCATAACTTACTAATCAATTTCATTATTTGACTCGTAAAAGCTCACTAAATCCGACCCGTAAAACCCACTAAATTCGACTCGTAAAAGCCCACTAAATTCGACTCGTAAAAAGCCCGCCCCGCCTCGCCCCGTGACATTGTGGGTTCGGGTTCATGGGCCGGGGTGGGCTTTGATGGCTTTTCCAAAACATGCCCCGCCCCGCACATTGAACGGGACGGGTCAAGGCCGCCCCGTTTAACATTCGGACTTAACGGGTTGTGGGCTGGGCCGGCCCATCCCGGCCCACTTGACACCTCTAGTTACAATGGTATTTAACTATTTATATATCGTTTTTTTTTTCTTCTTTCTAGAAACAGTGCAATAATTTCTTTACAATGATACTATTATTTTCCACTTTTTGGGGATTAATTTATTCAATGAGAAGCAAACTAGGGCTTGAAAAATATCGACTGGTTTCTATATTTAGTCCGACAACATCAAATGCTTGTACCACTATAGCTTTACTCATTGCATTTCCACCACAAACATAAACAATTGACTTGGCGAATCTTGAATAACAACAATAATATGGCAAATGAAAGTAAATTCAAAACTCAGCATTTTTTTAGAAACGCTCAATTATATTGCCGAGTTTAATGAAGCTCATATTAAAATAAAGAGTCCGAAGAAAGATTACAATCTAGAGTCCGAGGTATCAATGCTGCGATAGATAGTCATGGAGAGGGTTATGACATTGGCTTAGTGGCTCGCAACGACGAAGATCAAGTCGTTGCATTGAGAATCAATTTTTGTAGGCACAGACTGTTCCCCAACTTGTGGATATGTTTCACTTATTCGTCGGGGGGGTTGAATGGAGATATCATCCGGGGTGATCGAAGTTCTGCATACAGTGGGTTGTTTAGGAGTGGTTAAAACTTAAAACTTTAAATAACAAGTCCATTATGCATTATTCTGATTTGCGCTCTGGTATCTATGATATCCATAATTAGTTAGCTACTCATACTGATTGCATGACTTTCTACTTTAATTTGAGATGTTGTTATGAATTTGCGCATGACCTTGCTAAATTTGCGATCAAATCTAGATGAACCATAGTTTGGTTGTAGTCTGATCCGCCAACTATTGAGTCTTTCCTTTTCTAGGATTCTGGCTGTGTAACAAGAAGGTACTCCGACTTTTGTTTGGGACATACGCTTGCTTAGTTGGTACCAATGGTAATTTAAGGTGGAATACTCTTCCCTCTAGAGCGACATCTGTTTGGAGGACTCAGGAGGTTTAACGAGGCTCGTCTTAAAAAGAAAACATAATAGTCTCTATATATATATATATTAAAAAATAAAAACAATGTACCGATGATCAAGCATAAAGATATAAATAGATCAAGAATTTTTACATAGAAAAGAATATTTTCTCTATAATTGAAAAGTACTGCTCCAATGAAAAAGAAAAAGTGAGACTTAATAGATAAATGTCGGTTTGATTTAATTAATTAGCCCTAAATATTAATTACCTAAATAAAAATTCACCGTTTCTATCACAAAATTTTTAACCTACACAATAATAATAAAAAAATGCAAATCAGATCAAGTAAGAAATTGAGCCCAAAGACGACAAAATATTGTTGTTACTAGTAAAAATTATGGCGAAGGCGTGTAAGCGAACGACGACTTTTGACCTATAGAACGACGGATCATTGTCGTTGTATGTCCAATAATTTCTTGTAGTAGTATTGGCAATATGTATATGTGTGTATATATATATATATATATATATTATCTGAGTTGAGGGTTGCATTGACCATTGAGTAGCTGTTGCGTAGAAAGGATGAAAACCCTACCTTCCCCATTCCTGAAGGCTGCAAATGATAATAATGCAATGGAAGAGAAGAGAGAGTGATATATGCATCACAGAGATCTGTCCAAAACCCTAACTTTAATCTCATATCTGTCTTTGCTTTCTCCTACAAGTTATCATTTTTTCACTCACACCTTAAAAGACCCAATTACTGTTTCACCTTATATATAAGTATTAATTATATCACCTCACTGCTAAGAAGTAAGAAGTGATAGTCACACTCACGCTCGTACACAATTACACATGTCATAAATATATAATTGCAGGAGTGATATTACCGGTATATATCCTCAAATTATGATTATTAATGTGTTTATTTCCAGGTTTTAAATACCGCTTGCCCGATGTCGTTTTACACTTTTCATTTTACGGATATATCGTTTGTCGATAGGTATCTCGATAAATATTTTGATGAGTATGCCAACGGATATATCGTTTCGTATATCCTCGATTTTTTTTTTCGATGGGCATGCTGATGGATATTCAGAAAATTTAAATACCTTGTTTATATCTTTATATATATACATATATATGCGGCACATATATCTTCAAGTTTTTATTTTGTTTAATTAACATCTTCACCTAACTCCGTCAATTAAAAATGAAAAAAGTAACGGTTAAGATGTCAACTCACTCTCGTACTTATTATCGAAGATATATGAAGTCGTTAACTTGGTAAATTAACCTTCTGAAGGTATATTTGATAATGAAATAATAACTTAATTAATGACATGTGCCAGTAATAAAATGGTAAACTCACTAATAGCCATAACTTAGGGATATAGATTGCTTATAGCTCTGCCTCTAACTATATAAATTATGTTTGTGTGTGTACTAGTGCATCACTGGCAATAGTAAAAACAAAGTAACAAGTACAGCATCACTTGATAGTTGATCTTGATCTTCGTACGAGAATTTATTGATAAAAAATAGAAAAAAGTTATAAAGGATCAAAGCAAACGATTGCTCTTACAGTTATATATATATATATATATATATATATATATATATATATATATATATATATATGCGTGTGTGTGTAAATTTTAATTATTGGTATCTCGTGACAGGGCCGTGCCTGAGATTTTTGGGGCCCTATGCGAGAATTTTTTTTGGGGCCCCCATCGTAATTGAACTTCATTTATTATCCATAATTATATATAAATTTATATATATAAATAAATTCTCATGAAAAAAAAACACGTCTAGCAGTTTTAGAAGCAAAAGTATTAATCAACTCTGCATAATAGAGTCTCGCAACTATGTCTTTTTCGATAGACATTGTAGCTAATGTTGGAAATCGTAGGTATCAAGACGACTTCCTAGCCACGATAATAGCCTCCGAGCCGTCCCAGTAACATTAAAAAAATTCATTTTAAAGCGGAAATCTTGTTATCGGACCGACGACACGGATATCGGGTAACAATCATTTAACCAAGATCTGATAAATATTTCGAATCTAATATTTTTCATATTCATTATTAATAATCTAGTCGAATAGGAAATAAATAGAAAGCAGTAAATGGTTGCATTTATTTACCCAATGCATAAGGCCGTACCTCAACTTACGATTAAGGCTGCACGTTCTGACTTGGGCAGGAATCCGCCGGTGCTGAGGGAAACTCCCGTGATCTTCCGGGATATTCTCCTGGATTCCTCGCTACCGAAGCGTGGGCTTCGCTGGCACGACTCCGTCGCAAAATTTAACTGACGGTTCTTTTAAAGCTACCGGAGAAAAATATCTCCTAAGCCGAACCAGAAGAGAGATCAGAAGCAGAAAACTCGCAGACCCTAAAGAGAGAGGGAGAGCTCGAGTTTTTGCTCTGGGGAAAGGTGTGAAAAATGTGTAGAATGAGCCTCCTATTTATAGGCTCAAGCTGTAACCGATTTGGAGATTATCCCTCCCATTATTCGAATTCTATTAATTAAATATAATTAATTATTTCAATCCAATGGTCTAGATTCAATCTCATCTAAATCCAATGGATATAATTAATCAGGGATTTAATTAAACAATAATACAAGATAAGATCAAAATATTTAATCTTATCATCATATTATTAATTTTCGAATTATATTATATATACATATTTAAATTGGAATTTGATGATGATTATCTAGATCCAAAGGTTAAAAATAAATCTTCAACCAATCCAATGGATGAAATCAATTAGGGATAAAGTCAAATACCCCAGGGTTTTACAAAACCCTAATTCGAACTCTTATCCACAAAATTATTCGAATTTTATATCATATATATAATATTAATTAATTTCTAATCCGACGATTAAAGATTAAATCTCAAAACCTATCAAAAGGACATAATTAATTAAGCAAATTCGAAATACCTAAACTTGGTCACCAAGTTTCAATTTCGAATTACATTAGAGTTCAAATCAATTATCTCAATCCAACGGTTGACATTAAATCACAACCGATCCAATGAATTAAATTGATTTTAGGGTTTTTGCCAAAATACCAAACAATAGGTACTTATGCCGCAAAAATAAAATCTTCAATTCATAGATTCGAATTTAGCTAGGGTTTGTTATCTCCACACCCTAATTCGAATTTACACATATGACAATATATAAAAAATATATTTTTATTTATTAATATAAATCTTTTAATTATTAACTAATTATTAATTAGATATCAATAACTAAATCCAAATAATTAAATTATATTCATAAAACCTGATCTCAATATCACACATTAAATGTCATGGTGCAACACCATCATTTAAATTCGTGACATTTGATTTAATTTCATAGTTTATCGAACCGAGTCATAAACTTAGAAAATCCATAAATCACAAACCGTAAGTCTGAATGACTTGGTTCAAAAAGAAAAGTTGCTTAGAATTTAATTTAAAACAACATGGTGCTATTTCGAAAATCTAAATTCTAACTTTCTTTTTATCAGTTAATTTCGTGTACCAAGATATGATATTTTTGCCACGCTGACGATAAAACTATCTGAAGTCTGACACAGACTTGTCGGTTTTATAAGTCGAGCCAAATGAATAAACATTATCTAGAATGTATTTTAATCACGTACGTATCATCCGTTACGGAGCTATCCTGGGGACCATGGACCCGTATAACTTAAGCTCCAACGAACTGCTAGTTTTTCGTCAAACCTCGAAGTGATTCCACTCTTTAGTGATACGGTATATATTATTCCCTTATAACAGCAGGGTGTCCATTAGATTCAATCAAATACCGATTCTTGTCCTTTCACTTGATGACTCACACATGAGCAGGCGGTTTTTACCGTAATGCCCCTCAATGCATTTTCATCCTTGACTAAGCCAGTAATTTTATGAGCAACCCACTTATGGTTTCGATTCATAAGTTGCGCACGGGTACTTCTCACTTCTCACCACTGACAACCAAGAGAATCATCATGACTCTGAAGAGATTTGTGTGATGCCCATATCTATGATCAAGCTATCCTTACTACTGACTATCATGTTCCTAAAATAATAGTGTTGGGAACAGCGGTAATATCTTGTGTTCTTTAACGGTTAAATCAAAGAACAATCAAGCTAGTAGCTCGGACTCGTGATCACTCAGGACTTAGAACTAATATCCATTTGATCATCATTTTGTGACTCAACTACAAGTTATCAGTGACGGTCTTATATGACAACTTCTCGAGTTTAAGTCAGGTTCGGTCCAGAATGAAGACGCTTCATACTTAATGCACTTCTTGTGAGTGTGACACACACATAATCCAGAATAGGATTGTCACTTAGTCACATTAATGACCTTACCGATTCATGGGCTCCCACCAAGTTAATCAGGTCATGGACGTTTTAAGTTCATTTATTATGATTATTAATTCTTCCTCACATGACTCTGTTGTGATAATAATAACATAATTGCATCCTTTATGAACTAAGGAATCAAACATTCTATTTTACTCTATCAGAAACTATAATAAGATTAACATAATAAGTACCATCTTTATTCAACGACTTGTCATAATCTTTTACAAATGGATAAATATCTTGTTTAAGGACACACATGTCCAACAATCTCCCATTTGTACTTAAAGAAGATGACTCATGTCTTTCACGCCCATATTATCCAGATGCCTCCTTAATATTTTCTCTGGCAACGTCTCTGTAAATGGATCAGCCAGATTGTCCTACGCAGCTATTTTCATAACCCGCACGTCCCCACGACGTACTATCTCTCTAATGAGATGGTATTTACTTTCTATATGTTTCACCTTGTTATGGTCTTTGGGCTCTTTGGAATTTTCCACAGCTCCACTTTTATCACAGTACAACGTTTGTTGTCCATCTACATCTGGGACTACGCCCAGTTCCATGTAGAAATTATTTAGCCAAACTGATTCCTTTGCTGCTTCACACGCAGCCACATATTCAGCTTCCATTATGGAATCTGCGATACATGATTGCTTTACGCTTCTCCAGAATATCGCTCCACCAGCAAGGGTATACACTGCTCCTGACGTCGATTTTCTCGCGTCCTTGTCAGACATGAAGTCTGAGTCAGTGTATCCAAGTGGATTCAGATCTGAGCCTGAAAACACTAACATATAGTTTCTCGTTCTCCGAAGATACTTGAGAATATTTTTCACTGCAGCCCAGTGAGCCATACCAGGGTTGGATTGGTATCTACTAACTATTCCCACAGCGTAACAGATGTCTGGTCTTGTACACTGCATAGCGTACATCAGACTTCCCACTACTGAAGCATAGGGCACCCGCCTCATCTCGTCTTGCTCTTCCAGAGAAGTTGGACACTGGTTCCCGCTCAAGAACACTCCATGCCTGGTTGGTAAATTACCGCCCTTGTAGTTTGTCATTGCAACACGTTCAAGCACCTTATCAATGTAAGCTGCTTGTGACAAGGCTAGAAACCTGTTATTGCGATCCCTAAAGATACGGATCCTAAGAACATAACTGGCTTCTCCCATATCCTTCATTTGGAATTGCGTAGATAGTCATGCTTTCACGTCTGATAATCTTTTCACACTGTTTCCAATGAGAAGAATATCGTCGACGTATAGAACAAGAAAAATTTCCACGGACTAATCATTGAGTTTGTAAATGCAGGCTTCAGTTTCATTCTGAACGAATCCATAGGTCTTGATTGTCTCATCAAACCTTAGATTCCAGGATCTGGAAGCTTGCTTCAATCCATAAATGGACTTGAGTAATCTGCAAACTTTCCTTTCTTGACACTGTTGCACGAACCCTTCTGGTTGGTCCATATAGATGTTCTCGTCAATGTACCCGTTCAGGAATGCGGTTTTGATGTCTATCTGCCAAATCTCGTAATTGAGACTACAGGCTATGGCCATGAGAATCCGGATGGACTTATACTTAGCGACTGGAGCGAAGGTCTCATCGAAATCAATACCTTCTCTTTGGGTAAAACCCTTTGCCACTAGTCTAGCCTTGAAGGTTTCAAACTTCCCGTCCACTCCTCTCTTTCTCTTGTATACCCATTTATTCCCAATGGTTTTGAAACCATCAGGTAAGTCTACAAGTTCACAAACTTCATTAATATCCATTGATTCTATTTCTTGGTTCATGGCTTCCTGCCATTTTCCCTTATCAGGATCCATCATAGCTTCCTTGTAGCTTATGGGATCTTCAACTCTAGTGTTTGAAACATCAAGGTCAAATACCAACTAGGTTTACTCGTAGTGTTAAACCGTTCATAAGAACCTCCCACTACGTCTGAGTATTCCCAGAGTTTCTAATGAAACTATAATCCTGACTACTCGTAGAGTTGTTAATTATTATTTAACCTCCCACTACGTCTGAGTACCACTTGGTTCTGATCCTGGGACTGTGGTTCCCACTCTCTATTTAATAACAATCACTATTATCTTGGTACAGCAACAATCTCACTCATTGTCTCATATTTCCATCACAATGATTTTTATCATTATGATAAGATATCAACCCTTGATGGAGAGTTTATCTATGCAATGAAGAACTCAGTTATTTACTCAAGAGGTATAGGATCAGAAAAAGAATTTTATTCAACAAAAAAATGTCAAATTGATAAAAATTGAAGGGTTTTCAAATCGCCCTTCAATGAAATCCATACATAAAATGAGTAATAAAAAATGAGTCTTCATATTGTGCCACTAGGGTTCTCCGAGACTCTCGGATGTCTTGTGGCAATCACTCCTTAGCTGCTGCTGAAAAACAAAGAATATCACATTCTCCAGTTTTAGATCTTTGGAGAAAAGACTTTCTAAAACAATGTGTATTAAGAAACTTATCAGGTGAGACACTCACCAGTTTTATTCTTCTTTTCATTTTGGAACTTGGGACAATCTCTTTTCCAATGCCCCTCTTCCTTGCAAAGGAAGCATCTTCCTCTATCAACAGCTTTCTTGCCCCCTGTTTTTGGCTGGAAATTCTTTCTCCACTTTTTCTTAGACTGGCCTTTTCTTCATCTTCGGGTTCTTCGAAGAGGATCCTTTCTTGAACGCTACGTTCAGTTTAGATTTCTTCTTGATTAGACCCGAGATGTCCTCGAAGGTTTGCAATTCATTAATCAATTGTGTCAAACCGTATTTCAGTTTGTTCATAATGTAATTGCTAGTGAATGGAACGAACTCAGGTGACAGCGAATTAAGGATAATGCTGATCTGAGATTTCTCATCCACCTCGGCCCCGTGCAGCTCAGCCTCATTGAACCAGTTCATCATGCTCATGACATGATCACGAACATACGTACCTGGTTTCATTTTGGCATTCATGTAACGACGGGTCGCTTCATGTTGAGCTTGCTTAGACTGCTTATCATACATCCCTTGGAGGGATTCCATGATCTCATAAGCAGTGTCCTTGACCTCTAACTTGATTCTTAGCGAGTCTGTCATGCTAGCCAGCATGAATGCATTAGCACGATTGTTCGCTTGTTTCCAAGAATCATAGAGTTCCTTTACACCTCTGGCGCTATTAGTGCCCGGTGCAGTGGGACACTCATCAGTAAGAACAAAACGAATGTTCTCACTGATAAGGACAATGTTGATGTTGCTCTTCCATTTCAGAAAGTTACTTCCGTGTAGAGTGTTGTTCGAAAGCAGTGACATAATAGGATTCGACATTTTAAACTAGCATTGAAAAAGAAACTTATTAAAACTTTATTATAGGTAGAATGTTTTGGGTAATTGAGTTGGTTCGAAATAGTCACATGATGCAAACATGTTCTCGGGAAAACGTTAATTAAGCCCTTTGACTATTTCATGATAATTTAACTGACTGTACACATCGTTGCCATCCTTAAGGCATGGTCACTCTAAGGTGACTCGCGGTATCAACTGTGTAGTTTGGTTAAACTAAGTTTTAGTCATAAACTTAATTAATTCTCAATTAAGAACCACCACAGTTCTTTATGATTATTAACTATCATCATAGACGGTCGGGAAGTACCAACTTCCATGCAAGCTTAACCCTTTATTTTCGGTTCTCGGGATCCTCTTGGAAACGTCGTCTTTAAGGAATGGTCACTCTAAGGTGACTCACGGTCCATTTCCAAGATTCCTCCGTCCCCATATTCTTTTGGAACTATCACGGTGTCAAACCTTCCACAAGCACACCTTTCCTTAAGAGGAGTGGTCACTCTAGGGTGACTCGAGGCGGTGTGGTCAGCAGACCTTGTGACAGTAATAATGGAGACCTTTTTATTAATTAATTCTATACTTGCCATTGTTTTGATAAAATAACGTTTTTAATGATAACTTAAGTTAATTAAAACTTATTATAAACTTTCCTTTAATGACACATTAAAATTTTATATTTTGGCTTTATTAATTACGACACGTAATTTTATATAAAGCCTCAATGATTATAGTGTTAATCATTTTGTCGGTAGTGATAGGTCAATCATACTTTCTCCAGGTAGATGGGAGGGGTCCTAACCGGTCACCCAGAAGTGGATGGTGAACCGGCCCCACTTTTGATTCCCCCTTCCTCAGACAAAATTGTATGATTGAGATTTTTCCGATTAATAATGAAAACTTTACATTTACGCTTTATTATTTATATCTATCCTTAATTCGACATATTAATAATGATTAAACATAAGCACTATGTTTACGGGTTATGAAAATATATATAATTAGATTTTAATGATTCCCATTCAACAAGAATAATCATTAATTCATTTCATGGCTTATATATATTATTTAAGAAATTTTAACATAAGTCAATGATATCATTCCTAAGAATTATCATCCATATTTTAACATTAAATAAGTCAATGTTATTTATCCATAAATAACATCCATATTTTATTTTCAATTAATTAATCATAATTAATTTAATTCGTAATTGTTTAATTTCAATAATAATAATTAATATTTAATTATTCCTAGGGTACCGGGTCGGAATAAATTCCGACCCATAATTAAAATTATGTACGTGGGCCCTCCGGGCTTAAGCCCGGGCCCACGTCCCTAGAAAAAGCCTCGCCCAGGCGTGGGCTTTGCCACGGGCCTGGCCCGTGGCACCTATGATTTTGACCCTGGGGCTGCGGCAGCAGCCCCTGGTCAACCCTTGCCACGGGCTGGGCTGCGCCTAGCAGCCCGGCCAACTTTCCCGGTCCGAGTTTCAAGTCGGGAAATAATCTAATTTTAAATTAATATTAAAATATCTAGAAATAAATTTCAATTATGATTATTAATTTATTCATCAAATAATTCGTTCTTTAAACCATTAAATTAAATTACGAAATTATTTATCCTTGAACCATGAGCTCTGATACCATTTGTTGGAAATCGTAGGTATCAAGACGACTTCCTTGCCACGATAATAGCCTCCGAGCCGTCCTGGTTACATTTAAAAAATTCATATTAAAGCGGAAATCTTGTTATCGGACTGACGACACGGATATCTGGTAACAATCATTTAACCAAGATCTGATAAATACTCTGAATCTAATATTTTTCATATTCATTATTAATAATCTAGTCGAATAGGAAATAAATAGAAAGCAGTAAATGATTGCATTTATTTACCCAATGCATAAGGCCGTACCTTAACTGACGATTCCGGCTGCGTGTTCTGACTTGGGCAGGGCTCGAACGGTGCTGAGGGAAACTCCCGTGATCTTCCGGGAGATTCTCATGGATTCCTCGCTATCGAAGCGTGGGCTTCCTTGGCAGGACTCCGTCGCAAAATTTAACTGACGGTTCTTTTAAAGCTACCGTAGAAAAATATCTCCTAAGCCGAACCAGAAGAGAGATCAGAAGCAGAAAACTCGCAGACCCTAAAGAGAGAGGGAGAGCTCGAGTTTTTGGTCTGGGGAAAGGTGTGAAAATGTGTAGAATTAGCCTCCTATTTATAGGCTCAAGTAGTAACCGATTTGGAGATTTTCCCTCCCATTATTCGAATTCTATTAATTAAATATAATTAATTATTTCAATCCAATGGTCCAGATTCAATCTCATCTAAATCCAATTGATATAATTAATCAGGGATTTAATTAAATAATAATACAAGATAAGATCAAAATATTTAATCTTATCATGATATTATTAATTTTCGAATTTTATTATATATACATATTTAAATTAGAATTTGATGATGATTATCTAGATCCAATGGTTAAAAATAAATCTTAAACCAATCCAATGGATCAAATCAATTAGGGATAAAGTCAAATACCCTAAGGTTTTACAAAACCCTAATTCGAACTCTTATCCACAAAATTATTCGAATTTTATATCATATATATAATATTAATTAATTTCTAATCCGACGGTTAAAGATTAAATCTCAAAACCTATCCAACAGACATAATTAATTAAGCAAATTCGAAATACCTAAACTTGGTAACCAAGTTTCAATTTCGAATTACATTAGGGTTCAAATCAATTATCTCAATCCAACGGTTGACATTAAATCACAACCGATCCAATAGATTAAATTGATTTTAGGGTTTTTGCCAAAATACCAAACAATAGGTACTTATGCCGCAAAAATAAAATCTTCAATTCATAGATTCAAATTTAGCTAGGGTTTGTTATCTCCAAACCCTTATTCGAATTTACACATATGACAATATATAAAAAATATATTTTTATTTATTAATATAAATCTTTTAATTATTAATTAATTATTAATTATATATTAATAACTAAATTCAAATAATGAAATTATATTAATAAAACCTGATCTCAATATCACACATTAAATGTCATGGTGCAACACCATCATTTAAATTCGTGACATGTGATTTAATTTCATAGTTTATCGAACCGAGTCATAAACTTAGAAAATCCATAAATCACAAACCGTAAGTCTGAATGACTTGGTTCAAAAAGAAAAGTTGCTTAGAATTTAATTTAAAACAACATGGTTCTGTTTCCAAAATCTAAATTCTAACTTTCTTTTTATCAGTTAATTCCGTGTACCAAGATATGATACTTTTGCCACGCTGACGATAAAACTATCTGACGTCTGACACAGACTTATCAGTTTTATAAGTCGAGCCAAATTATTAAACATTATCCAGAATGTATTTTAATCACGTACGTATCATCCGTTACGGAGCTATCCTAGGGACCATGGACCCGTATTACTTAAGCTCCAACGAACTGCAAGTTGTTCGTCAAACCTCAAAGTGATTCCACTATAGACCCGAGGCTGCACTCTTTAGTGATACGGTATATATTATTCCCTTATAACAGCAGGGTGTCCATTAGATTCAATCAAATACCGATTCTTGTCCTTTCACTTGATGACTCACACATGAGCAGGCGGTTTTTACCGTAATGCCCCTCAATGCATTTTCATCCTTGACTAAGCCAGTAATTTTATGAGCAACCCACTTATGGTTTCGATTCATAAGTTGCGCACGGGTACTTCTCACTTCTCACCACTGACAACCAAGAGAATCATCATGACTCTGAAGAGATTTGTGTGATGCCCATATCTATGATCAAGCTATCCTTACTACTGACTATCATGTTCCTAAAATAATAGTGTTGGGAACAGCGGTAATATCTTGTGTTCTTTAACGGTTAAATCAAAGAACAATCAAGCTAGTAGCTCGGACTCGTGATCACTCAGGACTTAGAACTAATATCCATTTGATCATCATTTTGTGACTCAACTACAAGTTATCAGTGACGGTCTTATATGACAACTTCTCGAGTTTAAGTCAGGTTCGGTCCAGAATGAAGACGCTTCATACTTAATGCACTTCTTGTGAGTGTGACACACACATAATCCAGAATAGGATTGTCACTTAGTCACATTAATGACCTTACCGATTCATGGGCTCCCACCAAGTTAATCAGGTCATGGACGTTTTAAGTTCATTTATTATGATTATTAATTCTTCCTCACATGACTCTGTTGTGATAATAATAACATAATTGCATCCTTTATGAACTAAGGAATCAAACATTCTATTTTACTCTATCAGAAACTATAATAAGATTAACATAATAAGTACCATCTTTATTCAACGACTTGTCATAATCTTTTACAAATGGATAAATATCTTGTTTAAGGACACACATGTCCAACAGCTAAACCACCCAACCTATCTTGAGACATGGTTGACGTACGATAAGATCAGTTGACAATTTTAACTTCGAGAAGCTTCTTTGTGCATGTGCAATTGTGATTGATATGGTTAGCATATTTCGCTGCAATCCAAGCATTTGGAGAACTGCGATCCAACTCTTGTATGTAATTCAAAACATCGATCGCTTACTTCCTGTCAATTGGCTGTTGGCACGTTCACACTTAATACATAGTGAAAATAATTTTGGGATTATAGGAATAAATGACATGATGGTATTATAAGTGGGAAAAAGATGACCTAATTAATTTGAGAATTTGGGGACCAAGTATTATATTTAAGTGATTTTAATTAAAAACAAAAATTAGGGGCCCTAAATAATTTGGGAATTGGGGGCCCGAATATTATAGTAATTGATTTTTTTTTTTAAATAGGAGCTCTAAATTATATGGGAATTAGGGTCCGAATATTAAAATTAAGTTGTTTTGATTATATTTCTTTATGACCCTTAAATTTAATTTAAGTAATTTTAATATATAAAAAATTAATCTAAGTGATTTTGGGACCCTTTAATTTGATTTTTTGGGGCCCTTAAATTCAATATATATATATATATATATATATATATATATATATATATATATATATATTACTAAAGGCGGGCGCCTATTCCGCCTCCCCTCAGGCACAGCTCTGTCTCGTGACAACATCATATTTCAAGAGACAATTTTTTTGCGTCAACGTTGTGTGATGGAATGCTTCTCATGCAAGGTTTTAAAGTTTTAAGAGTGTTTAATTGCTAAATATTGTATAAAATTATACTATTTTAGCCATGAATTGAGACTTCAAATGTCTTCGATATTCTTTATATAAAACAACATTGATACATATATAGATACATATATACACCAATAGTACCGAGCACAATAAATTACCATGAATTATTAATTATTGAAGAGGGATCAATTAAAAGAATTAAGAAAACGAGGACTAGGTGGGCTTATTATGATAAAAAGAAAAAAAAAACAATGAATAATTGGTGCATTAAGTGAGGTAATTTGTGGCGAAAGTTATCGAACTCGTTAGTCTCTTACAAATAAGTCATTGAATTTATTTTTTGATATCGAAAGTCACTACCGCCATACTTTTATTGTAAATACTCCCTTACAACGTTAAATTTCACATTTTTCACCGTGCTAGACGCGCGACATCACTTTATCGCCCTCTCGACCGCAGCCTATTGCTCGTAGTAGCTCTCATCGCTAGAATACGCCTGAATAGGGTAGTAGAACGCGGTCGGGAAGACGGTATAAAGGCTCACATATGGCATGTAAGTATATGTAGTGATGTGACGCATCTAACATAACAAAAAATGTGGTATTTATTATTGTAAGGGTGTATTTGCAATAAAAGTGTGCCGTTAGCGATTCCGTTGTCAATAAATGACTTTAGCGACTTATCTATAAGAGATTGATGAGTTCGATGACTTCCTCTACTAAATTTTTTGCCTTATTTATAAAAAATAACGAGTTCAATAATTTTGGGCCATAAATTTTCCAATAAATTATCCGAAAAAGGGTCTTTAAATAAATAAATATTTAATAGCTTGGGTAAAAATCTAAAAGGTGAGATTCTTGATTGTATCAAATACTTAATAGTTGAGTAATGATTAAACACTGTTTAATTGGGGAGAGAAAAAAGAAAAAAGAATAAAAGAAAAGTACTTGACTAGAGCTTCTAGTTCTAGACTAGTGACCCAGACACCCAGCAATCGAAAAGTGAATAATGTTAAATTAAGAAGAGAACATATGCATGAAAAAATCAACAACTTTTCAATCAAAATAGTTATATAAATTTCAATAAATAAAATTAAATAAACCATGATTGCCTACTAAGAAGGGTTTCCAAAAGCCACCGACATCCCCTAAAATAATGTCATTTTTCCTCTCATGTTATGGAAGAAATAAATAACGTTAGATAAATCTGCAAATTAAAGTCATTTATAAGAAAAAAAATTACGATATATATATATATACCTCATAAATATAAAATGGTACGTATAATATTTTCAAACATAAGACTTATAAAACTCGAAGATCTAGCATATTGCGAGAAAATCAAGTGTACCACAACTTCGTTATTATAGTGACGTTTTACATTTTTTTTAGTGAAAATAAACATATGTAAAAGATAGTTATTCATTTTAAAAAAATTGAGCTAAATTTATATCGTGATTTTATTTTTAATTTTATTAAAATATATGAGAGTTGTGTACTTGTGTTCTTGTTTGCTATTTTGTTTGATTGTATAATGTCTTTCATTTTCGTTGATTTATTTTGCAGTTTAATTAGTGAAATTATAGATAAAAAAAAATTATATACTCTATGATAGAAATCATTGGAGGGGGGAATAATAATTTACAAAGTCAACTGCTCTAGTAACTTTCTTTGATGTCATTTTATGCAAGTCTAATATTCCATAACCTTTCGATCAATGGTTGTTCGATTTATTTGTAAATTCACTACAAAAGGTCTTGAATTTAATATATTGAGACACACAAATTTTGTATGTATGTAATCCTAAGTAATAGTGCATAAGTTTAGTGTAAGAACATGTGATACTATTGACTAAGTTTACATATATAAAGCGGACAAGTATTTTGATTCCCACAAAGTTTGAACTCGTGACCTCTAAGAGAGGTGAGTATTGGTGTTACAACTAGGCCAAACAAACTTGTTTGCTTCTCCTAGTACCAATTATTTTTACAGTGCAAATATACGTTGTAATACGAGTATATATTTTTGACCGAGAGTGTCACTAATCAAAAAATAAAAATATTCTATAACATTTTTTTCTTTTTTCAAGACCTTAAACTTTTAAGTTAATCGAAAGTTATTTTGTCTTGTGTTAATGTTGATATTTGTTTAAAATCAAACTTTAAATTTTACTCTTTTTTCTCTTTTAGTTTTTAGTACATAAGTTTTTGTATTTATTTTAATTTTATCTCGTTTCTGAGTTTCTGTTAGAGGTGTCAAGTGGGCCGAGCCAGGCCAGGCAAGGCCCACCCGCCCCGACTCGTAAAAAGTGGGTTCACCCCACCCCGCCCCCGTTTTTGGTGGGCCGGGCTAAGCCCGCCCCTATCATAAGGGTCACGCTGGTTTATGCTTTCCTAGGTCCACCCTGAACCCGCCTCGCCCCACCCGAAAAATCCCGCCCCGCCCCCCGTTCAAAAGCCCGCCCGAAGCCCACATAAACCTGTCTCGTTTAAACGCCCACATAAATTATATTTTATATTAAAAAATTATTAAGTTGTAATACTAATACTAATGAAAATTACTTTAAATATTTTATTGTGATGGAAATTTTACTCTAAAAATTACTCTATGTAGCTCTTTAATTTTTTTATTAAACAAATTTAATTTTATTAATCAATTTAAAAATTCGCTAATCGATTTGAACATTTTTTTAATTCTAATTTTAGTTTGAAAATGAATTAATCAATTACGCCATTGAGTGATTTCATGTATAAAACATAATTTCTTAATTCACTAGTTTCAACTTTACAATTTATAATTACTAGCCACTTTCATAAATCACTTTTCTAATTTTCTATTCAATAATTTATTTAAAAATCACTTATTCTCATTTTAATATTCACTTATCACTTTCATATTCACTATTTAACATCTACATATTGAAATTCACGAATCAATTCAAGCTTCATTAATTAAATATACGTATTGTGTATCTTATTTTTGAATGTATAAAGACTATGTTGAACTTTGAATTTCTAAATATGCCATTGAATTTATTTACATTTTCATTTCTCGACTTTCAAAATAAATATTCGAATATCGAGGAAATTAAAAAAATAAATAAATAGAGATATTATTGTTTATTAAAAGCCCACGATATTTTGTAAAATTCTTAATAAAATGGTTTCGTAAAAACATATCGCTCTCTGTAAAACCCCAACCCGTTATGGTTTCTGAAAAGCCCACTAAATTCAACGCGTAAAAATCCACTAAATTCAACTCGTAAAAGTCCGCCCGTTGACATTGTGTGTTCGGGTTCATGGGCCGAGGTGGGCCTTGATGGATTTTCCAAAACCCGCTCCGCCCCGCACATTGAACGGGGCGGGTCAAGCCCACCCTGTTCAACATGCGGGATTAACGGGTTTTGGGGCGGGCCAGCCGCGGCCCACTTGACACCAGTAGTTTCTGTTCCTTGCTTACCAATGTCATTGGGATTTTGGGTTGAGATTCTAAGACTTCATTAAATTTGGCAGTACATTATTTAAACATGCAAAAACAAAAATTAACGTAAGGATCTACTCGCTCACAATTTTTACTAAATTACATTTGTTTTATCATGAAAATTAAATCGACATTCTTTTTGTCTATAATATCATGAAAATTAAACTTTATCAATTAGTCTATAACAAAAACAAAAACTTTATCATGAAAATTAAATCGACATTCTTTTAGTCTGTCAATTGCGGAAACGACATGTTTGCCCGTTTGCCGTATTCCCATCTTTCTTTATAGAGTGTGACTAATTTTATTGAATTAAATTTGAAAAAGAAAATGTTGCATTATTGACTCGAATTGATGCACTTTTTTCTTTGAGCTTTATTTATTAAAATTGATGCTCCTTATTTAAAGTAGATCATTTGCCCTCTGCAAGTTAAAACATGACTTCTGTTTGAATATTTTCACTAATTTTCTGAGATTTTTATATTAATAACTCTTGAATCAGTAGACTTATCACAAGAAACTTATAATGTAAAAAAATAAGTTCCATTTGCTAATTTATTGATAAAAAAATATTTTCGATTAGTCATGTTTGGCATGCAAGTTAACATTTTTCGTTATGTTTTGGAGATATGTGCTACTTTTTAAAATACGAAGAAGATTGAAGCAAATAACAAAAGTTCAAAGAGCAAATCAATAAACCAACATGTAAAGTTCACAGAGACAGCCTCCAATTTTTCGTTTTCTTGAAGACGGCCCTGCTTGCGACGTGTCTGCTTTTCCATATCTAAATACATTTATATAATCATAATATATTTTTTTAGATTCAAATTTATCACCTGAAAAATATTACAACTAGTTCTGCAAAATGTTCAATACTCAGTTTCAATCATCCAAGAAGAGGATTAAACCTAATAATACCATCCCAACCAAAAATCACCACTTTTTGTAAGCTATAAGTTACTTTTTTTTACCAAATTTATGGAATTCTGACCTCACATAGGCATACAACAATACAAAGAGCGTCTCCGAAAACCCACATTTATCTAAGCGGCCTGCAAAACCCGACCCTCTAAACCTTCTTGCAGATCTTTGACCGCGTTTTCGTAGTTCAAGAAACCCATGAACCAAAACTCATGGTTATCGACGGAGATGACCTGGACGTACTTTTCCGACGGGTTTGACCGGCTTGTTGATGGGTTGACTGCTTTGAGCTGATGCAATGGGATTACCACCTAATTATAGTTCATGGTTGAGATTAGTGACATAATCGTAAACGCGTGAATACAGAAATGTAATTCTAGTCCCCATGATTCAGGAGCCAATGCAAATAAAAAGAAAAACAGCATAAGAAAAACCCAATGAGACAAAACACTTCTTTCCTTCTTTTCAACAAGCCGTTATAACTCTACGAGTGATCGTGTCTCAGATTTTTAATATATCCTTATTGCGTATAAGTACCGTAAAACAAATATATGTACCGTTGTTTGGTCTAATCTGTTTGTTTAGAGCAAAAAGAAAACGAAAAAAATTATTCACGGCTTCACGCACACAAGTACAAAACAAACACTTGCCACGAGAACCCAATTCAGAATTTCAGACCAAGAGAAGAATCACGACATAGCACCCGAAGAATCAAAAAGAGTAGTTTCTTTGTGAATTTATAGGACCCAGAATAAAAATCCTAGTACAAGCGCAATTTGTCTTTGTTGATAAACAACAAACTCGGACTCTAACTAGACTTAAACAGGAACTCCTAATGATCTTCACTAGGAAATTCCAAGTATCAAACATAACATTCAAACCTAGACTGCACGCCTATACGTTGTATTAGAAAAGATAATCCCATATTAATTGTAAGTATCCCTAATGACACACGACTATAATATAAAAACGATAATTAAATTACTTCTTACTAATGGGTTAAACATGAATATACCTTGTAATAGCTCCACTCAGTTTGGTCACCAGATTTATATGAAAGAGGGTTATCGCTACAGTAGGCAAGCTTTTCTGTGGAGACGTACAAAATCCCCATTACAGGACCAGCAGAAGTTGAAAGGTAACAAGCGTACGAGTTTTTGAGTTCTTCCTCGGGAACAGTCTCGAACGTCGATCGGAAGATCTTCTCGTAGCCACCTTCTGCTAAGACCTTCGTGCCCTGAGCTATTCTTCCCATCGCAGCATCAGCAAAACTCGGACCCGTTTTCACTGATTCAGAGCAGAAAATTCAAATTCAGTAAGTTGATACAAGAAGGAAAGAGAGAAACACTTCGAAGGTTCTTAATTAAAAGGGTTGATATTTTGCACCAAAACATTACGAAAAGCTGAGTTCAATAAAAAGAACTACAAAATATAGAATTCTATTCACTCAGTTCGTACTAAATCTAATTCAAATTATAAACAGAGATTTAAACAACCTGCAAAAGATAAGAGTGATTCGAAACATCTTTTTAAGCACGTGTGGAAACCTTATCGCTTAATCCAAAACCTTTAGAACTAAATTAGTTCAATCATTCTTTCTTTTCCCAAACAACATTGTTGATGATCCTACTAATGCTTCAAATTAGTAACGATGTGCAAACATTCTAATTTTTTTTTCAGAATTCAGCCTCATTGACCTAAAACCAAATGCACAATTTCACCTCAGTGATCAACCTCCTATTGCTTCATATTAGTATCACGATTGTCCATCGAAATCAAAACTAGCAGTGATTAATGCACAAACAATGTCAAACAATTCCGAATTCATCCACATTGGCTGAAATCCAAATGCAACTCACATCCTATAAATGCTCAATACGGTATCACGATTATCCATGGAAACTGAAACCAAATCGAAATAACGTCACAAGATTCATAATTCAGCTACATTGACTCAAAAACCAAATGCAACTGCACTATCTAGCCTCATTGATCTTCCTAGTTCAAAAAGTTCCCATATTTTCCATCAAAATCGAAACTATCAGCCAATAATTCAAAAACAATGTTGTTGATCATAAAGAACTGGACTAGTTTTACCGAACTCTCTCTACCCCGAACAACAACGTCAACCGTCCACTGAAACCGAACTCGAAACCAGCAATCACTAAAGCTCAAACAATCTAAGAAGATTCAAACTTCCATGACAAAGCTTCACGAGAGGTTCACAATCAACCCAAAACCAGATGCATCTTCGTTCAGTAACAGAATTCAAAACTCACAGTGCTGCCATGTGTTCTTGGCGAATCCTTCGGCTTCCTTGGTTGCTTCTCCCACACTCTTCCCCCATTTCCCGAGCACATTCCTCACAGACGACACCGTATCTGCTCAAACACCCAAACATCACGCACCCAAACGAACCACAACTCTTCACCAAAAACCACTTCTCGGAGATCAGCTCGACAAACCTTTGAACGAGAACGCCGGCAAAGCCGCCGGCGTCGGAGAAGCGACGACGTAGGGGTTCGATCCGCCGAGCGAGGAGTCCGAATACGTCGACTCCGACACCAGTTCGGGGCTCCACCGCACCGATTTCTTCTGCGGCGATCGCGCCGCCGGGGGATCCGGTTCGGATTCGGATCCGATCGGGGCCTTCTCCACGCCGGTCGCGATCCGATTCGGATCTTGAGTCGGGTTGGGGGGACTCTTCTCGGTCTCCGCCGAGGGCTTGAGACCTTCCATTCTCGGAGCTTCTGCGGCGGCGCGTGGTGGCGCGTGGGCGAGAGTGAGGGTGAAATCGAGAATTATGGTTTTTTTATTTGAGAAATTTCGAATTTTTATGTGTTTTTGGAGTTTCGAAGATCTGTTTTCCGATAAGGACGCGGGGATTTTCTTTGTTCGCGTGTCTTTACGTGTTTGAACCAAGGGTAGTATCGTCATTTCGGCAACCGTGTACTTTTTTTTTTCTTTTCCTTTTTCCTTTTTCTGATTATTCTTCTTAATCGCTTTTCTTAATACCATTCTTTTTGCTTTTGAGCTTGGATGTTGAATATGGGCTTTTCATTGGGCTTGTGAAACATGGAAATGAATTCAGTGTGTTATCTGGGCCCATGAATGATGTGCCAATACATATCAGTATAACACGAAACAAAAACTTTCTAATTTCTATATTTGTTTTTTGAAAATTACGGCATAAGTACTCAAAGTATTTGAAAAAGTGACATTAAGTTTTCATTTTTGCCAAACTCTTACGTCGTGTCTTCCGTCATGTTTTCACCCGGAACTGCATCACGTGTCACATTTTTACTTCTACTTCTTCTCGTCTTCTATTTTCCACCTGTAAATATGTATCTACACAACTTATAGGTTTGATGTCGTTTGCACTGCATTATGGATGTCGTTTTATAACACGTCATTGATCTATTGACCTTTTCACTTCTATTGACTTTTCTCTCTAACCTAACACACTTTATCATAGTCTCTTTCTCTTACGAAAATATCATATAAATAAAATGCGTGTATATATAAATATATATATATATATATATTATATGTGGGTCAACAGTAATATTTCATTTTCGTAATGGCATAAATCTATTTTTTCATGATAGAAGTTCCTAAGTTTTGTTATTTTTACTGTTTTAAGTTCAAATGTTCATTATTTTATCTTCTATAAAATTTTGTCTAATTTCAATTGATTTGACAAAACTTTAGATGAGTCATTAAGTCTTGGAGGCATGTCATTTTATGAGAGAGAAGAAATTTCGTGAGTGGTTAATCCGAAATTTCATTAAATCATTTAAAAAAGCGAAACAAAACATTTTCACAAAGTAAAATAGTAAACATTGAGATTTTTCATCGCGAAAAAATTATGGGTCCCAAAATAAATTAAGTAGTTATTCTGCTTTTAATCCTATATGTATAATTCTTAAAAAAAAAAAAAGAGACTTAGTCTAGCTCGTAAGATTAGTGGATTATAATTACATTGCTATAAGTTTTTTTGTGATTAGATTTTCTCAACTTATACATTTAGTTTTTGTTGGATTCTTTCCCCAACCCCAACTATAGTTTTCTTTTTCTTTTATTATAATTTCAAGGGTTAGTTTAATTAAATTGGATGTCACGAAGTGTGCAAATTATGTGTACTATAATATATAGTATGTATGCTTGGTACGTAAGAGTAGACTTTCACAATTAGAGACTAATTCTCTACAACAAATAATCTATAATAACTACTCATTTAATAATATATGCAAATATAAGACCTATTCCTTTCTAGCAGTAGACTTGCAATATAATTAGTTAATTTTAAGTTTCAACTATAAACTCTTTTCACTAATCATTTTACACGAAAAATAAAATAGTTTGGAAAATCTAAACAAAAAGAACACGAGTCAGTGGCGAAGCTAAACGATTTGAACGGAGATGGAGGAAAAAAAAGGCGCAATCTTTAAAATACGGTGTGACATATAAAAAATTAGTAACATCGTATATTGTACAGTAGTACAACATTCCTCCATACGGGTTTTCTTGTTTTGAAAGTGTTTCTAAAAAGTCGTATAATTGCTACCACAATAATACTACTAAATATATATTTAACAATATTTAACAATTAAAATAATCTTTAACAATTCATCTCTCAATTTATTGCGTAATTTTTTTTTTATATATAAACATAGATAGAAGTTCGAAATCTCAAAGAGAGAACGAAAATCCAAAAAGATTAGAATGAAAAAAACACAAAACATGAAAATATAGATTATAACAATAAAATAAATGAAGTATGTTATTGTTATAAGCTATATCCAAAGCAAGATTCGATCATGTGGCACTTCGACAAGCGGGGTAATTACTCGGTCAAGAACGGTTATCATTTAGCGTGTAAGTTCAACGACGGAACTTTTGAAGTTGGTCCATCTATGCATCTCGGCGGAGACTTTTGGCGAAAAATCTGGATGTTGAGAATCCCGCAAAAAATTAAGATCTTCGCATGGAGGGCATGTCATGATATCATCCCTCCTAGAGGAAATCTTATCGAACGTCATATTCCAGTGGAACCCAAATGTATTATATGTGGTTGTGACAAGGATTCATCAGCACATGCTCTCATTTTCTGCCCACTGGTGGAGGAAGCTTGGAAAGAGTGGCCGTTCACCAATCCGAGGGAGGCTAACCCACGCACCCGTCTCCGTGATATCTTCATGGCCATCACTGATAAGCTTTCTTTAGGAAATACCTCCCTATTCGTCATAATTTTATGGGACATATGAAACCAAAGGAATAAATAGATTCATAATGAGAGAGGAGATTTTAGTCGGGTCTTCCAGCGTGCAACGATGATCAAAGACGACTTTGAAAGTTTCAACAATAAGATATTGCCCTTGCGAATTTCCAAACACCCCACGATCTGGTCCCCCCCTCGGAAACATAAATGGAAACTAAACGTGGATGCGTCGTTTCCAGTCGATGGCACAATCATGGGTTTGGGAGGTTGTGTCAGGGATAGTTCGGGACAGTTTGTGGCTGCTTTTAGGTGTAACAGAACGAAAGCATCGTCGGTGCTTGGAGCTGAATTGGAGGCGCTGAGAGAAGGGGTTGTTTTTGCGGCCAATCAGGGTCTAGTCCCGTGCGAAGTTGAATCAGATTCCGCTACTGCGATCCCGCTACTTGTGAAGAATGAACCGGCAGCGAACGAGGAGGGATTTCTTACCGAAGACATTAGAGAGCTTGCGTCGCAGTACCATTTGACCTTTAATTTTGTTAAACGAGATGGTATTGCTGTGGCGCATACCCTTGCGCATAGTAGTCCGATTTCGTCTAGTTTGGATACTTGGTTTAATGTACCTCCTATTTGTATTGAGGACCGTCTTATGGCCGACTTGGCCCTTGCCCGGTTTGGGTAGGAATTTAATCCTCTTTTCCCTCAAAAAAATAATAATAAATAAATAGAGTTGAAAAATATTAAAGTTCAAAGTTTCTTTTCATAAATACAAATACCGATGTCATCGTTAACAAAAGAAAAGAAAAAGTGAAATCAAAATGAGAAAATCAACGAGCCAAACTCTGTATCAATTGCGCATCTAACTGTCATGATGTAATGATTAAATAAGAAAGTTCTAAGTTCTAACTAACTGGTTCAAAATTTTGTTGTAAATTTTGAGTTTTATTTTTATTTTATTATTTATATATTGACTAATAAAAACGACATCGGAGAAGCTTCTTTGTCTATGCCTTTCGTCTGTATCACTGTTGGCAACCACTTTTATTATAATAAATAAGTAGGAATATAGTAATACAAGCTAGTGTGCATATTATATAGATGTGAACTGGTGATTATTTATTTCAATAACATAATTAAGTCGAGAAATATATTTCACATCCAAAGTCGTGAACGCGTTACTTTCACATTTATTTCCTATATTTTTCAGGATTATTAAAGCAATTAAGTTTCTTATTTTCCTCGGTGCCAAACTCTTGGAATCGTTTGTCAAAAGATATAGTAGCTGAGTTAGAAATTGTCAATACATAACAACATTTTTTTTGTCAATATTCATAGACAATTTTACATATAAATAGGCCACCATAGCATATTATTTTTTATTTATGATAGTAGCCCGAAGTAAATAATTTGTGGAATATAAAAAAACGACTAAATTCTAATTTTCTTGAGCATATGTGTGTGAATTTGTCCAAACAGTAGTGACTTATATTGTATAAATATAATGCTTTTAATATAATATTATAGCATATCATATAATATTTAAATTTGGAGCACAAAGTATCTCTTAGAAAATATTGCAGTTAAATTAAAATTAAGATACCGTTGAGTGGGTTGAAATGTCTAATACTCGAGACGAACGCTCTATCCAATTATCGGGATTTGTTCCGACGTTCGAGCATCACGTAAAACGGTCATATTGATTATGACAATTATGAGTATTGAATTCAATTTATCACATTTCGGAGTGTTGCAATTTATTATTAGCCATTGTATAATAGATTGAAAATCAATTCTTTGTTTCCCTCCCGCATTTATAAATTGAGGTGACCTCGACCCCATTCGACAGACCGTTGGCAAAACCAATTTCCGAAAAACTCTCTAATACTAGAATTTGCTTCTCAGTTTTTCACTCCGCAAATTCAGTTTGCATATGCTTGCAATGTTTTTACGTCGTGAGTCTTTCGGTAACGGTGGACTTCGAAGTGCTACGAAGTTCGCGGTTGTCCTGTTATATCCTGAGAATCTAATCGCCTAATGAACCTCAAGCACGTAGATGAGGCCAATTAAGCTTTAAGGGGAGCGTCCGACGCGTCTCGGGAATCACTAACCGTTTATGTTTTACATGATATCAATGTTGGGTTTTTGAAAATTTATTCTCATCGCGGAAGCGGAAGTTCTGCGAATCCTCAAAAATTAGATCAAGATATCATGAAATAATCAAAACTTATTTGTTAGAATATATAGCGTAGATTTTGAACATATCTTAATGAATTCCCGCCGCCTAGCACCTCCACACAATTTTGACCACGAGCTGCTCAATTGTACGGCCTCTACTTCGTACACCATGTTGCTCACAGAACACCTTTCTTAAGTCGGAAATCACCTCGTAGGAAAACTAGCTCCTTCTCGGTGATTAAAGCACGGACAAAAGAATCGTCGACTTAAGAGAAAATCGCACCCTCTCTTGGTCTAGGTAGGTGGCGAATTTTCTCTCTGGTGTGATAGTGGGAATACCTAATTAGAATGCTTAGGGTTTTACATGACCACTCATGTGTATTTATAGACTTAGGGTTATGCTTAATGGGCTTTATTAATCATATTAAATCAAGTCCATTAATCATATAAATTCATAATTATCTCATACGGGCTTTAATGCCCAATCCTTACTTGCACGAAGATGCCGGGATTTGAATTCCCATTTATTATCTTCTTCACTGCCTCTAGAAAGTTATTGCGGTTAGATAAGTCTTTTTTTTCATAGAATCTTGTGTTAATAAAACTCCGTTCCTTACTCTGCTTCCGTTGCGAGTTTGGTGTGACCATGTAGGATTTTGCAGCGTTGGCCATGCGTGTTTCATCCATAAGTAGCAAAAGGTCTCTCGTAAGACGATGTTACCCCCAATCTACAAAATTTCGGTGATCCGAATTTTATCATGTTTAAGACGACAAGAAAAATTTAACAACCATAAATATTATATGCAACTACATTCCTTCTCATCTATACATCTCGAAAAGTGACACTGACCATTGATTTGGTATTTCCGTATAGTCAATTTTTAGTTTCCTGTCTTTCTTAGATTGATATCATTGAATTAAGCAAGTGTAACTCTTTACCAACTTGAGCATGGTTATGTTTTTCATTGTTCGTTCCATACATGAGGCCTTGAGTAGTATAACTCCAATGAGGAGAGATGATTGCAATCTTGCTTAATCAATCTATTCTACAAAGTTTGTGACAGACCCAAAAAAATATTTATAACTACCAGTTAGGGATAACGTTGAATTGTCTTCAAGGTGTCCCATTCGCTAGGTAATGCAGTTTGACCTTGCTCGGGCTTAAATAATCATTTGCATTTGTTATCAGTTTTGGATATATAAGTCCACCTTCAAAAGGTTTCAAAGTTTACCATGTGAATCTCCCAAATCGCGGGTCTGTCCGACTAGAGTTCTCATAACTCTTGTCAATGCAATAGAAGACACGACTTCTCCAAGTCTAGAACTCATCTTGTCTTTCTCATAACGTGTTATGTGTGCCTCTTATTTCTTACTATAGCCCTTGACCAAAGACGGTTTAAGAGGGTCATCTTAGTATGCAGTCTAGGGACGTTGTGTAAGATGGATAATAATGTTTTAATCTTGAAACAATGAAACTTGCCTCTATTATAAATGCCCAAGCTTATATATCAAAATATTGTCATTACAATAAATTAGAATTTGTTCACTATTACAAAAATATCAACGGTATCTAATGCTTGTCGCAAGGCAAAGCCTTCGTCAACGGGTCTGCTATGTTGTTATCCGTATCAACCATGTGGATGTTCAACCCCCCTTGCTCGATGAACTGTCGCATGAGGTGGAATTTCATGAGTATATGTCTGGTAGTCTTCGGTGATACGAGCTCTCTAGCATGTGCGATGGCTCCTTTTTTATCACAATAGAGTGGAACTGGCTCAGCTATGCTCAGAATCACACCTAGATCAGAAAGAAAATTCTTGATCCAAACTGCTTCCTTGCTGCCTCACTTGCAGCCATATACTCGGCCACATTGGTTATTAATACTAATATATACTTCTAGGTACCAACCCAAGAGATCGCACCACCATTTAAACAGAATACATATCCTGTTCGAGGCCTAAACTTGTCCAAGCCGGTTTGGATCCTACCATTTGTGTAAGCACTTACATTTAATTGCTCAGAGACGCCAAAAACTAAACATGTTTCTTTAAATCTATTCAGATACTTCAGAATGTTCTTTACGGTGGTCCAATAACATTCACCAATATTTGCTTGATAACGGCTTGTTACGCTCAAGGCAATTGATATATCCTGACAAGTAAATGTCATATGTTCTATCTCTTCGTACGTATTTGGGCATTGAGTTATGGAAATGTGCAGCTTATGTGTCATGGTATGAACCATTTCTTTGACTGGTCCACGTTGGACCATTTTGTAACCTTTTTAATGTATGTACTCTGACTTAGGGCTAATGTTATTTTAGTTCTATCTCTATAGATCTCCACTATTAGAATATAGGAAGCCTCACGTAAGTCCTTCATGGAAAAGTATTTTCTCAACCACTTCTTCACTTTCAAGAGTTTCGGTATATCAGGTCCTATCATCAGTATGTTATCTACATACAGAATCAGGAGGACCACTTTACTCCTAGTGTTCTTCATATACACACATGGGTCCTATAGGTTCTTAATGAAACCAAACTCACCTTTAGTCTTATTTAAGCATCGATTCCAACCTCGAGAAGCTTGTTAAGACCGTATATCGTTGTTTTCATCTTGCACACTTTTTTAGCGTGAGTTGGATCTACAAACCCTTCAGGCTGTGACATGTACATATCCTCTTCCGAAATTCCATAAAAAACAATTTTTATATCTATTTGCCGAATTTCATAACCATGAAAGGCGGCAATAGTAAGCAAAATTCTTATGGACCTGAACATGGTGACGGGACCGAACGTTTCAAAAAAGTCTATACCATAAATCTAGCGGAACCTTTCGCAACCAGTCTCCTTTTATAGGCCTGTACAATGCCATTCACGTTCTTCTTCTTCTTGAAGACCCATTTACATCCAATGGGTTTTACACCTTTGGATGTATCAACCAATTCCCAAACATGATTGGTATACATGGATTTCATCTCGGATTTCATAGCTTCAAGCCATTTCTCTGTGTCTATCTCTCATACTGATTCTTTATAAGACTCTGGTTCATCACGTTCCAAGTCATCGACCTCTTGCTCTTCCGAAGATATATGAAGGTTCATTTCTCGGGTGCCTGACGACTTTTGTCTGATCAACGGAGGGGCAACGTCGTATCTGGCAGCTCTTGCACTTTTACTTCATGTAAACCATCAATTTCGGCCTGTAGTTATCCCTCAACCAATTGAGGATCTTTTTGTATTTCTACACCATGAAATGCGCCTTCCAGGATTGGAGGCTCTTCCTCAACCATTTGAAGATCCTCATGTATTTCTTCATCATGAAGTGCTTCTTCCAATATTGGTGGAGCATCCTCAAACATTTGTGGAGGTCTGATTATAGTCAGGAGAGCTACCTCCGTTTCCATCAAATTTTCTTTTTTGTTCAATGAGTCACGTACTTTATTAAGTACAATGTTTCTCCCACTAGCAATTATGGTAATAAATTCATGTTCCGTAAATGATCCAGTTCTCGCAACAAACACTTTGTGGAGACTTTCGTTGTAGAGGTAATACCCTTTTGTTTCTATGGGGTAACCCACGAAGTGACACTTGTCTGATTTTGGGCCTAGTTGGTCAGTCATAAACCTTTTGACGTAGAAATCAAAACCCGATACTTTCATGTATGACAAGTTGGGCTTTTTCCCATGTCATATCCCATATGGTATCATAGGAACAGTTCTTGATAGGACACGGTTAAGTGTGGTCGCAGCTGTTTGACGTGCATATCCCCATAGAGATTGGGGCAAGTCGGTTGCTTTCATCATTAACCGAACCATTTCTAACAGTGTACGATTTCCCCTTTCAGATACTCTGTTTAATTGGGGAGTACCTAGAGGGGTCAGTGATGTGACAATACATTCATCTCTCAATTAGGCTTTGAACTCATCACTCAAATACTTGCCTCATCGATCAAATCGAATGGATTTGATTATCTTGTTCGGTTGTTTCTCTACTTCATTCTTGAATTCCTTGATCTTTTAGAGAGATTCCAACTTGTTTCTCATGAGATAGATATAGCCATATCGACTGTAATAGTCAGTAAAGGTAATGAAATACCTAAGGCATCTCATAGCCATAATGTGCATTGGTCCACATACATATGAATGTATAAGGTTCAACGCCTCGTTTGATTACTTGCTCGTCCCTTGAATGGGTTTTTGTCATTTTGCCTTTCAGACAAGATTTTCATGTTTCGTAATATTTATAATAGAACGGATCAAGATGTCCATCTATATGGAGCTTGGTGATGCGTTTCATATTGATGTGGCCAAGATGACTATGCCAGAGACATGCTTGTTCGGTCTTAACCATTTATGTACAATGTTAAACTCAATATATTCACGAGTATCTAGATTATAAAGCCTGCCAATTAGATAAGCCCACCATATTTATAAATAGAACAACGCTTGTCTCCAATAGTGAAGTTAAAACTTGAAATATTAAAATCTGGAATAGAAATTATGTTCTTGGTTATTGAGGGTACATAATGAAAATCATTCAGCTCTAGGATTAACCCAATCAGCGTCTTCAAGTCGATCTTGCCAATAGCCACGACAACAACAGGTGCTCCACTAGCCACTCGCAAATAAGCTTTGCCGTTAGCCGATAATCTCTTATTATGCTCTAGTCATTGAGCACTTCGGATAAAAGGTTTCACAATCCGGTAAACCAAACTGTGAAGCATCCAGCTCTAGGGCTCCGCTAGCCTAGAATAGTTGCGCGCGCCCTCACAAAATCGCTTCCAAGAACTGGAGAAATTTCTTTCATTGGGCATACACAAGGCCTAGGCCTCATGCACATGGGGCTTCCCAAAATCCTACCTGTCGAGTGGGCAATTTAGTGCAAGGCACACTCTCGGGTAGTTAGGCGCACCCTCGCCGAGCCAAAAGATGGCTAAGGTCATTGAGCACTTCGGATTTTACAGTCCGGTAAACCAAATGCGAAGCATCCAGCTCTCATACCCTGCGATCTAGTACAAATATGAGTACCGAAAGTTGTATCTAATACCCAATCATTGTAAGTAGACTTATTGACTTCGATAACATTTATACCTGAAGCTGAGTCTTTACTATACTTCCATTCCGTCACCTACTTGAGGTACACAGGGTAGTTTTTCTTCCAGTGCCCAGTCTTCTCACAATGAAAGCACTTCTAGTCGCTTGTGGCTCCAACTTTGACTTTCATTGCCTTAGCAACAACCTTCAGCTTAGAGCCCCATTTGCCTTTATCGCTCGGAGCTTTATTTCCCTTTTCTTTTTCCACATAACCCTTCTTCACAACCATGACACTCTTGGTTTTGTTCTTAGGAACATTGTCCTCTGCAGTCTCCAACATGTTGTGGAGTCGATGAAGACTCTTCTCCACCTCTTTCATGTTGTAATTCATCACAAACTGGTTCTAGGACTCGGGGAGGGAGTTCAAAACGATGTCCACGCAAAGCTCACTGGGAATCTTGAATTCCAGACGAGCGAGACTTTTAATGAGTGAAATATTCATAAGCATATGATCTCCAACTGAAGTCCTTTTAGAAATTCTGGTTCTGAGTACACTTTTGACGATCTTAAATCGCTCGTGCCTAGCCTGCTTCTCATAAAGCTTTTTGAGATGTTGGATCATATCCCAGGCTGACATGTTCTCATACTCCTCCATTAGATTGGAAGTCATATTGGCCATCATAAGGCATCAACCTCAGTAGACTCATAAACGTACTTCTTGTACGCATCCTTTAGCTCTTATTCTGTATGAGCAGGCGGCTCCTTAAGGGGCTCATCAGTAATGATGTGCTCTTTCTTTTCATCCCCGAGTACAATTTTCATGCGCCTCTGCCATTCTGGTAAATTCTTCCTGTTTATCACATTCTCCTTTTCAAGGATCGATCTCATTGCCATTCCGGTCATAGTAAATTAAACTATAAAAAAATTTAACAAATTATTTCTATTAAGCATATAATATATTTTAATAACATATAGGACTTAGTAATGTTTTTTCTTAGAAATTATAGAAGCACTAACCCTCATATGAAACTATAATTAACGACTCAGAGTAAAATACCAATTGTACTTATATCTCATAAAATCTCTGTTTAGTTATGGAATGAAAAAACTCTTTTAATCCTAACTCCTTGAAAATCTAAGAAGTTCTTGGTTGCCTAATTCTATTAAGTCACGTGAAACTATAATTAACGACTCAGAGTAAAACAACAATTTTACTTATATCTCATATAATCTCTGTTTAGTTGTGGAATGAAAAAACCCATGGTTCAACTTACCGATGTTACCGATAAACCGATTACCGTTTTCGACGGATTAATCGATAGCTTACCGATTAACCGACGGAAAACCTATAACACTGTAGCTTACCGATTACCGATACTTTTTCGATGATTATCGACGGATTATCGATACTTTTCGATACTTTTTGACAGAAAACTTATAAAATATTTTGATAATATCATACCACAAAACATATGCTAAATTATTAAGTGTATAATTATAATATTAATATTAGTTGAAGTGTATAATATTAAATGAATACACATATTAAGTGTATATGTATGTTAGGTGAAGTTAATATGTATGTTAAGTGTATAATATTATTTGAAGTGTGTAATATTAAGTTAAAATGTTAAATTATTAAGTGAAAGTGTATGTGTATGTTAAGTTGTGTGATATTAGTTAAATAGCAAAAAGTCCCACATTGATAGATGACAAGAGTTTGGTGATGTTTATATACCAAATATTAGGGACAAGGGCTTGGGCCCTTTGGGTGATAGGATTTTGTGGATGGGGGAGGACTCACACAAATGTTACACCACCACACGCGCGCGCCGCCGCCGTCCGTCCGATCGGACGGACGGGGCGGGGTGGGGTGCTCTTGCAAGTATAATTATTTTTGTCAAATTTTAGAAAATTCGAACCATGAAAAAACCCTTTTAATCCTAACTCTTTGAAGATCTAAGAGTTCTTAGTTGCCTAATCCTATTAAGGTCAACCGCGATTCGAAAAAGATCTTAACATCTCCAGTTACCTTATCCTATTAGGGTTTACTTGTCAAACACCACCATATTCTTAACCGGTGGACTGGGTAAACGTCCTCAACGCCTTCTCAAAATCGAACCGAAATCCATCTTACCCAGGTAGGTTTGGTCAGAACGATCGAGAGCTTGACGAGAGCTAGAATAGTAAGATTGATACAATCAGCCCAGCCCGTGGGCTGGCTCAACATTTGGCCTGACCACATTATTTGGGTTTAGGTTGGATCAAATCCAGCCCATTGGGCCCGAGCATTAGCTCGACCCAGTCCCAATTCGCGAGCGAAACCCTAGGGTTTGCGCCAACTTTTGAAGGCTTTCGTAAGGGAGCCGTTCGCCAACTTTGCGTCGTCATGACGGCACCGCATAAAAACAAGCATCGTCGTCGTTTCGGAGTTTAAACGGTTAATTATCGGGGTCCAAAAAAAAAAAAATTTTAAAAAAAATATTTATCCGTTTTGCATTTCGACAATTTTACTTTCTTTTAAAATACCCGATACCAAAAAAAAAATTACTCCCACGAAATCTCGGAACCTCTAATAAAATTCAAAAAATATTCATCTGAGAAAATCCAATTATTTCGGTTATCATAACGAATGCTCTGATGCCATTGTTGGGTTTTCGAAAAATTTATTCTCATCGCGGAAGCAGAAATTCCGCTAATCCTCGAAACTTAGATCTAGATAACGTGAAATAATCAAAACTTAATTGTGAAAATATCTCCCTTAGCTTTTGAACAGATCTTAATGAATTCCTGTCGCCTAGCACCTCCACACAATTTTGACCACGAGCCGCTCAGTTGTATAGCCTGTACTCCGTACACCAAGTCGCTCACAGAACACCTTTCTTAGTTCGAAACTCACCTGATAGGAATACTAGCTCTTTCTCGGTGACTTGAGCACGAATAAAAGACTCGTAGTATCAAATATCACGATAAATATTTCCTAATAAATGCTTGATTTAAACATTAACAGAAACATATAGAACTACAGGAAGCTTGTAACTTACCTTTTCAGACTTAATATGATTTTATGATCTGTAGATAACAAATTATTTTATTTTCCCATATAAAAGACAACGAGAAAACGACTATTAGACACCAAATTTTCACTAATTTATTGACTCAATAAAAAATGCAAAAATATTTTCTTCTTTTCGTCCAACTATATTATTATTTGTGTAGTGCACGTTCCACATGCACATGCACACATTACTCACATATATAAAGATATATCCCTATGTATATATATAAAAAGATATACAACTTATATATATATATATATATATATATATATATATATATATATATATATATGAGCTGTTGACATTTTCGAACTTATTGCCAGCTTATGCCAGCTTGAATTTGTCAACATTATAGACTTCTCAATACATAAACCTAACGGTTCTTAAAATAATTAAAACGAAAGGTATATAATTTTCTCTTGATTTTTGAAAAAATAAATATTGATGTTCTTTATTATATATAAATAAAGTAATGTGTAATACTTTGGCGAACTTATCTTTTATGTCCAAGCACGACAAGAAGTGATAAAATAATATTTTAGACCTATAATGTTTGTTTGTTTGTATTTATTTATTTGTAATTGTTTGTGGTGAACATGTTAGTTGTTTCCCATTCGCATTATTGTTGGAATAAATCTGCTTTTTATTCGACTCTCCATTAAGATATCTCACTAAATGGCCAATCAACAGCTATATATAAATACCATTATAAAATATTCTACCAACAATAAATTTTAAGTCTACACATTAAGAAATAAATGTGTAATAAGCTCTATAAGGTGAAATAATTGACGGTTATGCCCGCAAATTTTATATATACTAGGGCGCATATTATCCGTAAACTTAATTTTTCGACATTATACCGTTATTAAGTAACACATTGCTCCTATACACGTTAAAAAGCAGATAAAAATATTAATAATTTGTAAATTACATGTACTCAAGGTATTATGAGATCGTTGCGGAATAATATATAAATCTACTTACTCAATACAATTGTTACAAGTCCATACAATAGGAGAATAGTAATAAACTTGATTAAATTATTTTCAAATTATAAGTCATATGGTGCATTTGGGTAAAACATTTCGTAATGGTTTTAATGTGAAATGGAATATAATAACATGTAAAATATGAGAAAATTAAGTCCCCAATATTTCCTAATGGTAGCATTTTCATTTGATATTCTCTAATTAATTAGTATTATTTGTATGTTTTTATATATTTAATATGTATAGTATAATTACCATAAATTTTGGGTAATTCAATTTAAATAGATACCTTGGTGGGCAATATAGTCAAATTACCGACCACGTTATAGAGTTGTTGGAAAGTAGTGTGAATCCCAATGGCTTGAGCTTTAAGCTAATTAATAATTAGCTTAATATAAGCAACACTAATCTTTTGTAATAGCGCCACATAATTATAGAGTGGACAGTGACATTTCACTAATCTCAATTTAATTAATTAGCCAATATAAATAAATAAAAAAGTGATTATATAAAGAGTAAAACGGAATTTTGTGTTTGCTTATTCATTTTCCTAGTATATCAACATTTAATATTATTTAGAGGCGGACTTCGTTAAAAAAATGTGTATATTCTTTACTATAATCTTACTCGTACCGTATGAAATTTCGTAGGAAAAATCTCAACTCGAGATTGAGCACACGAATTCCGGTGTATGTGAAGGCCGAATTGACTATTTATAAATTTATGTTTTTATAAGTTTGTAATTACCAAATCAATAGTTTTAATTTAAGCTCTAATTTATTTTTTTTTGCCAAAAAAGGAGTTCAATTTACGATAATAACCCTAACTCGCCGCGTTAAGGCTGACCAAACCAAGTGATTAATGATTGGCTAATATAATATTAGAATTAGAACATGTCCGTTGGGTGCATTGCATTATAGGCCATGCATAGTTGTATTTGTATAACATTATTAGGTGTTGAAAATATACACAAATTAATACACATTATATATGTAAAACTAAACTTTATATTATAATAATTTTAATTATTTTGGAGGAATCTTCTAAGCAATTATTTCATCACTTTGGCCAGCTCTCCCTCGTCCCTTTCCCTCTTTATATTCCCAATCAACTTTCCAAACCCTTCACCACTCTCTCTCTCTCTCTCTCTCTCTCTCTCTCTCTCCCAAAAATGAAAATGCTCCAAGTTTTCATGATCATGGCCCTCATGGCGGCTTCATGCATGGCTCAGGCGCCGACGTCGCCCCCGACCGCCGCTCCCCCGACGGCCACTCCCCCCACTGTCGCCTCTCCTCCACCAGCCACTCCCCCGGCCCCGGTCGCCTCACCCCCGGCTCCCATCGTTGCCCCGACCCCACCCCCGGTTGCCGCCCCGGTCCCGGCTCCGGCGACTACCCCCACTTTGGCCCCGACACCAGCAGCCGATGCTCCCGCCACTCCCCCTGCTTCCGACTCGCCAGCGTCGAGCCCCGGGCCGTCTGCCGAGACACCGAATGCCGAGGCGCCAGGTTCCGATGCCGCGCCCAGCGACAGCTTCGCTGCCAGCTGGCCGAGCCGAGCCGTTCTCGTCGGAACTGCCCTCGCCGGCTCTTTCCTCGCCGTGGCTTTGGCTTAAGATTGTGAGCTTATTGAGCATTTGAGATGATTGGTTAATTATTTGTTCCATTTTCCTAAATGTTTTTGTATTTTTTTGTATTAATTGTTGTGATTTCATTTCGAATTTGTGCTCTTTTTTCGTTTATATAAATAATTGATTCTATTTTATGATTACTTGATCAATGTGTTTGTTTTTCTCATATTTCAAATTACGTCTCTCTCTTTCTTGGTTGACTTATCATTAATACGTTTGACTTTCGAGTTTAAAAATCGATTGATGGTTCAATTAAAGATCGATCTCTCTCTTTTTTTTTTCCTATGGATCATTATATTTAGATTTGAGAAAAAAAGGTAAACCGGTCAAACCGAGTGTACGAGTAGTTTTTTGAAACGATTTGAGACTCCGAATTCAAAAGTAGAAATGCGAAGAAGACGAAAAGATGGAGCAAATTTTCTCGTTTTTTCATAAGACGTAAAAAATGATGCTCAAAAGAACGTTTAATATACAACAAAATTGCCTGTTGAAGAGTCTAATTAAACGACTATTTTAATAAACCGTTGTGTAATTACTAATTACCTACAAGGATAACAATTCTACAATTGATTCAAAACTTTTTATGGTTAAATTCATCATGAAACTAGTTTTTCTACTAGTGTGACGTGCCTAAAATGTCATTGCTATGAGGTGCTAAAAGTCGTTACATTTATAAGGTGCTAAATAAACTTAAATACTATGAGTTATTACATACTTACAGTGTATCATTAATATAATGTATATATTCATTAAAAAAAATTGTATAAAAATCTCAGGTAGTGGCCCAACGAAAGTAGATATATTCTTATATCCTATATTCTTATATCCGGGAAATTTAGCTTAAAACCGGAAACCGGTACTTAAAAATATTTCTTGGTTTTTGGTACCGGTTCCGGTTTTAAATTACATGTCATTTTTTAGTTTTTTTTATGTTATTTTTTTATTCGTTTTAAATTATGTGTAATTTTTATTCTATTTTTTTAAACTACATATCAATTGTTAGTCAAAACACTTTTAGAACCGAAAAATTTAGTCGGATTCGGGAAATTTTAATACTGGAACAGTAGCCGGAACCGGAACCAAGAAATTTAGAATTGGAACGTTATCGGAACTGTAACATGGAAAGTTTGGAACCGGGAACCGTTACCGAAAAAAATTCACAATTTTTCGGAAATGGGACAAATAAAGCTAATTTCTCGATTCCCGGTTCTGGTTTCACCCATGTAGATTGTTTTAGTGTTATTAATTTAGTATGTTATTAATCGTCGTTCTATTTTTTTTTTGTTTTTTGCTATGAATATTTTTAAGAGTCAACAAGAAGTTAGCTGTTCGTATCAGTGGCAGAACTACCCTTGTGGGTAGTGTGGCTAGAGCCACCCCCAATTTTTTTTATTTATTTTTAATCTTTTTAGCATTATTTTTTTTTTTTACAAATAAACTCCTTTTATTTGCACTATAAATTTAAACCAGCCACCTCAGAGTTTAAATCCTAGTTCCGCTTATGGTTCGTATTAGTGTTTGTATCATCGTATGGTAATGATGTTGGGTTTTCGATGACTCTTTCTCAATCCCGAGGCGCAAATCACGGGATATCATCGAACAATATAGATCTAGAATAATTACGAGAATTAAGATATCGAATTAAAGATCGTTACCAAACTTTGGTACTTTTGCCAACTCTACCGAAAACGCCGACTTTTGCCGATTCAGAGCTTGGCCGATTTCTCTGAATGTCCCGGGGATGAGCTCTTCAATTTTTTAGTGCCTTTAGGTCGTCCACCACGTCACTCGGGAACGTCTTTATGACCGGAAAACACCTTAGAGGATAGGTTAGATCCTACTCGGTGTTTGGATGACGAACCGATGATGAACCGGGAGCAAGCCAAAATTTGACTTCTTCTAGGGAGGGAGGTCGAATTTTTCTCTTTGGCTAGGTGTAGGATTAATGTTTTATGAGCCATGATTAGGTATTTATAATACTTAATCTCATAAAACCTAATGCGTTTTAAATAAAGCCCAATAAGCTTTAATTAATTAATTCATAATTAATTAAGTATGCTCATCATTATTACTCAGGCCCAATTGGGCCCGTTATGTCGGTTATGGATTCAAGTCGATATCCGATAACCCGAAAGATACAATTTCGGGTTCGGGCGTAACCTACAATCTCCCACTTGCACGAACGCAGCGGATTGGTTATCTCCGTGCATGTTCTACACATGAAGTATTACTCGAAAATGCCATATTGGGTTATATGTACATTTTCTCAGCTACTCATGCCTGATTCATCAAAGTTACAACTTAAACTTGTTTTCGTTGTAAATTAGTTATCGTATTCCGTTTCCGTTGCGAGTTCGGTGTGACTCTTTAGGATTCTGCAGTGTTGGTCACATACTCAGATAGAGTATGCTAGAAGTGAGTGGCCTCCACCTAGACATCACTTCTCCCAATATACAAAATTTTGGAATCCCCTTTTATATATAGGTTATTCATGAAGAATCATGTGATTCTTCTATATTACCTTATTTTGTATATGACTGATTCCTTCAACATATTTACTACTCTAGATTTGGCACATATCATGGTTTGTCACATCTGTTTAAGTCGTACTCTATTTTTCTGATTCATGTATTAGTATTGAAACACCAAACAAAACCAATTTTTGTTTTTACTATGGCCATAGTTTTCATTTACTTATACTATTCAGAAGGCCTTGAGTGTATTGCCCCAAGATGAATGGGGAGATGCATGTTTTCTTGAAATATCATCCCATCCTATAAGGTTCATCACATGCCCAACTATAACTGTTATAACTTTCCTGTCACGGTAAGCGTTGAGTTATAATCTAAGCATGGGATTCACCCAGTGATGGACTCATGATGTTTCTCAAACTTTGGAGTCTATCTTCATATCTCTAAATTTCTTAGTGTACCCTTATTGTAAGGTTTTATTCCCATGTGAGAAATCTTAGAGTGAGAGTCTTTCTAGCATTGCTAGTATTCCTACTAGTGCCCATATGTATAAGAATATATCATAGATATCAAGGATCTCTATCCTTTCCTCTTATCTACATATACCAGTTATTTTGAAATGTCATTTATAGTCCCTCTTTGTTTCTTCGTAATGACTTTCTATTGTTGGAAATCACGTCTCGGATTCCGTATAATTATCACGATTTATACGTCCGAACTGTCCGGGTAACATTTAAAAATTATTTTAAAGCGGAAAAAACTTGTTATCCGTATAACGGTCCGAATATCGGATAATAACCATATCTCAAGATCTGACAAATATTATGCAATTTAATATTCATAACTCATTATTAATAAACTAGTCATAATAGGAAATAAATAGAAAGCAGTAAATGTTTGCATTTATTAACCCAATGCATAAGGCCGTACCTCGTTTGACGATTTCCAGCTGCGCGCTCTGAATTGGGCAGGGCTCCGCTGGTGCTAAGGGAATCTCCCGTGATCTTCCGGGATATTCTCCTGGAATCCTCGTACCGAAGCGTGGGCTTCGCCGGCAGGATTCCGTCGCAAAACTTTAACTGATGGTTCTTTTTAAGCTTCCGGAGAAATAGTCTCCTAAGCCGAACCAGAAGAAAGAGATCAGAGAGAAAATTCGCAGACCCTGAGGAAGAGGGAGAGTTCGAATTTTTCTCTGGGGAAAGGTGTGAAAAATGTGTAGAATGAGCCTCCTATTTATAGGCTCAAGACTGTAACCGAATTGGAGATATTCCCTCCCTAAATTCGAATTTCATTAATTAAATATAATTAATTATCTTAATCCAATGGTCCAGATTTAATCTAAACTAAATCCAATGGATATAATTAATTAGGGATTTAATTAAATAAGAAAGATTTAGATAAATCAAAAATCCAATCTTATCTTCTTATCATCATAAAATTCGAATTATGATATATATATATATATATATATATAAAATTCGAATCATTATTATCTAGATCCAACGGTTGAGATGATTCTTAAAACCGATCTAATGGATCAAATAAGTTTAGGATAAATAGATTTATTAAAAACATTTTTTCGAATTTATCCTTAAACATAATTCGAATATATATATAGATATATATATATATATATATATATATATATATGATTAATCAATTTTCAATCCGACGGTAAAGATTAAATCTTAGACCGATCTAACGGATATAATTAATAATCAAATTCGAAAAATAGAACTTGGTCACCAAGTCATTAATTTCGAATTTATCAATATCCTAATCCAACGGTTGATACTAATTCATAACCGATCCAATGGATAATATTGATTTTAGGGATTTGCCAAAATACCAAAACATTTGGTACTTATGCCGCGAATATAGAAATACCAAATCATACCATTCGAATTTAACTAGGGTTTCATATAACAAACCCTAATTCGAATTTACACATATTAATATATATAAATATATATATTCATTTATTAATATAAATATATTAATTATTAATTAATTATTAATAAGATATTAATAATTAAATCTAAATAATTAAATTATATTAATAAATCCTGATCTCAATATCACACATAAAAATGTCATGGTGCCACACCATCATTTAAATTCGTGACATGTGATTTAATTTCAAAGTTTATCGAACCGATCACAAACTTAGAAAATCCATAAATCACTAACCGTAAGTCGAAATGACTTGGTTCAAAAAGCAAAGCTGCTTAGAAGTTAATTTCCAACAACATGGTGCTGATAGAAAATATAAATTCTAACTTCCTTTTTTGTCAGTTAATTTCGTGTACCAAAATATGATACTTTGCCACGCCAACGATAAAACTATCTGATGTCTGACACAGACCTTTCAGTTTTATAAGTCAAGCCAAATGATTAAACATTATCCAGAATGTATCTTAATCACGTACGTATCATCCGTTACGGAGCTATCCTGGGGACCATGGACCGGTATCAATTAAGCTCCAACGAACTGCTAGTTGTTCGTCAAACCTCGAAGTGATTCCACTATAGACCCGAGGCTGCACTCTTTAGTGATACGGTATATATTATTCCCTTTATAATAGCAGGGTATCCATTGATACAATCAAATTCGGGTTATTGATCTTTCACTTGATGATTCATAAATGAGCAGGCGGTTTTTACCGTTATGCCCCTCATTGTATTTTCATCCTTGACTCAGTCAGTAATATCATGAGTAACCCACTTATGGTTTTGATTCATAAGTTGCGCATGGGTATATCTCACTTCTTACCACCGACAATCAAGGGAATCATCATCACTCTAAAGAGAGTTGTGTGATGCCCATGTCTATGACCAAGCTACCCTTACTGCTGACTCTCATGTTCCCAAAATAATAGTGTTGGGAACAGCGGTAGTATTTCGTGTTCTTTAACGGTTAAATCAAAGAACAATCAAGTCAGCAGCTTGGACTCAAGATCACTCAGGACTTAGATCGAATATCCATTTGATCATCTACTAGTGACTCAACTCCAAGTTATCAGTGACGGTCTTATATGATAACTTCCGGAGTTTAAGTCAGGTCCAGTCCAATATGAAGACACTTCATACTTAATGCACTTCTAGTGAGTGTGACACACACAAAATCCAGAATAGGATTATCACTTAGTCACATTAATGACCTTGTACGATTAATGGGCTCCCACCCAGTTGATCAGGTCACGGACATTTTATGTTCATTTATTATGATTATTAATTCTTCCTCACATTGACTCTGTTGTGATAATAATAACATAATTGCATCCTTTATGAACTAAGGAATCAAACATTCTATTTTACTCTACCAGAAACTATAATAGGATTATCATAATAAGCATCATCTTTATTCAACGACTTGTCATAATCTTTTACAAAGGGATAAAATATCTTGTTTAAGGACACACATGTCCAACATCTATAGCTGGGGAAAATTCAAGATTATAATTTAAGATATCTTAGGAACTACATTTGTTTAGTTGATATCAATATTTCCAATTGATTAGGATATTGATATGAACGTTAAATGATGAAACTTATCTTTTAAAGAATTAAGATTGTGCTTCAAATTTAATGAATAATAATTACAAAATTTTTTTCTTTGAACCATAAAACAAGGTTCAATGTATTTAAAATAACTGCAGACTTTTATGGGTTCTTTATCCCAATATTTTTCGCATGACGAAAATGTTTTTCTTTCGACAAAGTCTTAGTCATCAGGTCTGCTACATTGTCTTCAGTGTCAACTCATTCCATCTCTATGTCCTTCCGATCAACTATGTCTCCCATCAGATGGTATTTTCTGAGTACATGCTTTGCTGTCTTGTGTGATCTTGGTTCTTTGTTGGCTTGTGTTATAGCTCAGTTGTTGTCGCAATATAGCTTCACATGATCACCAATGCTAGGAACTACACCAAGATTAGAAACAAATTTCTTGATCCATACAGCCTCTTTGGCAGCATCAGATGCTGCAATGTACTCAGATTCGGTGGTTGAATCAGCTACCGTAGCTTGTTTGCTGTTGTTCCATGTAACAGCACCACTGTTTGCACAGAATATGTATCTTGTTTGAATTTGAAATCATCCATGTCTGTTGGGAAACTTGCATCAGAATAACCTTCAAAGATTATTTGATTTGCTCCGCCGTATTTCAAACATCTATCATTTTTTTTCCTGTTTAAGTAACGTAAGATATTCTTCACGGCGACCCAAGGTTATAATCCAGGGTTTGATTGAAATATACTCGTCATGCTTAAGGAAAAAGCTACATCTGGACGGGTACATATCATAGCATACATAATTGACCCAATAGCAGAAGCATACGGAACCGTTTCCATGCTTTTGATTTCTTCTAAAGAAATCGGACTTTGCTTATTTGTCAAGTATGTCTTATGTGTCATCGGAGTGGAACCTTTTCCTTATTTATCCATGTTAAACCTTTTAACTATTTTAGAGACAAGATTCTTTTATTTCTATTTCTTTGAATCTTTACGCCTAATATATATGCGGCTTCTCCTAAGTCTTTCATTGAGAAACATTTTTTCTCAACCACTCCTTTACTGCTTGGAGTTCAGATGTATCATTTCCTATTATCAATATGTCATCTACATAAAGAATCAAGAAAACTACTATGCTCCCACTAGATTTGATATACACACATGGATCGTCTTTGTTTTTTATGAATCCAAATTCTGTGATCGAGTCAGCGAAACGACGATTCCAACTTCGAGATTCTTGCTTTTGACCGTAAATTGATCTTTTCAATTTACAAACTTTATTTGGTTGTTTGTGGTCAATGAAACCTTCAGGTTGTGTCATGTACACATCCTCTTCCAGAACACCATTTAAGAACGCAATTTTAACATCCATTTGCCAGATTTCATAATCATGAAATGCTGCAATGGCTAGCAAGATTCTTATTCATTTGAACAAGGCAACAGGTGAGAATGTTTCATCATAGTCTACACCATGAATTTGTCGATAATCTTTAGCGACCAATCTCCCTTTGTATGTTTTTACTTTGCCATCCATGTCAATCTTCCTTTTGAAGATCCATTTGCACCCAATGGCTTTTGACCCTTTAGGAGTATCAACAGGTCCCGTACCTCGTTTCTATATATGGAGTCCATTTCAGAGTTCATGGCTTCTAGCCATTTCTCTGAGTCATCTCCTGACATTGCTTTTTTGTAAGACTCAGGTTCTTCACCCTCATCTTCATGAATTGTTTCATCTTCTATTGAAACAAGAATATTCAATTTCAGAGGAGGTTGACTCTCTCTGATTGATCTTCTAGATATCAGTGTGTAATCAGGTTGCTCATTTATCCCATCTTGAATGGGTACATCGTATAGAGCTACGTTTTCTTGAGGTTTTTCGTTGATGATGTCATTATTAACTTCCTCGTTAAGAACAACGTCTTCTATTGTGTTATCATTCATGATTTGATCATGATTTGCATAACCCGATTTTTGAGCTTCTTCTGTGTCCATTTGTTGTTCATTTTGAACTTGTTGTTCTTGTTCTTCATGAAGAACAATGTTTCTCCCACTAGACTTTCTAGAGAAAAAATCTTCTTCTAAAAAAACACAGAAGTTGCATTTTATGGATTTGGGGCTGAGTTTGTCTTACATTAATGTTTTGACATACACCTCACATCCCCAGATCCTCATGAATGCTAGATTAGGTTTCCTTCCTTTCCACATCTCATGTGGCATTGAAGGAACCGTCTTCGATGGCACACAATTTAGTGTGGTAGCTGCTGTCATAAGTGCATGCCCCCATAGGGACTCAGGTAAATCCGTTTCGTTCATCATTGATCGGATCATGTCCAACAAGGTTCGATTTCTTCTCTCAGAGACACCATTTAATTGCGGTGTTCCTGGAGGAGTTAATGATGACACTATTCCCATGTCAATGAGGTAAGCTTTGAATTCATTGCTCAAGTATTCGCCTCCTCGATCAGATCGAATAGCTTTTACTTTCTTGCTTAACTGATTTTCAGCTTCATTCTTGAATTGCTTGAACTTTTCAAGTGATTCAGATTTGTGTTTCATTAGATAGACATAACCATATCTACTGAAATCATCAATAAACGTAATGAAATATCTAAAACCTCCTCTATCTTGAATCGACATTGGGCCACATACATCTGAATGTATGTGTTCCAAAAGTCCATTCTTTCTCTCATAGGTCCCTTTAAAGGACGGCTTCGTCATTTCCCGGCCAGGCAAGATGCACATGTATGATAAGATTCATAATCGAAATCATTCAACGTTCCATTTTATGGAGCTGAGTTATGCGTTTCTCATATATATGGCCAAGTCGACAGTGCCAGAGATAGACTAGGTTGACTTGGTTCGATTTTGCACTTTAAATTAGCATTGTTATAGACAAAATTCTTCCATCTATAATCATAACTGAAAAAACAGAGAACGTTTTATTATTATGCTATTTATTGATATAAGTATTCATGACTTATCATAAATGAATATTTTAATATTAACAAAACTTAATATTATTGATAATTTAATATTCAAAATATAATTCCAAAAACAAACTTAATGGAAATATTCAACAATAACATAAATAAAATAACCATTATTTAAAATGAAACTTAAGTTCTAAGATGCTAAAGAAGAATGAAAAACATTAATATCTTGTTTCTGGAACATGATAGTATGTGTTTTCAAGTTAGAGTTTCTACTCTTCTTCTTCTTCTTCTTCTTCTTCTTCTTCTTCTTCTTCTTCTTCTTCTTCTTCTTCTTCTTCTTCTTCTTCTTCTTCTTCTTCTTATTCTCCTGTGTGAGAAATAGATTTCAAAACACTTTTTAGTAACTAGATTACTAATTCAATCAATGTATAATAAGATTTTGGTTATAACATTTATACCTGAGCTTGAGAGTATGACAAGTATAGTCTCAGAGACTTTGTCTTGTGAGTCTCTACTCATCTTAGCCATCTTGGATCTTCTCATTTCTTTAATGTTGTCCAATTTCCTTTTTCTTTCTGCCTTCATATTTTCTTTGCCAATTTCAAGTAGACCGACGATGTGGTCAAAGCTGTAGTTTCCTTCAATAAGGATGCGGATTGTCTTTCCCAGTTCAGGAATAAGTGATTGGAGTATGCAAAATTTTCTCATATCCAAAACTGACGTAGAACCCTGAATGGTGAATCATGTTCGCATAGCTCATCAGGGTATTGTAGTGTTCTTTAACTGTACTGTTAATGGACATTTCCGCATTGAACAGTTTCCATAATAGCTGGTACCTTCTCATGGGGTTCCGATCCCCATGAGTCTTTTCAAGGTATAAGATTGCATCAAGAGCGTTCAATTTCTCAATTTCAAGTCTTATGATAGGGATCACAGAGGACATCATAAGTTGATGAACATGAATGGATTTCATCACATAATGATGATAGCTGATCCAATATTCTTTTGTGCCTTTTTGTTTGTCAATCATGAAAGGCGGCAATTCTTTGGTTATGAAGCTAAGATTGTCTTTTCTAAGCATTCTTTTAAATGCTTCTGACCAGTTCAAGTAGTTTGTATCGTCAAGACGACTGTTCTCGACCGCAACTTTGAACTCCTTTACAGCTTCCGAAGCCATAAGATTCAATGGATCCATATCTAGTATATAGACAATTTGAGGTAGAGATAATTAAATTTTACAAATCATAAAGTAAAATTATATTTAAGCACAATATTAATTCTAGCATTAACATGTAAATTACTAAAATAATTTATAATAAAGACGTTACTAATGTATTATAAGGACTTATATAATAATTGGTGATTTATTAATGAAAAAGTTACCCTCATCAATCTCATTAACTTATCACTCGGAGAAAGTCAACTCTTGCGCTAATATCCTATATTATCTCTGACCTTTAGAATAGAAAACGATTTTTCATATACATATTAATCGATTTCAAAATTTGTCTCCGATATCTAATTAGATAAGTACTCAGTTAGGTGAACCCACAGGGTGAATCAGCGGACAGTATAGGTCGCTCTACGCGTCTAAAAGTAATGAATAAAAACACTCTTTTAGGTTAAAGATGCACTAAGACCATGTACAATTAGATCGAGGATTCAGCCGGTGGAAGATTAAATACCTAATATTTATTGAGGGGTTTACTGTGATCCTTACTTAGCCTTAGAGAAAACATAATTAACATTTTAAAAGTTTGACTTTTAAGACTTACAAATATATAATGCACAATCCAATTTCAAGATATAGTTGTAATATATAAATACACATTTATATATATAAATAATCCATCATGAATTATATCTTAATAATCATAATAATTATTTATCTAATAATGTTTTCACATTTCTTATTACATTAATAATTAAAATGTGCATTCATAAATTTAATCTAATTAAGCATTATTTCAAAGTGAATAATATTGATTAATAACCATTTATAAATCATATTATGAATGATTTCTAAAACATCAAACTTCACATTAAACATAAAAGTTACATAAATCGAATTTATAAACTTTTATCGTTTTCATATATTAGATTTTCAAACTTATAATTATTTTATTCATATTTAATTATAAATTAAAACAATATAAACAATTTAATCATTTTAAAATTAATTAAAATATAAATAATAAATTAAATATCAGACCGGGGTACGAGCACGGGCTTGACCCGTGCCAGAGAAATGGTGCAGACCCGGGTCCATTTGGACCCGGGTCAGGGGCTTGACCTGGTTCCAGGTCGGACCCGAGTCAGACCTGGGTTGGGTCTACCCGGATCCAACTAGATCCAGGTTGGGTATTGGGTCGGGCTGGGTCAACCCTGCCCGTTGACCAGACTGGGTTTGACCCAGCCCGTGGGCCTGGTTCATAAACCAGGCCCGGTTACCTGTTTGGCTAGGGTTTCCAAAACCCTAGCCGACCCAATGGCCATCCGACTGGCAGGCGCAGCCGGCAGCGCCGCCTGGACCACGGCGGCGACGGCGAAGTCGCTGCCGGTCACGGTGGTGGCGCCGCCGGATGTGCCTCCCCTTTGTTATTTTATTTTATTTTTTAATATTAAAATTAACTGAAGTCCCGATTCACAAAATCGGAACCTGAAACTCACAAAATTAATCATAATTAATTTTCTACTGCTCCAACTGAAAATTTAATCACACCGAAAAATTCCAAATATTATTTCGGATCATATATCTAATTTTTGAAAATTACTCAGACCGGCTCTGATACCACTGTTGGGTTTTCGATGACTCTTTCTCAATCCCGAGGCGGAATTCACGGGATATCATCGAACAATATAGATCTAGAATAATTACGAGAATTAAGATATCAAATTAGAGATCATAACCAAACTTTGGTACTTTTGCCAACTCTACCGAAAACGCCGACTTTTTCCGATTCTGAGCTTGGCCGATTTCTCTGAATGTCCCGGGGATGAGCACTTCTATTGTTGTGGCTTTAGGTCGTCTACCACGTCACTCGGGAATGTCTTGATGACCGGAAAACACCTCGGAGGATAGGTTAGATCCTACTCGGTGTTTGGATGACGAACCGATGATGAACCGGGAGCAAGCCAAAATCCGACTTCTTCTAGGGAGGGAGGTCGAATTTCTCTCTTTGGCTAGGTCTAGGATTAATGTTTTATGAGCCATGATTAAGTATTTATAGTACTTAATCTCATAAAACCTAATGGGCTCTAAATAAGGCCCAATAAGCTTTAATTAATTAATTCATAATTAATTAAGTGTGCTCATCATTATTACTCGGGCCCAATTGGGCCCGTTATGTCGGTTATGGATTCGAGTCGATATCGGATAACCCGAAAGATACAATATCGGATTCGGGCATAACCTATAAATAACTAATGAGTTTATCGGTGGTAATATAAGTAGGGGTGCAAGCGGACCGGGTACCCGGTTTTTTTGCCATACCCGGTACCCGGATCCGGATTCCGGATTTTTTGTAATTGAGAACCGGATCCGGATTTTTTTGTTAAAAAACCCGGAAATCCGGATCCGGGTTAAAACCCGGTTTTGAAATAGAAAACCGGTTTTTAAAACCGGATCCGGATTTTTCACAATTTTATTTTTAAACTTGATTTTTTATTTAAAAAAAAATTGAAATAGTAATAGTAAAAGTTTTTTTTATCAATTATCTTAAAAAAAATCAACATTTTGACTAGAAAAACAAATAAAATGAACCAACCAACGACACTAAATGAAAGACATATAATAAGATAAATAATGAGGTATTTTTTTTGGTTAAAAATTCTAGATAATATATGTATACATTTAATAAGCGGGTTTTAGTAGCCTACTATCCGGGTTCCGGGTTTTTTATTCTTTAAATCCGGGACCCGGATCCGGTTTAATCCGGATGCGGTTTTTTTAGTAAACCGGTTCCGGTTTAACCCGGATTAATACGGTTCCGGTTTTTTTTAATACGGTTACGGTCCGGATGCGGATTAAAACCCGCATTTCCGGATTTTATTTGCACCCCTAAATATAAGTTCCCAATAAATAATCTCATAAAAAAAATATTATAAATAGATAAGAGTCTCAAACTCTCGTTCACTTCATACAATAGTATAACGGCAAGTCTCGATTAAACGAATTTATAAATCCAGTCGTTTTATTGTATTATGTCGTTTTTCTAGTTTCCAGTCCACAGAACTTCTTTGCTGGTTTTCAAATGATGTCGTATACATTTCGTTGTTGTCCCATCAAAGGTTTTGTTTAAAATAGTGTCGTTTTCTACTTTCTGTTGTTAATCATTTATCGTTTTTAAATTGATTCTGACGTGTATTTTTTTTATATGTTGTTTTTTTGCTTAATCATTCATGTTTAGATGCATGTCGTCTTATTTTATGGTAATGTTGAAATAAGGCTCTACCTATTTCGTCGTTTATCGTATTTTATATGTTTTCATGAATCATCGTCGTTTATTATAATTATGTCGTTTCTTTTCTGTCATTTCTTTCCATGAATTGTTCTCCATGCAAACAATCGTTATGCTTTGTGATCCTCAAGTCAATATAACATTTTGTTTGTTAAGAGTAATTTGCAGCAATTTTTCTTGAACTATCAATCTTGGTGCAATCAGCCCCCTACTTAACAAAAGGTACATTAGACCCAACATGCTAAAAAATGTAACGGAGTTTGTTAAAAAGTTTTTTCAGCAGTTTAATTATTTTATTATTTTTATCCATGATTTTGACATTTCATCTTAATATTTCTTGAATAACCGAACTTGTAAATTTCTTTACAAAGTGTTCATTATCTATTAAAAAAAAATAACTAGCCTTAGTCTAGAATATTAATATTGTTTGTTAATCGATCGAAATAGATATAAGTAAATTGTTATGCGTATTTTATGAACTATCGAAAACATGGGACCAGAATATAAAATTCAAAGCTCACGGGAAAGGCAACCAATTAGATGAAATATGGAAAGACAGGATCAAGAGACGGAGCCCGAAGACCAAAGACTACCTCCCAGCGACCTAAAGATGTACTTTGTGACCTAAAGAGGTCCCCGGCGAAAGAAATAACCACCTTAGAGGATCCACGGCGTGAAGAAAAACATATAGGAGGCTCCCTAATGATGCCCCGATCAAGATAATCTCTCTACGCGACGTAGACAACCTCTCATGGCCACGTTAAACTCCCGAGACGACATGTGAAACATCGCCACCGGACTCAACAAGAGAAATTACACAACAATCATCAAGCTTCAAGATATTTCGACCTTACGAGGATACCAAGGATGCTCCAAGGCACCCTACGATCCGATCAGCAAAGGAGAGGCCCCAGATGACGTTACGGACATCCGGCGACCCTCGCATGGCAAGCACATTCGAAAACCCATGCGTGTGGCGACAAGAACCGGGGACGTCCCTCTTAACAAGGTTGGGCGAATTTTGTGATGGGCATCTTGATGGAATATTCTTTTTAGATGCCCTAAAAATAAAGAGAAGTGGTTACACTTTTTTCCTATAAATAGGAGTCTCATTCTTCATTTTTTCACACAACTTTCTCTAGAGCTTCTCTCTCTATAGAAAATTCACTCCTTTCCTGTATTCCCTTCGGCTCGCGCCACGTCGCTCCTGAAGCTCGCCAGGAAGGGCCTGAAATCGAGCAGAGAATTGGCAAGAGGGACTAAGCCTCGCCAGAAAAGTTTTCCTCGCCCCGAAAGCTTGACAGTAAGATCGACTCGACCCGAACTTTTCCAGGTGTGCCTACATCGCCACAGTGCTCGCCAGGAAGCACAAAATCTGTTAGTCACAATGCGGATCTAGATTGTAAAATCACCGCTAAGAAATCGTGTTCGTTGTATTTATCACGCGGGTTGACCATGTTTTATAAATTTATTGGTTAAGAGTCCCATACCAAAAACCATGTCATCCCGTCCGGATAAACACAACACACAAGTTAATTCCCTAATCGTGATAAAATAATTTTCTTAATTTTCAAAACAGATATTTTAATTTTAATTATTTAAATTGAGCCTTGAGTATTAATAAATAATATGCAAATCGAAAAAAAAAACATTAAGAACACTAACCTTAAAACTCTGAGGATATCATTGCGTTTTCTGATCTTCACGAATCTTCTAGACTCCGTTCTGAAGCTTTCCTCCGAATTATGTCCGAAATTACCACCCAAAAGCCTTTTCTAGGGTTTTAAGCCTAAAGAAAACCGCAGAAGCGAGGCAGAGAGAGAGAGAGAATTCAAAAATTCTGAAGAGAGGAGAGTATGTCATTTCAGGGTTACCAGGTTGTCCTATTTATAGGAAAACACGCTGAAAAACTTTGGAGAAAAGCCATCAACCAACTGGAGAGATTTGCTCAGCCACTTGAAGATATTCACTCAAAGATTTAAATTAATAATTAAATAAAATAAACGATAAATCCAAAAACAAATCTTTTTGATGAAATTTAATAGAGAGGGCAGCCTTTAGAAGCAACAGGTTGGGAAACAAGAGAACGCTTCGCGTTTTCTTATCTTCTTCCCGCCCTAGCATACTCATATTATTTCAAAAATAGAAATCAATTTTATATTTAAATTTAATTTAGAAAAATCAATTGTAAACACAAATATATATTGATATCTATATAATTATTGATTAATTATTAATAACAAGTATATTAATAACTAAGTCTAGTAATTAAAATTATATTAATTTTCTCTCTCAATAAATATTTCAAGAATTAATTTCAATATTTATTTTCTCTTAATTTTCGATTGAAAAAACAGTTATCATTTTGGTTTTACCCGAAATACTTTTTTCATCATAAATCTCAAACCATTCGTCTGAATGACATGTTTCAAAAGATCACTTCATCGGAATTTTATTTCCTACAACCCTAAGGATGGACACGTATTAAATTCAATTTTATTTTTATAGTTTAATTGGCTTACCAAAACTTTGGTACTTATGCCATTATCAGGGTAATCACTGATTCGTGACAACAATCACGAGTTATGCATGATTGAAATATTCTATGTTCAATTGATATATTCAACATAATATATGTGGTGTCATTCGTGTGGAGCTACAAAAGGGACAAATGGACATACACATCCGAGCTTCGGTAAAAGTGTAAAGCTTTTACCAACCTCGATTACTTTCCACAATCAGATTATCCGAATTTAGGGATGAAAGGGATGAAATTTTTGTTATGCCCTTTCGATGACACTATCCTATTCCATGATTTTTACAAACTACTCACTCAATGGGTTATGAATCAGTTGAGCTAATCATGAGTACTTGTTTGTGTCTCACAAATCATAATTAGAAAATCAAAAACTTATTATCCATATCTGCGCTCGTGCAACTTATCCCGTTCAACCGTCTGATCCTACACATAATCGAGGATTATCGACGATTTTCGACAAAAATTCGATCATTGGGTCGTTGTATTGACAACGTGTTTATTTGTAATTTTTTTCTTTCTTTCAAAGAATCACTTAATCCAAATCAAATTTTGTTTTTATTGAGTTATTTCGAATGAGTTACGTAGTATAATATGCGGTATTGATCAGTTTTCTCAATTGCTTTCTTTAATAGTAAAGTCTCATATTTTTTTTGAAAAATTTATCTCATACTTATATATTGTGTCGTCGAGATCGTTTCATTACACTTCACCTTATCCAAATGATACATGATTGCACACCGTACGCTTTCTTGCCCTATAGACTAATACATTGTAACCTAGAGGCTATAAGAAAAAATAAATTTTACTCTAATTTCTTTTAACAAATTGTTTTTATCTCAATTATCCCATCTTCGATTAGAGGCTCCAAAGAGAGCAACAATCAAATTGCCATTGAAAGGGAAAGTTAAATTTTAGAAAGTGACCACTTATAATGTTGATAAACGACAACTATCCACCACATCTATTCTACATATTTATGTATATAAGGATATATATTAATAATTGTTGCAAGGATGAAAACACAAAACGCAGCACCTTTTCTAATCTTCAGGAATCCAAAATAAGAAAACAAAGAAACCATTATTAGGTGTATTTAATTATATGGCAACAAAGAAACGTACCCAATTACTATTCTTCATAAAAATAATACCCAAAATCAAGGTTCAAATTTTCTTTGATTATTCTCGATAACCGTCGATTATCCGTCTTGCCGATAGTTATCGGCAAGTATTCTATGGCAATCGATTATCCGTAAAAACAATGTAAACATTACAAAAAATTGGGTACCTTTTAAGAAAATTGCACTTTTCAACAATTTTCGGCAAAAGTACCTTGAATGCAAAAAAATATTTCAGTAAAACATTATTTTATTGAGTATGCCATTATTTTGTATTTACATATGTGAGAGTGAGACTATATTTATTTAGATATGTAAACTTAATAAATATATTCTTAAAACAATTGAGTAATTTTTTCATTGATAATCTTCGATAAGTGTCAATAATCCATCGATAAGTGTCAGTCACGATAAGCTACAATTTAACTAATTTTCCATCGATAATATTTGAAATTCATCGATAATCCTCGCAAACGGTATCGAATTTATCGGCAAAAACGGAAAAAGGGCATGTTTAACCTTGCCCTAAACACATACATTTATATATATATATATATATATATATATATAAAAATGCATACACATTTGCTACAAAATGTGTATGCATTTTTTATATATATATATCACAAGCAAGTACGGACGGCTTAGAGTTGACTGAGGAGGAAATTCATGAGATCGAAAAAAATGTGTTGTTGCAAAACGAAAATAAGAAAACAATTCAGTCAGGTCATTTACTTGGATACGGGCCAGTACCGAAAAAGAAGGATCACGTTAAGTTAGCCGAGTCATCAAACAAGAAGTATACGGAGTTAGAAGAGAAATGTAATGCCCAAGCCGCTGCATTGGCTTCTCAAGCTGCTGTAATGGCCGCTCTTGAGGCACGACTAGCACTGATCGAGAACACAGAAACTCGCGCACAACTAACACCGACTACCACGCTTGGCGAAATATAGTATTACCATGGCTTAGGATTAGGGACTATGTTTTTTGAAACTTAATTATATTATAACATGTACGACTTGTATTTTGACGTACTTATCTACTATTATTTCTATTAAGGTCGGATAAATATTTAAATGAATGTCTTTATTTATAGATTAATTTATATTTATTAAATAATTATAGTAATTAATAAATTCATTAATTTCATAAATAAAAATATTTGTAATAGGTTTATAGGTGACTATAAATTCAATTACGAAGTATTAACTTTGCGACTGATTTTTTGCTGCAGAATGAGTATGAAGAACGATCACTGCAACAGAAACATTTATTGCGAACAAAATTTTGCAACAGCAATTTTAAAGGCGGAGACACTCTGTCGCAAAGACTATTTACTTGCAAAGATATATCTGCAACAAAAAATAGTTGTTGGGAATTGTACAATTGCAGTTAAATATTCTGTTGCAGAAAATAAGCTGTCGTAAAACAAAATTGTTGCAAAGATGTTTTTACAACAAAAACGTTGTTGCAAATACAAAAATCTGTTGCGAAGATTTCTTTGCGACTAAACCAGTTGTAGCAAAATTAAACTCGCGACAAGCACCTAGCGACAAGTGCCGTGACAGGGTTCAAAGAAAACTTTGCAACTGATTTCGCCATCTTCACAACAGATACTTCTGTTGCAAAGAAGCTTTTTTTTACTAGTGATATATATATATATATATATATATATATATATATATATATATATATATATATCACAACGACCTACCTATCTTGGACCCAAAAAATTATTTTCATTTTTTATTATCTTGACCATACACCTTGTTTTGGCATGAATACAGGCAGTTTTCTTAAAGGGTTAATAACGACAAAGTTTCAATACGTTTAAAAAATAGATCTATAATTTTTTTAATAGAGTTCCTATACTTTAGTTTTGTATCTCTATTGGTACTACCATCAAAATTTTGTCCTTTACCGTTACATATGCCACGTTTCACTCAGATATGGCTTTTTCAGTATTGGTTTAGCCTGGCAAAAGTCCTAACACTTTTAAAAAATGGACCTGTAAGTTCTAATTCTTTTTCTACTAAGGAAAAGTTCCAATTTTTTGGTTTTGTCTCCTCATTTCACTTCCGGCAAAATTTCCTTCCTCCATTGTTATATCATGCCGTGTCTCACTCATATGAGACTATTTCAATATTTAACTAACACGTTTTCAACAAATATTTATTTATTTTTATAAATTCAACAAATGAATGTGTAGCTTTGGACGAGGCAACGAGGATATTGAACCTCTGTATCGAGGGTGATAATCATGAGAGGAAGAGGGTTCTTCAGAAGCTCCACAATCTCTTTTGTGGCTCCTATGAGGACAAGTTCATTCGTCGGACTCAAAATGGTTTAGAAAAGAGATGTTCTACTCGTCCATGCACTTTTATTCACAGTGGCAAAGCACGAGCTACTGCTTGAGAAAACAATTTGGGCTCACCGAAGTGCTAAAATTGTTATTAGAGCATTGTGAAAAGTCTTTTCTTGCCAAATTTGTAGGGATTCAGATCATCAATTTGGTTCTCACCAATGTGGGTGTGCTTGAGTTGCGTTCGGTCGGTGTATGGCTGCAAGATGGAGCTCTTGGAACCTTTGAGTTCTCTATTCTCTTCTCAGGGCTATAACGCCTATGTCGTCTCCAATGGTGATGGCAGAGAAGAAGAACGACAATGGTAATTTTAAGGTATAGGAAACTCTCGGGGATCATAATTAAGAGCAGATACGGAGTGCCCAAAATCGTTGGGCATGATTTCAACGTCAAGAACTTTGTGAGGCCTCATTTTTTCGAGAAATTAGCCACAAGAAAGTTGGATGATCAAAGACAGCAATGGATATGTACTTAAATGGGAACACAATTGCTTTTCCGAGCTCCGAAGGCGGTCCATGGTTCAAAAAATTTCACAAAAGTGAAATAAGGAGACAAAACCAGAGAACGGAACTTTGTTCATGTAAAAAAAGAGTTGAAACTTACATGTAAACTTTTGAAAAGTATTGGAACTTTTGTCCAGATTAACCCTTCACACATGGCATGGTTAATAGTAGAGGATGGGAATTTTGATGGAAGTACCAATATAAATAGAAAATCAGAGAATTGAAACTTTATCGTGGCAAAAAAAAAAAAAAACATAGAGCTTACATGTTTATTTTTTGAAAGTATTGAAACTTTTGTCGGACTAACACATTTTTAAACTATTATTAACATTTAAATTTGAGATTTGACCAAAATAATTTGATACTTTTCTTTTCAACTTCTTTTTAATAGATAAATTCTTACATAATCTCTCAAATTTTTTTAAATTTCATTTTTTAATATATGACATTTTTTTATTTGTTTCCAGTAATATTTATTTACTAGGGGTTAATGACGCCGAAAATACCCAAAGTTTGCTCAAAGAACCCCTACTGTAACCTAAATTTAAAAGTGGTGACAAAAATACCCAAAATGCATTTGGAGAGTTGACCACTCGAATCTCGTAACGCCGTTAACTTACCCGTTAACTCTGGCCACATGGGCAAAAGTTGGTTGCTGCCATAACATTTTTTGCCACGTGGACGAGCCTACATCAGCCTCGTTTACGACAAAGCAACGAATTAAACTCTTAATTAATACTATTTAATACAACTAATTGAACCCCTAATGAATACACTTAACAAAATAGATTTTTCCACGTGGCCAGAGTTAACGGGTAAGTTAACTACGTTACGAGAATGGAGTGGTCAACTCTCCAAATATAACTTTAAATATTTTTGCCACTACTTTTAAAATCTGGGTACGCAAGAGGTTCTTTGACCAATCTTTAGATATTTTGGCCGTCACTAACCCTATTTACTATTAAAAAAAATCATTAATAAACTTACTCAGTTTTGTGGTATACTCATCAAATCAGCAAATCAAGGTGGATTTTGATTCATAAAAATCATACGAAAACGTTAATACAGTAGAACCTCTATAAATTAATACTCGATAAATTAATAATCGCAATTAAATAATATTTTTATCCGGTCCCGACTCGGGCCTAACTAGCTAAATTAATAATTCGCTAAATTTATAAGATAATAATTTTTTTAGTAAGTATATAGGTCCCAAGTGATATATAAATTAATAATTCAATATAGAAAATTATATAAATAATTATAAAATCACTATAAAAATAAAAAATAACTAATAAATCACATTAAATAAAAAGATAAAATGACATCACTATCTATGTAGTCTTCTTAAAATATGATTGTATAGTAATTATTACAGCTTTAATTATCACTACTTTAAGTTGTTGTCATTCATTTTTAATATCATTGGGTCTTTAATATTTCTGACATTAGTACTAGATTAAATAATAGTCTCTCTCGATATTCATAATGGTCTCTTTCGATATTCTTAAGATACTTTAATATTCTCGATATAATAAATTGAAATAATTTTTTGTTAGTAAAGATGTTTATATACTTATAGCTAACTATATTTTTTTCTTCATTAATGTATAAATTAATAAATTATAAATTTATATGTTAATTAATAATCCGATAAAATAATATTTTTTACCGGTCCCAACAGTATTAATTTATACACCTGTTTCTCGATATACTTGTATAGTTGTATTATGTACATATGTATCAACATGGTAAAGAAAGAGACGTACCCAATCACTCTTTTGGTACGTTATGACGCCCAATAATATAACACAAACATATATATAAAACATATACACTCAGACGACAATGAAGTACTGTTTATGGTGGGGTCATTTTACTCTCTTCTCAGTTCTCCCCACCGTTGATACTTTATCTGTGATATGCATGAGAAACTAGCTAGAGACACCATTTCATACATACATACATATATATATATATAACACTGATCTTGGTGGGGTCATTTTTGTCACTCTTCTATAGTGGCAACAGGGAGGGAGAGGGCATCGGGGAGAGAGAAGAAGAAGAAGCTTTGGCCAACAATGGCGAAAGAAGCGCTGAAAGCTCCTCTGTTGGAAACCCTAGCCAAGTCGGAGGGGTCCTTCAGGAGGAGAGCGTGGACGGAGTCGAAGAAGCTGTGGCACATAGTGGGCCCGGCCATCTTCAGCAGGATCGCGTCCTACTCGATGCTCGTCATCACGCAAGCCTTCGCCGGCCACCTCGGTGACCTCGAGCTCGCCGCCATCTCCATTGCCAACAACGTCATCGTCGGCTTCGACTTCGGACTTCAGGTAACTAATTACGATTGATGGTTCAGTTTTACGGGTTAATTTACCGGCAACAAGTATATTCTAAAGTAAAAAATTGTTTGTGTCAATAAAAATTTACGGTTTTTATTATAATAATATTCAAAAATAAACTAAGGTACAAGATTTGAAACGTATATGTATATGCAAGTCCGATTTTTATTATAGACGAGCACAATAAAATAAGATCAATTGAACATAGACTTTGTATGTGTATACCTACGTACACGTACACGTAAATGCAAATAATATGTATATACATAAAGATTATTTGGTTTTTCGAATATGGTCTTTGAATTTGATTTAAAGAAATCTATGTAATAGATACATAAATACAGTATGTATATTTACAATAGAAAATTAGAAATATGTATTGGTGCAGAGTTTACGGAAAACTAGCTTGACCAAATTGGATGTGAATAATTGGCTGATATATCGATAATGTATGGCAATGCTTTAATGATGGTATTTATGACGTGGCATATCATGTCTATGATGATTCGTATTTCGTCGTATGTAATTCATGGCTTTATAGTTTATACATTAAAGCTCTTATTTAAATTTGTGAGTATTTAAATTAAACATCTTAAAATATAGAGGTTCAATGCTCGATGAAATAAAAAGTTGAGGAAACAGCTGTGTTGATGCTCGAAAATGGATAACACGGCCCATTTTGTGGTTTTGGGCCAGGCCCAATGCTCGCTTAATAATTGGATCGGGCTGATTCTTCGTCGCTGGGGTTAAGCCGTTGCCCCAGGCTAGGAGACGGAGTCGGCGAGGTCTTCGTGGCGATGTGACTCGTTGTTGTATGGCGGCGAGTTCCTGCAAAATAAACAAACGATACCGGACCTCACAAGATGAAGACTGCCTACGTACGTACCCAAATGAGATTAGGGCATCACGTAGTTCAGTGTTAGTGGGTGTTCAAATGGGGTAAGACGTCTGATTATATGCCTCTGGTGGGTCGGAGGTATTTTCCGGTACGTTTCCCTTTGTTTCCTTTTCCGAGAACGCCTCTGGATCTGGAGAGAAACGAGAATGACGTCGCTCCTGAGCTAGGCTCACCGAAGTTCGTTAGTCTCAAACCTCGTCTCTTTTAAGGAAAGATTTCACTCCTCGAGCAGGGCTTTTAAGGAAAGATCCCGGACCTTTGTCCTTAGGAGAGGGAATGAGACGCGAACTTAGAGTGAGGCACAGAGAGGGACTTTGTTGCTCGTTTTACTTCTCCACATTCGTCGGGCGATATTAGATCAGAAAAGGTGAGAAAAACAGCAAACAAAATTTTTTCGGAGTTTAGAGAATTTGTAGAATTTTTATGTTGGATTCTTCATCCTCCTCTGTGGAGAGGAGTGAGGGTATTTATAGATGGTGGAAATAGGGTTTGGAGGGTGAAAAGGACCTTATGGTACCCTCTGGGGCGCTTGGCTGCGCTGCCCAGTGTGCATGGGCACATTTTTGGCGCCCAGGACACTTGCCCTGGTGGGCATTTGCCCTTGCCCTGCGGGCCTTTTCGTGGGGCGCTGGTGGGGCACGCGTGGGCCCCCTTGTGTGACGCTGGTGGGGCACGCGTGGGGCATCTGTAGGCCCCCTCGTGGGGCGCGTGGGCCACGTGCTCGCGCCTCCTGAGGCCCTGCCCTGACGATTTTTTGACCCGGACTCGATTTTAATGTTTTCATAAACATTTTTCGAGTCGGGACCCAATGAATTTCTCGTCGACTTTTTACGTTGACCTTTTCTGGTTGGGTTTCAGTTTTGGTAAAAATTTTATTTATTTAATAAAAAGTTATTAGCTAAATATTTTCCTTTATTAAATAACCTTTACAAAATTACCACAAGCCGTAAACTAACTTGTATGTATATAAGGAATTATTATTTTTAATATATGAGCAAATTCAAATTTACAAAACATGTCAATTAAATTATAATAGTTGTAAATTAAAACACGATCATGATGATGATGACATTTTAATGTAATAAATAATCTTTGTGAATATAATGGAGACTATAAAGAAAAATATTTTTTCACGAGTATTTGTCACATAAATAATTATATCTATCATATGTGATATAACACATAAATATAATATATATATATATATATATACATATATATATATATATATAATTCTCCTTCGTGTAAATACTTGATCCACTTGAGATCCTATCTGAAAATTTATAGGGACTATTAACGACAAAAACACTTTATTAATTATTTAAAAATAACGACGCAAGAATTAATTTGAAAAAGGGGTTAATCGCGGCAAAAATATTCAAGATTTGGTCAAAGAACTTCTCGTATACCTTAAGTTTTAAAATAGTGGTAAAAATACACAAAGTCGCATTTGAGGAGTTGACCACTCTATTCTCGTAACGCCGTTAACTTACCCGTTAACTCTGGCACGTGGACAAATATGTTTTGTTAAGTGTAATAATTAGGGATTTAATCAGTTGTATTGAATAGTATTGATTAGGGGTTAAATTCGTTGTTTTGTGGTAAATGAGGCTGATGTGATCTCGTCCATGTAGCAAAAATTGTTATGTCAGCAACCCATGTTTGTCCACGTGGCCAGAGTTGACGGGCAGATGATGGTGTTACGAGAATAAAGTGGTCAATTCACCAAATACAACTTTAAGTATTTTTGTCACTACTTTTAAACTTTGGATACAAGATGTTCTTTGACCAAACTTAGAATATTTTTGTCGTCATTTAATTAAATTTATTTTTTAGGATAAGAAAAATTTTTAACTTTTTTCTTTTACTATTTTCATCGACCACGATAAATACTTACCAATATAATACAGTCTAACTTTATGTAGTAATTATATCCTTCAGTCTAAATGCATATACAATCTTTTTACCCCTCTCTATGAAAATGATGAATACATGTTGTTATAATATAATATGCGATGCTGACAACAATATATACGTCATAATTATCTAGCTCGGAATGGCGAGCGCGCTCGAGACGCTGTGCGGGCAAGCGTACGGGGCGAAAAAGTACCACATGCTAGGAATCTACATGCAGCGCTCGTGGATCGTCCTCTTGATATGCTGCGTCGCGCTCCTCCCGCTCTATCTATTCGCCTCTCCGGCGCTCAAGCTGCTCGGCCAGCCCACCGACGTGGCCGAGCTCTCGGGAGTGGCCTCATTGTGCTTGATCCCGCTCCACTTCAGCTTTTCCATCCAGTTCCCGCTCCAGCGCTTCCTCCAGAGTCAGCTCAAGACCGCCGTTATAGCGTGGTGGTCGCTCGCTGCGCTCCTCGTGCACATTGGGGTGAGCTGGCTGTTTGTTTACCAGTTAGAGCTCGGCGTTGTTGGTACCGCCATCTCGCTCAACTCTTGGTGGGTCCTCGCATTCGGGCTATTGGGCTACACCCTGTTCGGCGGCTGCCCCGACACGTGGTCGGGTTTTCGATGCAAGCATTTTCAGGTCTTTGGGACTTCACAAAGCTCTCTACCTCTTCGGGATTCATGCTTTGGTAACAATATTAAAAGAATTTTACTTTTATATGCACTTTTTAAAATAAATTTATCAATATTTCTCTTAAATGTTTGTTTTAGACTTTGAGTTTGCCATATTTATTTTAATTATCCCTCTTTTTTTTTTATAAAGATTTTATCCCTCATTTTCATCTTGATTATTTGAGTAATTATTTATCAATAGAATTTCTTCTTAAGCTAATAAAAGGTATTTTTTCATAAATTATTAAAAATGATTGAATGCTTTCCCTTTATAAAAAAATGCTTATCAAAGAATGTTTTTCATTGTGATCATGAAAAAGCTGTAATTTTGTATGCCTAAAAAATATGTATATTTTTTGGGTATTAGATTTTTATTTTTATTTTCATTCTTGAACCAAGTGATTGGATGGATGAGTGTTTAACAATATATCACCATGTTATTTTATCCATTTCTAATATATTTGTTTTATAATATTTGCAACAGCTTAGAAAACTGGTATTACAGAATTCTGATATTGATGACTGGCAATCTGAAAAATGCGGAGATTGCTTTGGACGCTTTATCCTAATGGTAACTACATTTCTGCATAAATTATTACCATTTCTTTACATATTTAAAGCAATATATAAATATAATTTTTTTCCTAATACAATGGGATTAATAATTAATTCCCTTAATTGTGTGTTTTTTTTAATTAATTTATTGCAGCATGACAATTAATGGTTGGGAAATGATGATTCCTTTGGCTTTCTTTGCTGCCACCGGGTAAGATTAATTATTCTCTCTCGTACGATTTATTTTTATCTTATTTTTTGCCAAAGGCCACGGGATGAGCGACTCTCGGAAAAAAATTATCCGTGAAGTTCCCGCAGGTAGAAACTATGGATCCTTAAGAGTTATGAAATCGCAAAATCTTTAGAGACACCGAACATCTAATTTCTCTAAGAAAATATTTATTCGTTCATTAATTATACAATTATTAAATTGAGGAGGTTAATTCTAGATAAGATAATAAACTACATTAATCATCAAATTATATGACAATTTTATACGATTGGATGGAAATTGTCATAGACTTATGTTTGTATTTTTTAAGATTAGGCATGCCTAATTATTTCTTGGTAGGCATGCCTAATATAGGTAACCACCGCGTATTATTTTAAAACCCTAGCAAAAATAATCACTAGTATATATGTGGTCATAAATCATGATCATGTGCGACCTTTTTTACGAAATATATCCAAAACTTAACTTGATTTATGATGTTGAGATGCTGAATTCGAAAGGACCACATGCTTTGTTATAGTTGCGTGACATGTTTGGATTCTTATATTATATGTAACAATAATATTTTGTAATAACTATAATAATTATGATAATAATAGGTAACAAGTGACTGTAAGAGAGCCAGAATATTGGTATATTTCACGCAATATCTGCTTCACATTGGCATTTTCATTCCAATACATATATAGTCATATATATAGGTCAATATATCTCCACATTATATAAGATATATACATGCATGAAAAATCATTACTTAGTTGCTCTATTTCATTTATACTTTAATTTTATTTATCTAGTTTATATTAATTACTTAATTAATTTTCATTTTGATGTAGACTTAATTTCATATAAATCATGGATTTTAATAACGATATTTTAGTCAATATTATTTTATACATGTTAAGCGAGGAGAAATTCTCCAAAATCAAATAAAATCAAAAGAACAAAATATTCCTATAATAGATAGGCACAATTGCTTCCACTCATCTTAATTATTGTGTATATACATATATTTATATGATGATGTTGAGTTCGAACCTTAGTAAGGATCTTAAAAAATTATATTACTAGGATGGAATCGATCGTCATCAGTGAGCAGATTGTTCTCTAGGACAATCGTCATCAAATTTAACATATATATATATATTATATAGTATATATGTGCGTGTCCATATTCAAGATTAGGGCATGAATAGTGTCAAAGAATACTTTATGACCAAGCAATATTAATAATTATGTCCTCAACTTTATATATAATTAAAAAATCCTGTATATATATAACTTAAATAATTATAAAGTTAGGAATATAGAGATGTCAAGTGTCACTATTATAAAGGGGGTCCAATCTTTTTAGACCAATTTATTTTGTATGCTTGGTCAATTCATGGAATTGGCGACTTGTTAATTAATTACAAAAAATGTATACTAAGATTTATGGACGATTTTATGCAGGATTCAGTATAGATATTGTTATTGATTCTTATCGAAAACGTTATATTTTATTACCTAAACATCCCCAATAATGATAGTATATTCTTGTGTATATTAGCTAATCCTCTGATATATAGAAACTTATGCAACAAAGATAACAAAAAATATAATTACTATTCATAAAGCAATAATAATACAAAATAATAGCAATAGTATTTGATTTCATATTTTTATAGCAATTAATTGAGCTATTTTTTTTGTTTATATTAAGGTTCAACTTGCCTAATTAGCCGATAAAGCGCTTGCCGTTTTCGACAGATTTATCGTTTGCTAGCCGATTAATCGACGGAAAACTAATAAACACTGTAGATTATGGCAACAAACACTTATCGAGGATTATCGATGGATTATCGACACTTATCGAGGATTATCGATGAAAAATCACTAAAATATTTTTAAGAATATATTTATTTAGTTTATAATGTTGATAAAACATTAAAATGCCAAAAATAAAACCATTTCATACTCAAACATAGGTAAATAAAATATAGTCTCACTCTCACATATGTAAATCCTCGAATGAAATCATCGCAAAGTGCGAAATTTCTTGAAAAGTAACATATTTTCTTTATTTTTCAAGATGTTTGCCAATTTTTGACAAAAATATGAAAAAGTACTGCATGGCCGTCTTGTCGATAACTACTGGCAAGACGGATAATCAAAGATTATCGAAGATAGTCGTGGAAAAGTCGAACCTTGGTTTATATTCATATATAGTATAGTGAATCATACAATTATAGGATTCAGTAATCTAGAACCGGAATCTAGATTGGAATTCGTAATTAGAGAAAAGAAAAAGAAAAAGAAAACAGAATCAGAATTTTGATTAATTATGATACTTAATTTTTATCAATTATTTGATCAATTTTATTTTATTTTTTCCGAACCCGAAATATCGGCTCGTTGCCTTTACAAAACTAACAGAAACCCGTCATAGACTACAAATTTGTATAACAGTTGAGCTAATATTGCGTTTGACATTTCTATATTCCAATATATATTAATTGATGATGAATGATATATAATATATATACATTTATATATAGAGTGAGAGTGGCTAATGAGCTTGGAGCTGGGAATGGGAAAGGAGCCAAATTCGCGACGATGATATCAGTGATGACGTCGGTGGTGATAGGGCTCTTCTTCTGGCTTCTCATCATGTTCTTCCACAACGAAATCGCTTACATTTTCTCTTCAAGCAAGCCTGTTCTTCAAGCAGTTAACAAGCTCTCTCTCCTCTTGGCCTTTACTGTCCTCCTCAACAGTGTTCAACCCGTTCTCTCCGGTAATTGATCAACTGCATTTTTATCAGCATTGATACGCATGTCCGTTAACGTATTCATTCGTTCGTAGATTCCCGGTTCCACTGAAAATTTCATGATATAGTAATTGAGTCCTAAATTAAAATCGGTTAGGCCGACCCAAGCCTGAAATCCAATCGGGACGAACTGATCCGTTTGAATTTATCTATCATGAACCTCTTTTTCAAACTAAATGAAAATAGAAGAAAAATCTGAATTTTAGCCTGCGGGTAGGCAAGCCCGTTGCTGCTACACACAAAATGTAAATAAATAAACACACTACTTTAAATATAGAAATGAAAAAGTACATGTTTGTTTTCATGTTATAACATAAAGTATTTTTTTTATTATACATATTTTATCTTCAAAATACGAAAAAATCTTAATTAGATTTTTTTTTGTTGATCATGAAATAATACGCATGGTTTTCCGATTTCGACGTGTTAGGATTATTTAAAACATTCATGATTATTTTTTATCAATATTATTATTATATGGAGTTATTATTTAAAAATAATATGAAATTTGCAGGAGTCGCTGTGGGATCTGGTTGGCAATCATACGTGGCTTACATAAATTTGGGATGTTATTATCTTATTGGAGTCCCTCTTGGATTTCTCATGGGTTGGGGATTTAATCAAGGTGTTATGGTAAGTTTTCATTCATTTCTCTATTGATTTAGTTTGTAAATTCTATCGTTTTAAAATTTTGTTAAACCTTACTTAATTGATTTAGTTTGTAAATTCTATAGTTTTAAAATTTTGTAAAAGAGTGCAAATTATCTACTTTACAGCCGTTTTGAGTTGTCATTTATTTGTAAAAATGTAGTTATGTTCAACCGGTTGATTTTCTTTCCCTCAATCATGTCGTTTTTAACTAGTATTGTCTTTTAAAGAGTGTAATCATTTTGTTTTAGAGAATTATGTTGGCGTTTATAATTGTTGAGTTTCTGTAATCATGTCGTTTTCTATGTTATTGTCGTTTTAGGGTATTTGGGCAGGTATGATATTTGGTGGCACAGCAGTTCAAACATTGATTTTGGCTATTATAACAATTCGATGTGATTGGGATAAAGAGGTAACAAAATTTTAATTGCTATTTTTCTTTTAAACTTTCTTATTTGATTTTTAATAATATTTTTCTATGCATTTTTGTTTATTTAAAATTTGCAGGCAGAGAAAGCGAGTTTGAACATGTTGAAATGGAGTGAACCAAAGCAAGAAGAGAGAATATAATTAAATTATTATTCTTTAGGCAAACGTTAAGTGACATGCATGTATTAATTATTTAGAAATAATCTAACTAATTAAGCATATTTGTCATGCTTTGTATTGTCGTCTCCGAGATTCAAAATGCTGATGTCGTTTCGCTCCTTCCATTTTATGGGCATGCCGCATGCCAACGTGAATATCGATGGAAAAATTGGGAAAAAAGGGCATACCGCATAAATTTCATGAACGGCATGCCGACAGAATTATCAACGGAAAAGTCAAAAAATAATTTTAAATATTTTGACATTTTTTTTTATATAGGTTCAATTACTTCTTTATCACCATAAGACATAATAAATAACTAAAAAATCACACTATAATAAAGACATTGTATCGTATTGATAGGTTATAGAAAATAAAAATTATCCTTGTAATTTATAGAATATATAAATACAGGCTAACTATTAGAATAAAAAGTCTTATTGATAGGTTATAGTTGTTCACAGGCATACCGCATACCGCATGCCGAAGCCATGCCGGCTGCCGCAACTCTCAAAAAATGGGCACGCTGATGGTATGTAGGGGGAATATAAAACCATGGTCGTATCATGAAAGTAAAACTATTTGGCTGACGAGGATGTCGCATTTACTAGTAACTAGTGGACCGACACCGCGTTTTGCGCGGTGATATAAAAATTAATTAATAAATTAAGTATTTTTTTAGTAAAAATCATGATGACATTATTATAGGGGGGAAAATTGATCAATCATTTCGTTTGATATTGCCATAATTAGAAGATAAACATGTTTTGGATGGAGGAGCATAATTCGCCCATGAAATCCAATAATATATATATATTTTATTATTGGCAATTGGTGACGTCTTTATAAAAATATTGGTGGAAAGTCCACAAACATAGATTCAAAACCGGGCATCAATGCGGCTGCGTATCATCAAACAAAATTACCCACATTGACACTATTGATCGGTGGTTATCATCGTAGTAATTCCTAACAAATCAATGGAAATGTTTAGGTAAACTTATATCTTTTCAAAGATGCTTCCTTTGTCATGGGAAGACCTGAAAAAACAGATAATCATCTTGAACAATAAATACTTAAAAAACAGGAAAGAAAAAAAAAAAGACGAAACAAACAAAATGAATATACTATTAAAAGGAAGTAAGCAATTATGATTATGTCCCCAATGCTTAAAATAAAATTGTACACTAACAAAACTCAAATTCGCGGAGAATAATTTCCGAGAAAATTGAAACCAAGCACTGAACTTTTTGGGTGGAAACTCCATAGCCAGCATGATGCAACTTCAACGCCAAAATGAAACTCACTGCAATGCAACTCTCAACCTTAAACCTTCAATTTCAAGTGTTCTTTTCTTTGCAGATATTTCATCACAATATCAAATGCATAAGTGACATGCATTTAAACCTTAGATTTAATTATTGCAGGCAGAGAAAGCGAGTTTGAACATGTTGAAATGGAGTGAACCAAAGCAAGAAGAGAGAATATAATTAAAGCATTATTCTTTAGGCAAACATTAAGTGACATGCATGTATTTACTTAGAAATAATCTAATTAATTAAGCATACTTGGCATGCTTTGTATTTTCGTATCCAAGGTTTCAAATGTCGTTTCGCTCATTTCATTTTACGGGCATACCTATGCCAACGGAAATATCGAAAAAATGGCATGCCGCAAAGACCGCAAAAATTCATGGGCATGCCGCATGCCGACGAAAATTTTGCCGGAAAAGTCAAACAATAATTGTAAATATTTAGCCATTCTTTTATATAGGTTCAATTACTTATTTATCACCATAAGAAATAAATAAAATATTAAAAAAATCACACTAATAATAAAGACATCGTATTGATATAGGTTATAGTTGTATTTAAAAATAAAAATTATCTTTGTAACTAATAGAATATATAAAGATAGGTTTAGAATTAAAATAAAACATCATTTTAATAGATTATATAGTTGTTCACGGACAGTGACAAAGCCAGCCTTTCAACATAGAAGGGGCACCGAGTAAATTTTTATTAAAAAAAAAATTGTAGAATATTGATCAATAAATTTTAGGGTAAACTGCGGCTAATATACCCAATGTTTGATCAATTTTGGATTATGTACCCAATGTTTATTTTCGACGGCTAATGTACCCAAACTTTATTCTGTTAGATTTTTTCGTATTTCGGTCACTTGACCGTCAGTGAGTGATTACGTACAATTTTTTTATTTTTGGCATAACTCACTCATTTTTTGTCCAAAATTTATGCACGACCTATGGTTGGAAATATAAGAGATAGATCCACAATTTTGGTGTTTTAAGTTTTGTAAACAAAAGCTCAAAAAAATACAAAATTTCAATTACAATGCAAAATTGGACATTAGTGTAACGTAAAATATTTGTTTCGAGAAAATTTTAATATACCTAATGACTTTTTATGATGAAACATAAAACTTAAAAGTTGTAGATAAATCTTTTATCTTTCCAACTGTAGTTTAGTTATAAATTTTGGACAATAAATGAGTGAGTTATGCCAAAAATATGAAAAATGTGATGTGCAAAAAGTTTTCATATTTTTGGCATAACTCACTCATTTATTGTCCAAAATTTATAAACAAACTACCGTTGAAAAGATAAAAGATTTATCTACAACTTTTAAGTTTTATGTTTCATAAAAAAAGTCATTAAGTATATTAAAATTTGCTGGAAACAAATATTTTGCATTAGACTAATGTCCAGTTTTACATAGTAATTGAAATTTTGTATTTTTTGAACTTTATTTTTACAAAACTTACAATATTCAAATATATTAATCTTTATTTTACGTACAAATAAAGTATGGAATATAACGTACAAAGATTTTAAGACGAAAGCTCAAAAGTTCATGTCCAAATTTCGTGATAAAAAAAAATGAAGATACAATACTAATTGAAAAACATGCCAAAACGAGGTGTTAATGGGTAATTCTCGGAATTGATTTACGAAACCAATTAGTTAAACGGAAATTATTAAAATGATTTTCGTTGATTAATATAATTTGATTAAATCTTTTAATTAAGATTATTAAACAAATTAATCAATTTAAAACCCAATTTTCCCTCCGGAAGCCCGTTTTCAAAAAACAAAGTGTCCCGGTGTTCGCACAAATATGAAGAACCCCAAAAACGACATAAAATTTACGAAAAACAGACCCGGGACGCGCCCGGGAGCAAAAATGGCCGAGGAAACACCCGCGGGGCCCACAGGGGCGGCGGCTGTCAGGGCCATGCCACTTGGCGGCTTCCTGCGCCGCCACTCGCCCGCGGGACCCACTTGGGGGCAGCCCACACCCGATCGCGCCACATGGCGCGATCTCGATCGCCCGTGTCCCCTCAGCGGGACACGCCCACTTGCGGGCCTCGGTCCCCGCGCGGGACGCGTGTAAGGCCCCGATGGGCCTGATCGGGGCGCACGGGATGCCGCGCCTGCCCACTTGCTGGGGCGGGCCCTCACGGCCACGTGTAGGGCAGGGATTACCCCTGCCCATCGATCTCACACAAGGCGGGCCCCCCTCAGGAGCTTGGTGGCTGTCCGATCTCGCGCGGACGGCCGGGATCGGACCATCTTTTCCAGGGACCAAAATACAATTAAATTATTGTCCCCACCAACCCAAAAAAAAATAATAATATTTTACTGCATTTAAGCCCCTGGACCCTATTATAAATAGAAGCTGAATTCAGTTGAAACAGTAACTCATTCAAACTCACTCGACTCGAGTTCTCTCTTTCTCTACCCCCGATATACTCGCCTCCCCTCAAATATTATACTAATGTTGAGCGTCGGAGGTGAATCAGGGGGTAACCCCCCCTGTTTCCCCTGACCTCGGGTGTTACCCTTTTTCAGGCTCAGAAAGTGAGATATTTTATAAAAGCGGAAGCCCTGGAGGAATTTCCATAAGACCACGACCCGCCTAATAGGCTCCGTTCCACCTTGTGTCTGGCCTATCTCCAGTCCGCCATGCGGCTGGGGGGATAGCCTGGGGATAAGTGACGGGGCCCACAATTTAGGTCGTAGGCTCAGGTCTGAGAAAATCCCTCTAAGATCCGGACAACCGAGGGATCACCCTGAGAGGGGTCTCTGGACCAATATATTGGACGAATGCTCTCCCCCGTTCACTGGTACCCCCGATCCGCGTGGACTCCGAACCAGTACAAAACCCGGCCTGGTCCTCTCCAGGCTCTGCGGTAACAGGTAGCGAGCCACCCCGATCGCCCGGGCCCTGAACGGCCACGAGACCTTCGAACCGAGAAAGTCCAGAGACACCAACCCAGAGTCCCCAGATCGGTCAATCAAAACCTCACCTCGAAGTCAACGCTGACCACCCCAAAGTCAACAGGACCGGGAGGAACAATCATAGACAGCCAAATATGTCATCCCCGTAACAAAGGCTAACCCAGGCCCACCAAAAAGTCAACAAAAGCCCACCACGTCAACAAACGACATTGGGCCAGGCACAAAATCCACAACTTGGGCCTCAACAGTGTTTGATCCAAAAGACAGCATCAACATTTTGGCGCTAGAAGGAGGGGGCCACGAATTCAGTCCTCTGAACAACCCCACCAGCAGAACGACGCTCTGATCCCACAAATCGGAGAATGTCATCCAAATCGACGGAAGGCACGCCCTCTCACCCCACAGAGAGCATCGCCCTAAACACTCGGGCCAAAACCTAAGCTCGTCGAAAGCAGCTCACAACGAGGAAAGATTGGTCTGAGTCGAAGAAAGTCTTTTCCGACTGACAGGGCTCATCTCCAAACACTTCGAAGGCAAGCGCGCCAACGAGGGAGAGGAGGAAAGTCCTGAAGAAGCCCTCGAGCTTACCCAGAAAGAGGCAAACGAAGAACGCCCCGTTCCCGAAAACTCTCAGGAGCCGGCATAATCACAAACCACCCGACGATCAGCCTTCGATCGACTCGGGGGGTACGAAGGTGCCACCAACAATGCTAGAAGTCGGCGAAGAGACCGTCGGAGGAAGAGGCATACCCCGACTCACCCGAATGACGAGGAAGATCTCCGACACCGCCTAGATCGAACCGGACAACAAAGAGATCGGCAGCAACGCCAATGCCGAAAAAGGGAAAGGCCTCATCAACCAGAGGAATCTGGTAGTGAGGACAGTTCAAGGAGATCCGACAACTCCCGGCGCCCCCGACACCAGGAGGGAGAATATGTCATCCCTGCAATAGGTACTCAGGTGACAACCCCGCCGTACGAGGGCCTCAAAAGCGAGCTCCAAACCCTCAAGCGGGAAATGCAGAAGCTCACCGCGGCCCAGAGTGCTAACCCAGTGACACGGAGTTTAGCTGAAGGGAACATTTCCCCTCTGGCGGACCACCTTCTCGCCGAGGATCTCGACGGCGATCTGAGGTTCCCTCTAAACCTCATCTACGACGGCTCTACCGACCCAACGTACCACCTGGTGCAATACCAGTTCAACATGCGAGTGAAGAAATGTTCGCCCGCCACGATGTGTCAGGCTTTTTGCCTCACCCTCATGGGACCCGCCTTCGAATGGTACCAACGCCTTTCGAAGGGGTCCATCGGGTCCTTCGACGAACTCGCGGAGCGATTCACTTCGCGTTTCGCCAGCTCAATCTCGCAGCGCAAGCCAAAGTCCTACTTGTTGACTCTCAAACAGCGCAAAGACAAGACTTTGCAGACGTACCTGAAAAGGTTCGTCGAGGAATCAGACAAAGTCGCCAGTTACACGGACGACGACGCCATTACCGCCGTAATCGACGGCCTGCCACTATGCGATTTCTCTCGCTCCCTCGTCAAAGATAGGCCGGTCTCAATGGCCGAATTAATGGCAAGGGCAGCGAAAGACATTGCTCTCGACGAATACTTCGGCGGCAGAAACCAGTTCAACTCTGACGATCGGAATCGCGACGACCGAAAAGGTGGTAGCAGCGGACCGCAGAGTAGGAAGCAGCACCAACAACCCAATTCCGGAAACAGATCACCGTTGCACAAATGGGCGGAAAAATTCCGGAAGTACGCAAACTTTACCCCCCTAACGGCCTCGCCCGCAATGATCTTCATCCTCCATGGAGATAAATTCGGGAGACCGCCGCCAGTCAAGAAAAGTGCCAAGAAAGACATGAGCCGATACTGCGAATACCACCAAGATCACGGCCACACGACATCAGAATGCTATCAGCTGAAAAGGCAGATCGAGCAACTGATACAAGACAGCCAACTCAAAGAGTTCGTCAAGAAGTTAGTCTCGGGAAGCGGGAACGCCCGCGACCTGAGCCAGCAAGACACCAGACCACAACGCGAAGGCAACCCCAATCTATCCCGCACTGGAAAAGTGCCGGAAGAGGGCAGGCCTTCCCAATTCCATATCATATCAACCATCATGGGCGGACCCGAGACAGGAGATTCAAGCAATCAACGAAAACGATACGCCAGGTCCCTCGGG